>OY756941.1:0-2500 GCA_963580275.1 Crataegus laevigata
CATTGACATGTCAAACGTTGCAAAATGTCGGTCATCACATGCCAAGCCCCGCAAAATGTCGACCATGGCATGTCAAACGTTGCAAAATGTCGGTCATGGCGCCAATGTCGAGCCAACGACATGCCAATGACATGCCAAGCCCCGCAAAATGTCGACCATGGCATGCCAATGACATGCAAATGACATGTCAAGCGTTGCAAAATGTCGGTCATGACATGCCAATTACGTGCCATTGACATGTCAAACGTTGCAAAATGTCGGTCATGGCATGCCAAGCCCCGCAAAATGTCGACCATGGCATGCCAATGACATGTCAAGCGTTGCAAAATGTCGGTCATGGCATGCCAATGACATGCCATTGACATGTCAAACGTTGCAAAATGTCGACCATGGCATGCCAACGACATGCCAAGCCCCGCAAAATGTCGACCGTGGCATGCCATTGACATGTCAAACGTTGCAAAATGTCGGTCATGGCATGTCATTGGCATGCCATTGACATGTCAAACGTTGCACAATGTCGGTCATGGCATGCCAACCCTCGCATCTTGGCACTCAAAAAACTCGGTGCTAGCCTCGCCACTAGCCTCGCTTCCTGTCGACCATGACATGCCATTGACATGTCAAGCGTTGCAAAATGTCGGTCATGGCATGCCAACGACATGTCAAACGTTGCAAAATGTCGGTCATGTCATGCCAATGACATGCCAAGCCCCGCAAAATGTCGACCGCGGCATGCCAATGACATGCCATTGACATGTCAAACGTTGCAAAATGTCGGTCATGGCATGCCAATGACATGCCAACCCTCGCATCTTGGCACTCAAAAAACTCGGTGCTAGCCTCGCCACTAGCCTCGCCAGTAGCCTCGCTTCCTGTCGACCATGACATGCCATTGACATGTCAAGCGTTGCAAAATGTCGGTCATGGCATGCCAATGACATGTCAAGCAATGCAAAATGTCGACCATGGCATGCCATTGACATGTCAAGCAATGCAAAATGTCGGTCATGGCATGCCAATGACATGCCAATGACATGTCAAACGTTGCACAATGTCGGTCATGGCATGCCAATGACATGCCAACCCTCGCATCTTGGCACTCAAAAAACTCGGTGCTAGCCTCGCCACTAGCCTCGCCACTAGCCTCGCTTCCTGTCGACCATGGCATGCCATTGACATGTCAAGCGTTGCAAAATGTCGATCATGGCATGCCAATGACATGCCAAGCCCCGCAAAATGTCGACCATGGCATGCCATTGACATGTCAAGCAATGCAAAATGTCGGTCATGGCATGCCAATGACATGCCATTGACATGTCAAACGTTGCACAATGTCGGTCATGGCATGCCAATGACATGCCAACCCTCGCATCTTGGCACTCAAAAAACTCGGTGCTAGCCTCGCCACTAGCCTCGCTTCCTGTCGACAGCTAGCGAGGCTATTGCCCATTCTGACATGTCTTTTGACATGCCAAATTGCACAGCAGGCATGTCGAAACACGTCGTAAATCTTCAAACAATGTCAAGTACCATTTTTATTGATAATTTCCCCGCACAACCCGCACCCTATAGTTAGTATATGATTTTTAGAAGGTCCTCCAACTTGCGGATTCGAAAAATCTTGCACCAATTTTTTTTTACGATTTTTCGAAATTCTAGACTTCAGAAAATAAAATAAAATACTTCCCGTGCTCGAAAATTTCTGAATTTTTTCCAGAAAATCCCTTGTATATAGATCTACATGCCTGCAAAAAATCTCGTCCAAATTCCAAGTATTCTTTTTTTTATGGCCCAATATGACTCCTCGCGAAAGTTGATGTCTCCTCCTGTTAGTGCCATAACAGCATAATATGCTATATAGGGGGGTGGTGCTCCTTGCTTGTCATGCCAACCATGCATGTCGAGCAGCCTGATGCCATCGCTCTAGGGATGACAATCCCGCACATCATCACAGGTTGCCTCGGTATAGATGGTGTGTCGGGTTGGGACATTCCCGCCCATGGTGCCGACGACGGTGGCGGTCCCCCTCCGCCGTCGCCGCCACCATGGGTGCAGCTTTTTTTTTTTTTTTTTTTTTTTTTTTCGCGAAAGAAAAAAAAAAAAAAAAAAAACGTTTTCGTTTTTAAAATTAAAGGGGGACAAAAATCTTCAAACGGGGTGGGAAAAACTTTTTTAAAAAAAAAAAAAAATTTCGTTTTCGAAAAAAAAAAAAAAAGTTTTTGTTTTCAAAATTAAAAGGGGGACAAAAATCTTCAAACGGGGTGGGAAAAACTTTTTAAAAAGGGTGGGATTATTTGTTGGAAGCACCGACGGTGGGAAGATTTTGGGGTGGCTTTGTTTTGCTTGGGAGTGGGTTTTTTTTTCTTTCGACACGCATGGTTTCAACCCTCGGTTGCCCTCGGATTGTTGGATATTAGGGAGGGTTCGACTTTGGATGAACCAATGCACAGGCTTGTCCTAGGCATGTTAGTGGGTGCACGGCAATGCAGTCCATGGA
>OY756941.1:40000-42500 GCA_963580275.1 Crataegus laevigata
TCGACCGTGGCATGCCATTGACATGTCAAACGTTGCAAAATGTCGGTCATGGCATGTCATTGGCATGCCATTGACATGTCAAACGTTGCACAATGTCGGTCATGGCATGCCAACCCTCGCATCTTGGCACTCAAAAAACTCGGTGCTAGCCTCGCCACTAGCCTCGCTTCCTGTCGACCATGACATGCCATTGACATGTCAAGCGTTGCAAAATGTCGGTCATGGCATGCCAACGACATGTCAAACGTTGCAAAATGTCGGTCATGTCATGCCAATGACATGCCAAGCCCCGCAAAATGTCGACCGCGGCATGCCAATGACATGCCATTGACATGTCAAACGTTGCAAAATGTCGGTCATGGCATGCCAATGACATGCCAACCCTCGCATCTTGGCACTCAAAAAACTCGGTGCTAGCCTCGCCACTAGCCTCGCCACTAGCCTCGCTTCCTGTCGACCATGACATGCCATTGACATGTCAAGCGTTGCAAAATGTCGGTCATGGCATGCCAATGACATGTCAAGCAATGCAAAATGTCGACCATGGCATGCCATTGACATGTCAAGCAATGCAAAATGTCGGTCATGGCATGCCAATGACATGCCAATGACATGTCAAACGTTGCACAATGTCGGTCATGGCATGCCAATGACATGCCAACCCTCGCATCTTGGCACTCAAAAAACTCGGTGCTAGCCTCGCCACTAGCCTCGCCACTAGCCTCGCTTCCTGTCGACCATGGCATGCCATTGACATGTCAAGCGTTGCAAAATGTCGATCATGGCATGCCAATGACATGCCAAGCCCCGCAAAATGTCGACCATGGCATGCCATTGACATGTCAAGCAATGCAAAATGTCGGTCATGGCATGCCAATGACATGCCATTGACATGTCAAACGTTGCACAATGTCGGTCATGGCATGCCAATGACATGCCAACCCTCGCATCTTGGCACTCAAAAAACTCGGTGCTAGCCTCGCCACTAGCCTCGCTTCCTGTCGACAGCTAGCGAGGCTATTGCCCATTCTGACATGTCTTTTGACATGCCAAATTGCACAGCAGGCATGTCGAAACACGTCGTAAATCTTCAAACAATGTCAAGTACCATTTTTATTGATAATTTCCCCGCACAACCCGCACCCTATAGTTAGTATATGATTTTTAGAAGGTCCTCCAACTTGCGGATTCGAAAAATCTTGCACCAATTTTTTTTTACGATTTTTCGAAATTCTAGACTTCAGAAAATAAAATAAAATACTTCCCGTGCTCGAAAATTTCTGAATTTTTTCCAGAAAATCCCTTGTATATAGATCTACATGCCTGCAAAAAATCTCGTCCAAATTCCAAGTATTCTTTTTTTTATGGCCCAATATGACTCCTCGCGAAAGTTGATGTCTCCTCCTGTTAGTGCCATAACAGCATAATATGCTATATAGGGGGGTGGTGCTCCTTGCTTGTCATGCCAACCATGCATGTCGAGCAGCCTGATGCCATCGCTCTAGGGATGACAATCCCGCACATCATGACAGGTTGCCTCGGTATAGATGGTGTGTCGGGTTGGGACATTCCCGCCCATGGTGCCGACGACGGTGGCGGTCCCCCTCCGCCGTCGCCGCCACCATGGGTGCAGCTTTTTTTTTTTTTTTTTTTTTTTTTTTCGCGAAAGAAAAAAAAAAAAAAAAAAAACGTTTTCGTTTTTAAAATTAAAGGGGGACAAAAATCTTCAAACGGGGTGGGAAAAACTTTTTTAAAAAAAAAAAAAAATTTCGTTTTCGAAAAAAAAAAAAAAAGTTTTTGTTTTCAAAATTAAAAGGGGGACAAAAATCTTCAAACGGGGTGGGAAAAACTTTTTAAAAAGGGTGGGATTATTTGTTGGAAGCACCGACGGTGGGAAGATTTTGGGGTGGCTTTGTTTTGCTTGGGAGTGGGTTTTTTTTTCTTTCGACACGCATGGTTTCAACCCTCGGTTGCCCTCGGATTGTTGGATATTAGGGAGGGTTCGACTTTGGATGAACCAATGCACAGGCTTGTCCTAGGCATGTTAGTGGGTGCACGGCAATGCAGTCCATGGACGTTTGTTTTCCGAAGGGCTCGCCCAGTTCACTAGCATGTCAAATATTTGTCTTTGCGGCGGCGATGAAGAAGTTTGTCCCTCTCTTTCGGTTGCCCTCGGATTGTTGGATATTAAGGCGGGTTCGGCTTTGGATGAACCAATGCACAGGCTTGTCCTAGGCATGTTAGTGGGTGCACGGCAATGCAGTCCATGGACGTTTGTTTTCCGAAGGGCTCGCCCAGTTCACTAGCATGTCAAAGATTTGGCTTTGCGACGGCGATGAAGAAGTTTGTCCCTCTCTTTCGGTTGTCCCTGTTGAGGAGCTTTGTAATCAGCAATGCTCGGGCTTGTTCTTGGCAATGCTAGTGTCGGTCGGCTTAGTGTGGTCCGAAAGGGCCCTCGCGGTGCACTAGCGTGTCGAGTGTGAGTTCGTGCGGCGGTGGT
>OY756941.1:650000-990000 GCA_963580275.1 Crataegus laevigata
TCATGCCCTCCTATTTGAATGGTTACGGTTAAGTCACTTTAATATCTTTTTTTTTTATATAGAGATAATAAGACAAAAAGTAATGTGTAAGATAATGGCATGAAAAGATATGGAAATAAGAGTGTAGAGAATCATACTCCGTAGATTCACGTTATAAGCTTTTGAATGGCAGGTATTTCCTCCCCTTTTAACTTAGGAAAACTAATGAAAAAAGCTTGAAAATTTTGAGTTTTAACGATAAAGACAAAATAAAGGGTAAAGTGAATAGTACCAGGATTGACTTTTTAGTGTTAAAATGTGGTTTTTCGTTAAAGTGAACAGTACCGGAAGCTTTTCGTTAAAATTCCCTTTTAACTTTCCTAAATGAGTTTTTTAATCCGTTTGGCTTTCTTGTCTTTACTTACTGATTCTGTAAAATGTCTTTTTTATTCTAGTGATTTTCTTCTATATGTCAGATGTTCCTCCCATGTTGGATGAACTTTGTATGTATTCTCAAAGATTTTGGTTACTCTGGCACTACAATACTAGTCTATATTTTGGTAGCAGCTAGGGGTGGGCACGGTCCGGTTCGGTCCGGTTCCACCCTCAAAACGGAACCGAAATCGAAAAATTTTAACGGTTCGGTTCGGTTCCGCTTAAATTTTTACTAAAACCGTACGGTTCGGTTCATAACGGTTCCGGTTCGGTTCATGTCGGTTTACGGTTCTAACCAAAATTATATATATATATTTTTTTTTCTAATTTTTTTTTACTTATAATATCAAACACATATTTTAACCACAAAATTTCCACTACTAAATCTACAAGATTTGTGACCAGTTGATAATAAGTGTGCATATAAATATAAATCAAAAGATAAAAAGGCTCATATCAAGACCAAAGTATAGATTTTAAACTAAAACTAAAGTGTACATAATGCATAACATACTGGAAAAGAATGGAGAAAAATAATGGAGGCGAAAAAAAGTGATAAACAACAAAGGAGGGGAAGAGAGGTGAAGAAAAATATTAGGCTTATGCACATGATCTTCTAGAAAAAATGTCTTATTTATATAAAAATAATAATAAAACAATAATTTATATTAAAAGCGGTTCGGTTCGGTTCTTCCGGTTCTTAATATTTCCGAACCGGAACCGGAACCGTTTGAAACGATTCGGTTCGGTTTTTGTTCCGGTTTTGACTTTTTTGGTCAACGCGGTTTTTTACGGTTTTTTTTGTCACGGTTCGATTCGGTTTTCCGATTCGGCGGTTTTTATGCCCACCCCTAGTAGCAGCCGTTGTCATCTCTATTTGTAAAGTAGACTATTCTTCACTATTATGTTTTTCTCTTGTAATTTTCTGTGCATTTATAGTATATTTGTTCTCTTATAATTTTTCTGTTTCATTAATTTCTTTTTCGAATTTTGTCCTCTTATTTCATCAGTGTTTTTTTTTCTTTCTATTTCAATCTTTCTCTTCCGTTTCTCACTATGTATGAGGTTTTTGTTCTTGCTGTGATGGATGATCTAATCTTCTTGAAGATTATGGGGACTCTGATGAATTTGGCACTCCAAACATTGTCCTAATTTTGGGCAATTACATATTCATAGCAACCGATTCTAGGTTAACTTCTACGGATATGGTAACCGTAAGTAAGTTACGCTCACTGTTTGATCTGGTTATTGAGTTTTTAATTAATACTTAATATTAATAATTTGTTTAGAGAACAAGTACTTCTTGAAGATTCATAAATATGCTCCAAACTTGTATGGTAGTAAGTCTGCTTTTAGAGGGTTGAAGAATCACTTGAAGAAATATGTCGCTAAACACATAGCTGAAAATCGAATTCTTGATGTGTATGAAGTTGCTAAATGGCACATACCCGTAAAGAGTTGGAATCAAATGCTAATCGAACCGGTGCTGATACTATCAAGTTCAGATATAAGTATTTGAATTTGTGTTGCTTTATTTGTGGATTTGACAAATCGGTATGTTTTGTTTTGATTCGTTTGTTTATTTATTAATCTTAAAGTTTCATGACTCTTTGTTCACCGTACCATATCCGTAAGAGTCATGAAACTTTAAGATTAATAAATAAACAAACGAATCAAAACAAAACATACCGATTTGTCAAATCCACAAATAAAGCAACACAAATTCAAATACTTATATCTGAACTTGATAGTATCAGCACCGGTTCGATTAGCATTTGACTCCAACTCTTACGGCTCCGTGCCACTTTAGCAACTTCATACACATCAAGAAATCGATTTTTACCTCTGCGTTTAACGACATATTTCTTAAGTGCTTCTTCAACCCTCTAAAAGCAGACTTACTACCACACATTCTATCATACAAGTTTAGAGCATATTTATGAATTTTCAAGAAGTATTCGTTCTCTAAACAAATTATTAATATTAAGTATTAATTAAAAACTTAATAACCAGATCAAACTGAGAGCGTAACGTACTTACAGTTACCATATCCGTAGAAGTTAACCTAGAATCGGTTGCCATGAATATGTAATTGCCCAAAATTAGGACAATGTTTGTAGTGCCAAATTCATCAGAGTCCCCATAATCTTCAAGAAGATTTAGATCATCCATCATAGCAAGAACAAAAACCTCATACATAGTGAGAAGCAGAAGAGAAAGACTAAGACTGAAATAGAAAGAAAAAAAGAAAAAAACTTTGATGAAATAAGAGAACAATCTTAAAAAATGAAATTGATGAAACGGAAAAAATTCGAAACAAAAAAAATTATAAAAGAACAATATACTATAAATACACAGAAAAATTACAAGAGAAAAACATAACAATGAAGAATAGTCTACTTAAAAAATTAGAGATGACGGCTGCTAGTAATGCCAGAGTATCCAAATTCTTTGTGAATACAAAGTAGTTCATCCAACATGGGAACATAAACATCCGACATACTGAGATATAGAAGAAAATAACTGAAATAAAAAAGATATTTTTACAAAGCAAAGACAAGAAAGCCAAACGGATTGAAAACCCCATTTATGAAACACAAAAGTTAAAAGAGGAGAAAATACCTACCCAGGGAATCAGAAAATGAAATTGAATGACAAGTCTACATTCCCCGAATAGTGATGTGAACGGCTGAACGGCTATCAATTTGGCAGGAGGGAATTAAGAGGATGGAAAACTGGGGAAGGATTTTAACAAGTTTTTATAGAGAAAACAATTGGGCCAAAAATATGGAAAAAATGAAAAGGGCCGAAATTTTGGGTTAAAAACTAGGGTCAGGAGGCGAGTGACCGAACCAACCAACTGTAAGATGTTACAGTAAGATGTTACATACCTACTGTAAGATGTTACAGTAGAGAGCAAAGAATGAAAAAATGAAAAGGGCCGAAATTTTGGGTTAAATACCTACTGTAAGATGTTACAGTAGAGAGCAAAGAAGGCTGGTGACCGAACCAACCTCTTACTAGATAAGACAAATGAAAATAAATTAAGGGCGTGTTTACGAAACCAGAATGGAGGTGGAAGAAAGGGAATCGAATTCCTTCCCAAGTGTTTTCAGCGTTTACTAAATTTTTGGGAATGAAAATAATCAGATTCCTGATATTGCCGGAATCCAATTACTGACTTGGAGGAGGTATTTCAATTCGGGAAGAAAGCCAACTTCCGGAATCAGACTTATCTACCGAAATTACCCTGCCCGTTTCATCTACCTCCCACGATTCAACCACCAAAAGCACTCATCCCTACCCCTTAATCAACGCACACCACCGCACCACTCCCAGACTGCCAAGACCCACCACCAACCGACCCCAACAGTTCTACTAACAAACTCCCGACAACGCAGATCCAAATCCGGATGTAGAGAGACAGATGCAGATGCGTATATAGATAAAAGCAAACCTTATGATTTACGCACTGAGAATCGAATTGGAAAAAAGTAAAGTTGACATACAGTCAGTTTTTTTTTCTTCCAGTTTTACAGAGAGCATTGAGCGGTTGACAAAGGGTTAAGAAATCCAAAAATGGCTGCCAGCAAGGAGTTCATCGTTTACAGCCCGTTGACCCGACACAAGGAGATTTTCAGGCTGATAGAACAGGACAAGGTCAGGAGTGGCAAGAGTTTGACCGTTTGGGGATGATCGCAAAAACAAGTTGAGGATGCAGAGGGGGAGAGCAAAGAGAGTTGTGGTGGAAAAGGTTCCAGAGCCTCCCCCTTTATATTTGATTTTGAGTTTTTTGCCCTTTTTTTTGTCGAAAGGGTTTATTAGTCATGAATGAATAAAAAGAATTCAAGTTTTATTAAAAATAAAATATATGGAAATTGTTAAATTTTAAATAAAATTAAATATGTAGAGTAGTGTGAAATTGTTTTTAATTTTTTGAATTTCTCTATTATTAGATTAAGGGTATTTTGGTAATCGTACTAGTTTCATTCCGATTTAAATGAACTAGTACACAGTTTATATCATTTTAATTCCGATTCCAAAACATTATAGTAAACAACTTTGACAGAATTTCAATTCTAACTCTTCATTCCAATTCCTTTTCAATTCAATTACTTTTCAATTCAATTCTGACTCCTTTTATATTTATATTTTTTTTTCTTTCTTTCGTTTTTGTCGTGAAATCTATTTATTTCCCTTTACTAATTGCGTTCTGCTAATTGCTTCATAAACGTTACAAATTACTTTTATTCTTTTATTTTTGCCCTTTTGATTATACAAAAGACACATCAGTCCTAGTCACAAATAAAATTTATCATCACTTTTATAAAAATACGTGGTGTACTACTCGTGTTCTGATCACAATAAAAATATCTGCTCAACTCCAAAGTTTCTCCACCACACCGAGCAATCCACCAATCTCCACCGTGAAAAACACGATGAACCACAACGAACGACATCAACCTGCAATTGCAAACCCAGTAGGGGTGGGCGCGGTTCGGTTTGGTGCGGTTTTGATTGAAACCAAAACCAAAACCACAAGTTTTTGCGGTTTGGTTCGGTGCGGTTTTGAAGTCAAAACCAAAATGAAACCAAACCGTTTGGTTCGGTTCGGTGCGGTTTCAAACGGTTTCGGTTTGGTTTTTAAGAAAAAATGTACAAATTTAACATATTAAAAAGTATTTCCCAATAGTAATAGGAAAAAGACATCTGTTATGTAAACAATTAGCATGTTGCATGCTGTTGTGATGTTAAAACATGATTGTGCAACAAAAGGGTGTCCCTTACAATGTTTTTCATAAAACAAGTTGAATAAATTTGAATTCATTAAACATGAGCGAAACTTTCATACTAGAATATGTGATATCATGCTTCAAATGAGTGAACTTCATTAGATCATTGTTCGACTCTTGATAACAAGATTAGTCCACCCTTGTATATATATGTGTGTGTGATGGTATAAAATAACAAAGGTCCTTCAAGTTAATGAACGAAAGAAAGTGATGAATGATGATATTTTAGTGTGGTTGAGTTCATACTAAGTGTATGGATTCTAACAAATGACCAATTAAAACATGAAATCTAATATGGACATTTAATTAAATGTTTATTAATATTTGCGGTGCGGTTCGGTTTCGGTGCGGTTTTCAAAAGCCAAAACCGAAACCAAACCGTTTTCTATGTTGCGGTTCGGTTTCAAAACCAAAACCGTTTCAAAACCGCAAAACCAAACCGTTCGGTGCGGTTCGATTTGGTTCGTGTTTTGGTTTCAGTTTCGGTTCTAAGTGCCCACCCCTAAAACCCAGTACAAAACCTACGAATAAACATTGAAGAAAATCCCTCCCTACAGCACAAAGCAAACTATAAAATATTTACACAAAAAATGTCCAAATTTTCCACGAATTTAAGTCAACCTTCCCACCAATTATTTTCAAGGAGTTTTAATGAAACACTTCTAGTACTGTTTATTTTTAACGAAAAATCACATTTTTACTTTTTCTTGGTACTATTCACTACACCTTTATTTATCATTTTTCATTCAAACTAAAGTTTTTTTTTTTGGACTTTTTGTTAGCTTTTCTTTATTTTTATGAAGACATTTTGCTCCACTCATTGCTCAAGCAAATATTTTGGGAGACCTTGAGAAAAACCAAGGGGATTCTTTAATGTATTGTAAAATGAAGACATTTTGCTCCACTCATTGCTCAAGCAAATATTTTGGGAGACCTTGAGAAAAACCAAGGGGATTCTTTAATGTATTGTCCCTCCATAATCTCTCCTAAGTACACATTACATGACATGTGTTGGAGCGAAATTTCTTACAAGAAGAAATACCTCCACAGATTTGTTGACTGCAATCCTCACGTTCGCCAAATCCCTCGTAAGAGGCATCCTATCTTTCTCCATAGCTTGTTTGGATGGGGTACCTGCAAAAGATTCTCCCCATATATTATAGGATTGCATGCTTAGAGAACAAGTACCACGACCTCTCTTCCTTTGCCACTTCCTTATTGGTCCTCCGTAATATGACTGCATGCTTCGGGAACAAGTACCACGTCATGTCTTCGTTTCCCACTTCTTCAATGGTCCTCCATAGTGGAGGCAATTACTTCCTTTCCCACTTCCTCTATGTCCCTCCGTAGCGGAGGCAATTATCTAAACACGTGCGTCTGTATATTCCTTGTGGGCTTTCCTTACAGTTTACCTTGCACAACACCATCTCTAGGTGATTTGTATTGGTCCATGAGTCGAAACTGGATTTTATCCTCCCACAACATGCGTTTGTCCAAATATAATTACGATTTGTTTGATGTGTGATAGTATTGAGGTTTTATACTTATTTTCTAAGTTAGATGCAAGAGCATGACACCTTTCTATTACTGTGGTAAAGAGCCACTTGCGTCCAAACTCCCTTTAAACACAACTTTTGGAAGGCCAAAAGACAAAAACCTAAAGTCAAAGCTCTAAATGATGAATTTGTACTCTGAAACAATAAAAACCTAAAGTCGAAGCTCTAAATGATGAATTTGTACTCTGAAACAATAAATCATGTTGATAAATGAGATCAAAATTGAAAAAAAAATAAAATTGAATACAAGATCAAAATTGAAAAGAAAAAAAAAATTGAATACAAGTGAGATTTTCTCAGTGCTTGTCATGCGACATCTTAGTCTGTCGTGACGCAAGGCGAGGCGCTAGTGACGAGGAGAGGAAGTTTCGCTTGCCAGATATTGAGAGCTTGGGGACCCTATCGGATCTCGTTCCTTCTCCTAGACAAAAAAAATGACATGGGAGAGAAAGCGAGACGGAGGGCGGAACGTAACGGCCTGCAAGTTATCAACAGTCGTAGAGAGCCATTGGCCCGAGTCAGATGCTTGTCCATACGAGAAGAGAGTTGAGTTTCATGGGTTTATAGCTTATACCATCATATTTAAACAACCATCTTTCATCCCTCCCTTTGAGTCAGATGCCTAAGCCATGCCATATCATATTGTCATGTCACAACAAGCATATTCAACAAAATCTTAAATGTTTAAAAATATAATAAAACAGATGTCCCTTCAACTTATTCATAGCCATATCCTCCTCCTCCTCCTCCTCCTCCTCCTCCTCCTCCTCGTTGCAAGAAATACTGTAGATAGGTATTCACCAAATTCATTTCAACTTTCACAACAAATTTGTTTGGGAGGTCAGAAAATGACAGGGAGAGGAAAGGGGGGAAAGGGGCTGGGTAAGGGCGGAGCCAAGAGGCACAGGAAGGTGCTGAGGGGCAACATATCACCAAGCCCGCCATCCGAAGGCTCGCTTGCAGAGGAGGTGTGAAGCGTATAAGCGGCCTCATATATGAAGAAACCAGAGGGGTTCTCAAAACAGGCAGTATTGTTGTGACCCTTGGAAGTAATCAACTAAACTTTTATTTGAAAAAGAAAATATTCACTTTTATTCCATTATTGTGCGCTCAACGCTGAAACAAAGTGAAGTTTCAGCTCGCGCATGCCTCCTCTCTGACCAACAAAATTTCCCCCTCCCCCTCTCTCTGAGAATATACACTAATACCTATTCCGTGAATGAGGTGTCTTGCACCGCAATATATCCGATGATGCAGAGAAAGAGGACGCATCAGTTTCCCTGTCAAATTACTTAATCACATCATCAGACTTTAATGGACTTGTTCTGTCCAGAAGCCACCTTGGTTAAAATATAAAAACGAAATCTTAAACAATCATACTTATATAATACACGCAGAGAGCAGAGTAAGCATCGTATCATCAGTGCTGTTCTATGTACATGGGGTACTATTAATGTCAGAAACATGTGAACAAACTTCCCTGTTTATGGCAACAGAAATAACTCTGTGTGGCTATTACAATTTTAATCAGGCATCTCTTACCTTAAGCCTGACTTCTGTGGTTGAAAGTGATTTCTTTGGGCTTAAAGGAACAGCGCTGAACTTGGGAACCAACACCTTAAACAATGGTAAAAATGCCATGTACAGAGCCGCAAAAATTAAAGGAGCCGCAACAAGCCATCCCAACAACTGCAAAGATTGATACGAATTAGACGTGAATTGCAAGAGAGAGAGCGGGGTTATGACTACAAGGTGATAAGTTGGCAACCTACCGCATGCGCAATACTTATTAAGACCTCATGTGAAGCTTGGCCAGTTAACACTTTCTTGAAAGCGTCAGAAGTTAAAGGAAAATGAGCTCCACCAGAGATAAATTCACCAAAACGCAAGAAAGGTACAACCAAACTTGAGAGCAAAACAACAACCAAAAAAAAAAAAACCAATAAGATAACAATCATATATGTAGCATAAAATGTAAAAGCTATGGTACAAGAGAAACTGAAAGCTTTAAGACAAGTTCTTTTATATATGTTGTTTCTATTTTCTAAGTCTTCTATCAACATAGAGACGAACGATGTACCAAGACCGTGACCAATCCACAATCTGTCATTGTTTAGACATTTTATGAAGGACTCGCAAACACAATTAGTCGCATGTACAGCAATGACATAAAAGTAATGATATTACAAGATGCTACGATAAAAGCACAAGTACCTCAGTTCTATTGGTGTAGCAAGGACATTAGCCAGCATGACAGTTGGAGCATGGCAGTGCGATCGCAGCAATGCAATTGCCATTCCACACAGAACCACAGTTGTCCCTGTTAATGAAACATCGGTTAATATGAGGTATTTATTAACATTTAGAGAATCCAACATTAGAACTGACAAACCTCCAGAAATGCCAGATCCATTACAACAACTACAAAGGGGCAATCATATCAACATCCTCCCAATTAAATCCAGCCTACATTTTCCTATGTGAACCTCCCACTCTCAGATAGCAATTTCTTTCTGTTCTCTGTACTGATATAAGGCGGCAACTACTCCTCGTAAGTTTTGTTTAAGGAGGGTCCTATATTGCATATTATTGCAACATTGCTGAGCCACATCAATATTCACTTAAGGAATGATCTAAGGAACAACTCACAGTGAGATTATTTTCAGCATTTAGAAGTAAAGTGTGACATGATAAAATTATGAAATTGCTTTTCTAGGCGGCTAAATAAATCTGTTCGTGAGTGTATTAATAAGAGAAAATTCTGTTCAGGTGGGAAATCATCCTGTATTAAACTAAAATGGAGAACCAACAGCCTTGATAACAATATTGCTATGCAGAATCACTGCATTGTATTGAAAGAGGCACCGCACGGGATTGGAGAAGATACAAGATGCATACGTACCGCATATTGGAAACAATCCAATGGTAAGGCCAAGAGCTGCAGAGAAGGCCAACAGCTTCGGTTCTGCACCCCTTCAAAATCCAAATCAAATTTTACAACTTTCTTTATCAGCAACCACCAAATAGAGTAACAATCAAACATGATCTTTTAGGGAAAAAAAATTGTTGAATCATTATCAATCAATCAGACCCGACAAAAATATTATATACCCAAAAAAACAGAATTTCTGAATCTGAAATAGAAAAAGAAAATTAGAGAGAAAGAGAGAGTATAGGGTAGTAGTGGTACCTGCGGAGGATTTCGAGAAGGGGATCAACAACCTTCCTGTTGAACCAAATCGACACCCCATTCTTACTTGCTGACATCACAACGGAACGGGGATAGAGATCCCTTTTACAAATTTCAACGACTAATTCTTATATTGTGTGTTTTATAAATGGATTTAGGTTTGAAATTGAATGGATTTAGGATTTTTTCTCAGGAAATGGAAGCCTCTAGCAGATCTAGTACAGGAGAAAGAAATAAATAGAAAAACAAAACAAAAGATTTGAATAATATACAACAATTCAGTACTAATTTGAAATCTTATGTCAATTTTTGTACTTTTTCAATCGAATTGTCAAATGTTATTTTTTTTTATTTAAATAGAGCTTCAAATGATTGTAATTATAAAAAAATGTTGAAACAAAATTTTTATTAGTTTAAATGTAAGTGGAATAAGAAACCAACTATTAAAATGAATTAAAAATAAATTTGACACTGATGTCAAATTTGATGACACACCCCGACCCAAAAGTCGAAGCGTGCTGGGCGTCACATGCGAGTGACGTAGCCAAAACGTCAGCGGAAGGTAATTATGCATGAAATGCAGCAGTGAAAGTCAAGTTGATAATATACATATGATAAAGAGTGATATAGGACGAAAGTGAAATAGACGAGAGTCACAAAGCTAATCCTAGGTGCAGTCAACAAAACGATACGACTACAGAAGAAATCCTACATAAGTGGTGGTCTGTTAGAACTGCCTTGGTGCCTCGATAGCCGTCCACGTCGTCGCTACCTAGAACCTGGAGGGGTGCAAAACAGAAAATGTTAGTGGGCAAAAACAAATGCTTTTCAAAACCATTTTATAAAATCCATATATAACCCCTCGCTGTAAATCAGTATAATTTTCCCATAAAATAGTATGTATATAAACTTATATACGAAAAACCGTCTAAGAATCAAAACTCATTATCAAATCTCAATAATAGGCCATGTCGATATACCAACTCAGAAAAATCATCATCATCAGGCAAGTAATGTAAATCAGGGGTGTCCCTAGTGTCATGTCAGCATGAGTCACCTCTAGTGACCTGTACGGCTGAATCTATAGTTCATCCATCATACTCAATCACTATCAATCATTATCCTACACACGAGTCGGAACCACCTATAGTGGTTTGTACGACAGGCTAGGTGTATAATATTACGCTCAGTGCTACGATCACGTGAAGGCTGTGCGACGAATCGCGGGTCACCTACGAGTCGGAACCACCTATAGTGGTCTGTACGACAGGCTAGGCACCTGCCTTGGATCCAAGGTGAGCGTACGGTGCGTGAGGTGAACGATCATGTGAAGGCTAGGCCCTACTCTGGCGGAGCACAAACACCCGAGGTGCAGGTGATGAGCTAATCACAATCTATCATCATCTCAACACTATCTAACATACTTACCTGACTTACCTGGCCGTCCACAGCGTCGGACCACAATGAGTGTGATCATAATCATAATTATAAAATATAATTGGCATACGACATGGCAACTCAATTATAAAATCCATTCAATTCGTAAATCAATCAAATTACGTTTCTGGGAAAAACGTTATATATATATATATATATATATATATATATATATATATATATATATATATATATATATATATATATATATATATATATATATATATACTGAAAACAAAAGCCCACTCACTAATATGTCGACGGGTCGTATCCCCCGAGCCTAGAATGAATGCGCTCGTCCTCTGGATACGTCTCACCTATATGTGAAACAACTGCAAAACCGTCATTAACAGCACATAAACGAACTACGTAAATAACTTTTCATACGAAGGTCAATTTTGGTATTTAATGACACACCCTAACCCGAAGACTAGGACGTGCTGGCCGTCACGTGAGCGTGACGTAACCATAAGTGCAAGCGGAAACGATAATATAACCAAAATACGAGCTAACAAAAATCAAGAAAACTCACTTATTGCAGATATTAACAACCTAGCGTTTTAAGTACGTAAAACGATACTAAACACACATAAACAGAGCATAAGCATCTAGGTGCAGTCAAGTAGGACCATAACTATTTTACAACACCCTCGGGTGAAATCCTACATTTATTTAGTCTGTCAGAACGCCGAAGGAGTCCTCGTAGGCCACCAGCGCCTCAACTATCAACTAGAACCTGGAGGGGCGCAAAACAGAAAACGTGAGTGGGCGAAAATCAAGCTTTTTCAAATCATTTCATAAATCCACATTTATAACCCCTCTTTGAAAACCTGTATACTTTCCCAGAAAAATAGTATATAAACATATATACATATATCTCAGCCATCTTAATCATCAATTTCATAACAGATTCAATAGAGAATATACCATGCCAAATTCAACAGTTTAGTATGAATGCATTAACATAATACAAATCAGGTGAAAGAAAGTAATCAACCGGAGACCCTCTAATGGCCCTGTACGGTTGAATCTAGAGCTCAAAATCTCATCTTGCCGGAGTCACCACCTGTGACCTGTACGGCCTTCTGCACATAAGTCGGAACTACCTAATGTAGTCTGTACGACTTAATGGTTATTATTACGCTCTAGTGCTTTTCTCATCAATCATCTATGCGCATAATCTAAGGTCACCCACCAGTCGGAACCTCTCTAAAGGTCTGTACGACTAGCCTGTCGGAACCACCTCCTATGGTCTGTACGACTAGCATCTACTTGGATCCAAGGTGAGCGTGCGATGCGGTGAATATTATAAGCACTAATATCATGGTGCAGGTTATGAGCTCAGCATATCTCAACATCATCATACAATAACAATACTCACCTGATACTTACCTGTACGTCCACCGCACCATTTCACATATATGCATCATACAACAATTCATAATATTCATGACATTCTATGCATGGCAATCAAAACATATTTCATATCTTATTTCAACATACTTTTCATTTACGTTTGATTTCTGGGAAAAATCGAGTATATAGGTATATATATAAAAAGCAAATGCCCACTTACTGGTACGTTGCCGGGTCGTGACCCCCTTGATGCCCCTGGTTGTGCTCGTCCTCGTTATAATTTCCACCTAAAGGCGAAACCGCTAAAACAACGTCATTTAACGCACATTTAACGTACATAAACCAAACTAGGCAATTAATTCCTCATACAATGCTCAATTTTGACAAATGAATACTCTAACGTGATCTACACAACCTCAGGATCATCCCCATATTTTTAAAATAATTTTTGGACCCTTCACGCGCCCCCACGCGCCTGACATGGCACGGACCTACGCGCCCCCACGCGCGGCCCACGTGCCTTGCACAGTGCTGACGTCAGCCTTGCACAGTGATGACGTCAGTTGACGGCGTCAGGAATATTCCTGGAATATTCCGTCAACTTTAACGGCGTTAGGTTAACGGCGTCAGGTTAACGGCGTTGGAATATTCCGTCAGAGTTGACGGAATATTCCTTCTCCGTCGTCTTCTCCGGCGACTGGTTTCGCCGGAAAACTCGCCGGAAAACTGGGAAATTTCAAACTCACTATTCTCACTCATTTTTCGTCCAAATTTCTCGAATTTTATACCAAATTGAAGCCCTAATCATCTACTATCACGTTGGACTAGTTTTAGGGTCTAAAAACTACGAGATCAAACCTTTTAAAAATATGTAAATTCGGCCTACCTTCGAACTAGGTGATCCAAACGTCTAATCCTTCCAAACGAAGCACTCCAAGCTTCCTTAGAACCTCACCAAGCTTCCTACAAGCTTCAAATTCCCAAAAACATAAGGATTCACGTGTGCATGAACAGTGCACACTCACAGGGACTTTTAGAAACTAGGGTTTTTGAAATGAAACTTACCTGAATTTGGTACCTACGTGATCGTGAAGTCCTCATGGTTGCAATGGTAGCTTTAACTCTGGCGTTGGTTGATGTTTTGGTTGAGTTTGAGTGTTGAGGTTCATGGTGGAGAAGAAGAGAGGGAGAGAGAGACGAGTGTTTGAGTTTGAGAAGAGAGAGAGATAACCCATACGGGTTTTAGGGAAGGAATTAAGGGGGTGGGATCCAATTGGGGTCCTACCCTAACTTAACTACAAAATTATTACTACAAACAAATAAACCTAAGTCTAAGTTATTAACCAAAAGAGTAGGTACTTAAATTAAAATCAACATCACATTACACACCTTAATCCCGACTCAAGGGTATTTTTGTAATTTCACATCTTCGGAACTAATATTTTCCGGGACGGGCTGTAACATTTAAATATACCAACGCGACCTACACAACGTCACGATCGTCGTGATAATTTTAAAATAATTTTTTGCTGTGGCACGCGCCCCCACGCGCCAAAGAACACACGGACAGACGCGCCCCCACGCGCGTCACGTGCTTCGCACTAGGGGTGGGCACTTGAAACCGAAAACCGAAACCGAAACACGAACCAAATCGAACCGCACCGAATGGTTCGGTTTTGCGGTTTTGAAACGGTTGCGGTTTTGAAACCGAACCGCATTGTAGGAAGCGGTTTGGTTTTTGGTTTTGGCTTTTGAAAACCGCACCGAAACCGAAACCGCACCTTAAATTAGATGTCCTATTTTAATTAGTTGTTTGTTAGAATCTATATATTTAGTATGTACATGTCATAATAATGAAAATTATTTTTTCCAAATTATATCCCTCATCAAGCTTGGCATCTCAATGTTTCTTTACAGGAAAAGATGAAAATTTTATTTACTAGTAAAAGCACCTCAGAACCCTAATTTACAAGTTCATAATGATAGCCTATATAAAAGACTAATAAAAAATGCAAATGAAAAAAAAAAAGAAACAATGAGCATCAAATAAGAGTAGTCATTGTAGGAAAGATACAAAGACCAAATCTCTAATCAAATAATAAGCTGTAACACTCCATTAGGGTACTTTTTCCTGCTCACAGAGTCTATCATATGTGCAATTAGCTAGCTAGAGTAAAGAAAAGAATTCTCATGTGTGTTATGTGTAGATAAGTATAAATTTTAAATTGTATATATTTTTTCAAAAACCAAACCGAAACCGTTTGAAACCGCACCGAACCGAACCAAACGGTTTGGTTTCATTTTGATTTTGGCTTCAAAACCGCACCGAACCGCACCGCAAAAAGTTGCGGTTTTGGTTGTGGTTTCACTCAAAACCGCACCAAACCAAACCGTGCCCACCCCTACTTCGCACGCGCAACAGAACCTAACGGCGTGAGGAATATTCCCTTGGAATATTCCGTTATCTCCTAACGGTTTCCGTTAGAATTAACTGACGGCGTTGGAATATTCCGTCAACTTTGACGGAATATTCCATCACCCCTAACCTCCAGCTCCGGCGACCGTCGTCGGCACCAGAAACTGGGTAATATTTCAAACTCTCCGTTCTAGCTCATTTTTAACCCAAAATTCATGAAATTTGTACCAAAATGCTCGAAATTTAGTGTAGAACACATTTATACCTTCAAATCCTTCGAAAAACGTCTAAAAATTCCACGGGGAATTTCCTCCAAACTCGGCCACCCTCGAAACCACTAACTCCGACGTCCAAATCTCGCAAACGATGTACTCCGATGCTCGTGGGACAATTCTAAGATGATTGGTGATCTTAGTTTCACTTAAAGTGCCCTGAAACAAAAGTGTGTGAACAGTACCAACGTTAAAGCTTACGAGTTCCCTATGATCTACTACGTTTTAACCCAAACTAATGGCACTAGTGGACTTACCACGTCTTTGGGAGTCCAAATATGCTAGCCAGATCGTCGATCCGAGTCACGATGGTGTGGTGGTGTGTATGTCCGTACAAAAGACGGTGAGAGAGGAGAGTAGAGTGTTCGAGAGGAGAGTAGAGTGTTCGAGAGGGTATGAGAGAGACAAACAGAATCTGTGCACATGTGTGCATGGTGAGTGTGTGTAGGTTATATAATATCAGCCCAATTATTGGGCCCAATAGCTTAGGACTCTATAGCCCCAAAATCAAGCCCAAAAACACCCGTTCGCGCGTAATCAAGGGCAAAATCGTCATTTCACGTCGAGAATATATAAAACTCGGAATGGGATGTCACATTTGACTTCTAATCACAAAGCCTTCAAATTCAATCAGCAAAATAACACTTCAGTTGGATAAACTTTTGATGTCAAATATGCACAATGGCATTCCACATAGGCTTTTGACATCTCATTTGAAGATGCTCTAAGGTCATCTTCAACCAAATGAGGGCTAGATGGCTCTCTTTGACCATATAGCCCTCCAAGAAATTAATATTTTAATAAACAGTGTCAGGCCATTTTTTTTACCATCTCCAACCAAGGAGCCAGAGGGCCATAAGTCAAACATTGCCATGTCACAAAAAATCATCTCCAACTGAGGGGAGGTCACAGTGACAAACATAATTTATTATTTTAATTGAATTAATACAGTTACTTAAATTAAACTATCTCAATAATTACTTTAATGCTGTTACTTAAGTTTTATGTTGTTAAATATTTGGACAAAAGAAGTATCGAATAGACGTTTAAGTTTTATGTTGTTAAGTATTTTTAAAAATGTTGTTTAAGTTTCATGTTGTTAATTTTTTTTAATGTTGTTTTATGTTACTTAATATTACTTAATGTTGTTTAATGGGTTAGGTAGCTATAGGAAAAAAAATAGAAAATTAAAAATTAAAAATAATTCAAATATAATAGCTAGCTGACGTCAGCAAGTAACAGTTGGATTCAAACATTTGGCCCACCCTGGGGCTAGCTAGCTGGCTAGGTAGGACCAACCAGTTGGCCATTTTCTCCTTTTTTTGGCCCAGTGGGGCCCACGAGCCATTTGGTCTAGCCTTCGGTTGGAAACGGTTTTCGTGTCATTTCGGGCTATTTTCAACCCTCTGGCTGAATCAGTTTGAGATGGCCTAAGAGTATGACGGGGGCGAAGCCATTATATTAGGAGTTTTTATGAAAATAGCTTGGCTAAATTTATTTTAACAAAAAACCATGTTATAACTTTATTTAATGAAAAAAACTTAATTTTAATGAAAAACCCTTAAATTCTCATACTACATCAAACTTCAACGATCTGAACCGTCTATTTTTCAAGTTGGACCTCATAGACCATCCTTGCAAAATATTAGGCAAATTGGAAATATTTGAGACATCTAATTGAGTTACAAGAAATTGACAAACACTTTATTCTATAAGAAACAATGAAATTTCATCGTGCTAATTAAATAAGCTACATCTAGCCCCAAAGAACAATGGGTCCCAAGCAAGGTATAAAAAATCGAAAATATCGGCGATATTTCGCCGATATTTTCGTTTTTTGTGGGGTCCGATATTTCTACACATATCCAATAAGTTTTCGTCAAAATATCGAAGAAATATCGATAATATCGCGATATTAGCGATATTATCGATATTTTGCTTGAAAATGAAAAGGTGACGCCGAATCGCCGATGTAGTAGACGGCGACGGGCATGAGGTTGAGCATCTGGATGAAGGAGACGGAAAGGAAGATGTAGGCAGAGAATCCGATGGTGGGGAGACGCGGAGTTGGAGAGAGAGCCAGACGGAGAGGAAGATGTAGGCAGAGACTCCGATGGTGGGGAGACGCGGAGTTGGAGAGAGCCAGAGGGAGAGGGAGTAGAGACTAGAGAGCGCCGATGGTGGGGAGACGACGGAGGAGAGGTAGAGCCGTAGAGGTCGCGGCGGGACATGGTGACAGGCACTGGGGCTCGACGAGGAGGAATGCGAGGGAGGAGCAGAGGGAAAGGAAGTAGAGGCCCTCTGTGCATATGGGCGATTCGGCACCGACGAGGCGGAATACGCGGACGAGGAGGCATGCGAGGTCTCTGTGCGTGTGTGTGGGTTTGGGAGAAGGAAGAAGAGAGAAGGATCGAGATGTCTGTGTGTGTGTGTGTGGAGGGGTGTGGGAGAACTGGAGAATGGAGAAAGGAATGGAAACACATCCAAAAGGTCGCATGCAAATGTCTTATGTACACCAGTTTTATCTCATCAATCCCTTTCTTTTGTGTGTGTATGTGTGTGGTGGCGTGTGAGATAAAGTAAAGAAAATAAAAGAAACAAAAAAAAATGAATAGCTGGATCACATCACACCACATGAAAATGATATAATACGAACAAGTTGAAACATGACAAGTTGCCAGGACTAGTATTTGATGCTGTTAGAATGTTAGAATCTAATGGATGCATCACTGCCCCACATTGGCATCAAGTAAAGATTGCAACTTCCAATTCAAAAGAGCTGATAAGTAATATTATTTAAAAAGTTATATTATCAACAATGCATTTCTTTCCAATTTTTTGTGATAAACTAATAGATAATTGACTAAATAAACATTCTGCAAAGTTTGAATAAAAATTTCCAAGTTTTTCTTACAATTTCTGTGGTTTTTATTCAATTTTTATCGATATCGATAATATCTCGATATTTCCATCGAAATTTCCGTATTTTTGGACTACCGATATTTCCGATATCATCGATATTTAATACCTTGGTCCCAAGAGAAAAGTAACTATCCATGTGAGTTAAGAAAAAAGTAGCTACCCACTTGCGAATACTCTTGTGGAGACCTTGAAGGGAAGGGATTTCCATTTTTTAAAATGAGAATTAGTTGTGAGGCCCATATTACATCAAACTTCAAATATTTGAATCGTCTATTTTCAAGTTGGACCTCTTAGACCATCCTTGCAAAATATTAAGCAAATCAGAAATATTTGAGACATCTAATTGAGTTCAAAAAAATTGACGAACACTTTATTCTTTAAGAAACAATAAAATTTCATTGTGATAATTAAATAGTCTACATCTAGCCCCAAAGAATAGTGGGTCCTAAGAGAAAAGTAACTATCCATGTGAGCTAAGAAAAAAGTAGCTACCCACTTGTAAATACACTTATGGAGACCTTTAAGGAAAGGGATTTCCATTTTTTTATATGGAAATTAGTTGTGAGGCCCACACCACATTAAATTTCAACGATCTGAATCGTCTATTTTTCAAGTTAGACCTCATAGACTATCCTTGCAAAATATTAGGCAAATCGAAAATATTTGAGACATCTAATTGAGTTCAAACAAATTGATCAACATTTTTTTTTATAAGAAACAATGAAATTTCATCGTGATAATTAAATAGACAACTGTTTTAAAATTATTGTTGAAATTCGACGTGGAGTGGGTCCTACAACCAGTCCCTATTGGAGCCGTTTTTCTTCAGTTAAGTAAAGAATCCACATAGTTCAAAAACAAGTTGAGATTGTGAGTCCAAGCGACGGGGGGTGGTTCTTGGCGTGGAGGCTCCGATGCTTAAGTCAGCAAGGCAAGGAAGGAAATAAGTGTAGTATCTTTTTGGGGTTCTGAATATCTAACCTTTTTTTATGACCCACTAGGCGTATTCATAGGCATTGCAAAGGCATTCCATGTCATTCGTCTTTCCCTTGAGTCATCGAGGATATTAATGGCCAGTAAGGGGTCATTATTTTTACATATGCTACGCCAAGGAAAGACTATTTGTCTCTTCCACATCGTGGGCGGAAGTTGTAGTCTAACATTTCATGTGGGCGAAAAGGTACTGCACAGTCTAGGCAGGACAACCTAGTACCTAAGCAGGGACAGTTAGCCAAACTCGTACTCTGGAATGAATCAATCCGTTCGAAGTGCCTCGACTATGAATACGGGACTAATGAATGCATTCAAGTCCAGAACCACCTAACTAGATCATTCCCTACTCACTCTAGGTCTAGCCCTAAGGAGTGAGCGTACACTATCGTCACTCTAGGAAGGTGTTTTGTGGGGCTTTTTTAATTCTTTTTCTTTACATATTTTTGTTCCAAAGGTCTTTCTCCATTTTATATGTATGTTTAATGCTCAAGACATTTTGTTAAAAAATGCTTAAGACATAAAATTATATAAGATGTTTTACTAAAAGGGCTTCCTTTTACTAATTTCCAAATAAAAACACACTACATATTAAAATGACATTGAAAGTTTAGAGACCTAAACTAACACACCCCGACCCGAAAGTGGGGCGTGCTGGCCGTCACGAGAGTGTGACGTAGCCAAGTGCACAGTGCGGAAGCAAGAATCAATAACATAATACGAACTGATTTAAGCCTATCCACTAGCAGCCTACATATGATAGTGTGCTAGAATGATAATATAGTACTTATACAGAACCAGAGCGTACTAAGTCAAAGTGTAGTCAAGCATGAATAATTAAATTCGAATAACACCAACGAGTGTCCTACATAATAATGAGTTTGTCAGAACTACCGAAAAGTCCTTGCTAGCCACCACGGGTACTCTAGCTATCTAGAACCTGGAGGGGCGAAAAACAAAATTGAGTGGGTCAACAAAACAAATCTTTTCAAAATTATTCTTTTCTCAAAAGTATAGCCCCTCACCGTAAAACTTGTATAGTTTCCCATAAAATAATACATACATATATATCACAAACTTTCTCAGCATTAATCATTGTCAAACGTATCTCATAATATGTCATGCAATGCATTTGAATAACCATTCTGAATCTCAAAAACCATATAATGCGATGCATCTGGATAACCATATATCTACTAGATATCAACTCAGCCCTCGGCTGTACATATAGCTCATAACATCTCAATCTCATCACATATATACACTGCACATACATCAATATCCTCATGAGATCATCATCACATCACTGTATCAATATAAAGAATGCTCTAGTGCTACAATCACGTGCAGACTGTGAGAATGAACGCGAATCACCTACAAGTCGAACCCACTCAAAGGTGGTCTATACGACAAGACTGTGCACCTAACTTGGATCCAAGGCGAGCATGCGGTGCTGGAGGTGAATGACACGTGAAAGACTGTGCCCCTAACTCTGGGCATGAGCACTAACAATATGTGCAGGTTTATGAGCTAACATATCTCATCATATATCGTCTGTTCTTTCTCAACAATGCATGTACCTACCTGGTACTTACTTGGCGTCCTTGACACCAACATATGCATGAAATGTATATATGAATACTCATGCATCAATATTAAGTTATATGCATGTCGATAAAAACGTACTTTTCATTTAAAAGCTGATTCTGGGAAAATCATTATATATATATATATATAGGTTATACGGAAAAATAGCTGCCCACTCACTGATAGGTCACCGGGTCGTAGCCCCCACGTCTAGCTTGGCTACGCTCGTCCTCGGAATAAGTCTCACCTATATGAGAAATTACTAAAAATACGTTATTTAAGCACATCTACGCAAATCCGGTAATAACTTCTCATTCATAACTCAATTTTGGCATATGAATATACCAACACGACCTACTCAACGTCACGGATGTCGACAAATTTTTATAAAAAAATTTCACTGGGCCACGCGCCCTCACGCGCCGTGGGTGGCACGAGTCTACGCGCCCCTACACGCGTCACCTTCTTCCTCGCGACGCCGGCGCAGGCCACCGGTCGCCGGAAACCTGCAACTCAGGTTTTCTCCACCATTTTGTCCCATTTTTCTTCCTACGTGCTCAAAATGAAGAGTAGAACAAGTCTATACCTTCAAAAATCACGAAAAACCTTTGAAAACTCGTCGGGTAAAATCTCCAAAACCGGCCAAACTCGTGCAGTGCTATCTCGACGTCCAAGCTGTGCAAACGATAGTCTCCGAGCCTCCTGGGAACCTTCTAAGGCTCGTGGTGATCTCAGATTTGCCTAAAAAACAACCCACAACAACTTCATGACCAGTACTAAAATCGGACCTCGTGGTTTCGACGTGAAATCGACATAGTTCTTACCTGAAATTGGTATCACTGTGTTCGTATGGTCTCCAGGAGTCGAATGGTGGTATTAGTTTCCTTGATCTGTGAAGGTTTGGTGGTCTTGTGGCTTGTCCGTACATGAGGAGTAGAGAGAGACAGAGAGAGTCTGAGAGTGACTGAGAGGGTGTGATAGATAGAGAGAGAGTAACAGGAAGTAAGGTGGATAAGTTTGTGTGGACCAAAATCATCCAACATGTAAGGATATAAAATATCCCATTGGTTCCAATTATTGAAGGCCTTGCATAATTGGTCCTCACACAAACACATACGTACGTACACAACCCCGAAGGGGTAATTTCGTCAATTTACGTCTCAAAATAAAAATGCGTCGGGACGGGTTGTCACATAAACTAAAAACATAAAATCTTATCTTGTCTAATTTTAGAGAAACAAACGAACGATTCATAAAGGATGAAATCTAACTTTGCTAGAATTTGAACTTTTTAAGGTTTAAATGTTCATAATTTTTTTTTTTTTGAAATAACACGTCCAAAAATCAAAAGAAAAGTTGCACACCAAAAAAAAAATTATTGTAATCAAATTACCACATATAAAGCCTGAAAGTAAATAGCCCTCATTGGAATATATTATTTTATAAAGCCTCAAAAATTCATCAGAGCTCTAAAATAGGATATATATATATATTGGAAAATTAGAATCTCCTGCACTTTTCTTATACTCTTTAGATTAAACATTGGTTATATTTTGAAATTTGATTAGGAGCCTAAACTGTGACATCCCGTTCCAAATTTTCTATATTCTCGACGTGAAATGACGATTTTGCCCTTGCCTACGCGTGAACGGATGTGTTTTGGGCTTGGTTTTGGGCTATAAGTGTCCTAAGCCCTTTGGGCCCAATAAATTGGGCTTCCAATTATATAACCTACACACACACTCACCATGCACACACGTGCACCATTCTGTTTTCATCCTTCTCTCTCTCTCTCTCTCTCAAACCCTCTCGTTCTCTCTTCGACCACCCACGTACAGACATATACCAAGGACGCGATCGAAGCACGGATCGACGTCAAAGACCATATATATGTGTTCCCTGAGACTTGGTAAGTAGAGTAATGGCATTAGTTTAGCTCGGGACCTCGTAGAACCTTAGGAAACCCGAGTTTTTATAAATGCACTGTTCATCAACTTTGGATTGGTAGTGTTTTAGGTGAAACTGAGATCACAGTGATGTTCTAGGAGTCCTCACGAAGCTCGGAGTACCTCGTTCACACGATTTGGACGTCGGGATCACTAGTTCTGGACTTGGCCGATTTTGGAGAAATTGTTCGTCGAGATTTTAGACGTTTTTTGACACACCCCGATCCGGAAACCGAGGCGTGCCGGCCGTCACGTGTGAGTGACGTAGCCAAAGACGTCAGCGGAAGCAAATTTGGCATAAAGTGCAGCAGTGAAAGTTAAGTTGATAATATACATATGATACAGAGCCGATCCTAGGTGCAGTCAAGTTTAAACAGACATTACAACTACGAAAGAAAATCCTACATAAGTGGTGGTCTGTCAGAACTGCCTTGGTGCCTCGCTAACCGTCCACGACGTTGCTACCTAGTACCTGGAGGGGCACAAAACATAAAAGGTGAGTGGGCAAAAACAAAGTTTTCCAAAATCATTTCATAAATCCATAAATAACCCCTCGCTGGAAATCAGTATAATTTTCCCAGAAATAATACGTATATAAACTTCTATACGAAAACATCGTCTACATAACAAAACTCATCATCAAGCTCAAGATTAGGCCATGTCAATATATAAATTCTGAAAATCATTATCATCAGGCAAGTAATATAAAACTAGGGTGTCCCTAGTGTCCTATCAGCCGTAGTCAACTCTAATGACCTGTACGGCTGAATCTATAGCTCATCAAAACATACTCAATCTCTATCAATCATTATCATCCTGCACACGAGTCGGAACCACCTATTGTGGTCTGTACGACAGGCTAGGTGTATAATATTACGCCCTGTGCTACGATCACGTGAAGGCTGTGCGACGAATCGCGGGTCACCAACGAGTCGGAACCACCTATTGTGGTCTGTACGACAGGCTAGGCACCTGCCTTGGATCCAAGGTGAGCGTACGGTGCGTGAGGTGAACGATCACGTGAAGGCTAGGCCCTACTCTGGCGGAGCACAAACACCCGAGGTGCAGGTCATTAGCTAAATCACAATCTATCATTATCTCAAACATTTCCACAGTACTTACCTGGCCGTCCTCGGCGTCAGCGCACAACATATGCAATCACAATCATATTTATATACTATAGTAGGCATACGACATGGCATTCTAATTATAAAATCCGTTCAATTCGTAAATCAATCCATTCATGTTTCTGGGAAAAACGTCGTTTATATATATATACTGAAAACAAAAGCCCACTCACTGGTATGTCGACGGGTCGTATCCCCCGAGCCTAGAGTGACTGCGCTCGTCCACTGGATACGTCTCACCTATACGTGAATTAATCGTAAAACCGTCATTAACAGCACATAAACAAACTACGTAAATAACTTTTCATACGAAGGTCAATTTTGGTATTTGAATATACCAACGCGACCTACACGACGTCACGATCGTCGTGATATTTTTAAAATAATTTTTGGAAGTGGCACGCGCCCCCACGCGCCGGGAATTGCACGGACAGACGCACCCCCACGCGCGTCACGTGCTGCGCACGCGCGCCTGAACCCTAACGGCGTCAGGAATATTCCGTTAACTTCTAACGGTTTCCGTTAGACTTAACTGACGGCGTGAGGAATATTCCGTCAACTTTGACGGAATATTCCGTCACCCCCTACCTCAGGTCACCGGCCGGACTGGTTTTTCCGGCGACCGATTCCGGCCAAACTTCAAACTTACATATCTTCTTCATTTTTCAACCTTTTTCACTCGTTTTTCTTCCTACATGCTCTAAATTTCATGTAGAATAAGTGTATACCTTCAAATCCTTCGAAAAACGTCTAGGAATTCCACGGGGAAACTTTCCAAATTCGGCCAAACTTGAAACTACCAACTCCGACGTCCAAACTTTGCAAACGAGGTACTCCGAGCCTCGTGGGACAATTTCAAAGCTTGTGGTGATCTTGTTTTCGCCTAAAACAAAGCCAAATGAAAATTGATGAATAGTACCCAAAGTTTAAGTCACGGGTTTGAAAGATTTTCAAGGGTTTCAAAGCTTAAAACCTAAACACATGAGTTCACCAGAGTCTAGGGAGTTTGAATATGCTTACCTGAAGCGCGAATGGTGTCAAAATGGTGTGTGTGTGTGTGTGTCCGTACTTGAGAGTTCGACGAAGAAAATGATAGAGTTCGAAATAGAGAGATAAGGAAGAACAGGATCTGTGCACGTGTATGTGTGCATGTATAGGTACAGATGTTCGCATATCAGCCCAACCTTTTGGGCTTAATATCTGGAACACCCAAAACCCATTTTCGTGTCCAAAACGTACCCGTTCGCGTAATTGAGGGCAATTTCGTCATTGCACATCGAACGTATAGAAAATTCGGGACGGGATGTCACATTTTTCGAAGGATTTGAAGGTATAAATGTGTTCTACACTAAATTCGGAGCATTTTGGTACAAATTTCATGAATTTTGGGTTAAAAATGAGCTAGAACGGAGAGTTAGAAAACTTACCCAGTTTCCGGCGACGGTCGCCGGAGCTGGAGGTTAGGGGTGATGGAATATTCCGTCAAAGTTGACGGAATATTCCCCACGCCGTCAGTTAACTCTAACGGAAACCGTTAGAAGATAACGGAATATTCCAAGGGAATATTCCTGACGCCGTTAGGGTTTGGTTGCGCGTGCGCAGCACGTGACGCGCGTGGGGGCGCGTCTGTCCGTGGGTTCCCTGGCGCGTGGGGGCGCGTGCCACAGCAAAAATTTATTTTAAAATTATCACGACGATCGTGACGTCGTGTAGGTCGCGTTGGTATATTTATATACCAAAATTGACCTTCGTATGAAAAGTTATTTACGTAGTTCGGTTATGTGCTGTTAATGACGGTTTTGCAGTTGTTTCACATATAGGTGAGACGTACCCAGAGGACGAGCGCATTCATTCTAGGCTCGGGGGATACGACCCGTCGACATACCAGTGAGTGGGCTTTTGTTTTCAGTATATATATATATATATATATATATATATATATATATATATATATATATATATATATATATATAATTGACGTTTTTCCCAGAAACGCAAATTGCATGATTTATGAACAGAATTGGTTTTATAATTATATTGTCATGTCGTATGCCAATTACATTTTATAAATATGATTATGTTTGCACTTGTTACGCTCCGACGCCGAGGACGGCCAGGTAAGTCAGGTAAGTATGATAGATAGTGTTTGAGACGATGATAGATTGTGATTAGCTCATCACCTGCACCTCGGGTGTTTGTGCTCCGCCAGAGTAGGGCCTAGCCTTCACGTGATCGTTCACCTCACGCACCGTACGCTCACCTTGGATCCAAGGCAGGTGCCTAGCCTGTCGTATAGACCACTATAGGTGGTTCCGACTCGTAGGTGACCCGCGATTCATCGCACAGCCTTCACGTGATCGTAGCACTGAGCGTAATATTATACACCTAGCCTGTCGTACAGACCACTATAGGTGGTTCCGACTCGTGTGCAGGATAATGATTGATAGTGATTGAGTATGATGGATGAGCTATAGATTCAGCCGTACAGATCACTAGAGGTGACTCCGGCTGACACGACACTAAGGACACCCCTGATTTACATTACTTGCCTGATGATGATGATTTTCTGAGTTGGTATATCGACATGGCCTATTATTGATATTTGATAATGAGTTTTGATTCTTAGACGGGTTTTCGTATATAAGTTTATATACGTACTATTTTCTGGGAAAATTATATTGATTTACAGCGAAGGGTTATATATGGATTTTATAAAATGGTTTTGGAAAGTATTTGTTTTTGCCCACTCACGTTTTCTGTTTTGCGCCCCTCCAGGTTCTAGGTAGCGACGACGTGGACGGCTATTGAGGCACCGAGGCAGGTCTGACAGACCACCACTTATGTAGGATTTCTTCTGTAGTCGTATCGTTTTGTTTTAAGTGACTGCACCTAGGATTGGCTCTGTGACTCTCGTCTATTTCACTTTCGTCCTATATCACTCTTTATCATATGTATATTATCAACTTGATTTTCACTGCTGCATTTCATGCATAATTACCTTCCGCTGACGTTTTTGGCTACGTCACTCGCACGTGACGGCCAGCACGCTTCGACCGCCTGGGTCGGGGTGTGTCATAAACAATAACCATGTCAGCATTTTTATATTTATTTAGATTATATGTAATTATTGTGTTTTTTAATTTAAAATATTAATTATTAAATTTCATATATATACCAAGAATATAAAGTAACGTACCAAGAAGATATATAAAGTAATGTATCAAGAAGATATATAAAGTAACAAGAAGATATATACGTACCAAGAAGATATATAAAGTAACGTACCAAATATATTTTTTTAAATAAATATAAACATACCAAAATAATATATAAATGTACCAAATACATACAAAAAAGAAATATGAACGTACTAAGAAGATATATATAAGTAACGTACCAAATATGTACCAAGGAGAAATATTTGTTTAATCAAGAGGAAATATATGTACCAAATATGTTTTTTTATTATAAATAAATATAAACGTACCAAATACATACAAAAAAGAAAACAAACATACCAAATATGTACCAAGAAGATATATTAAGTAACGTATCAAATATGTTCCAAGAAGAAATCAACGTTTCATGTGTAATTTGAAAGACTTTTTATTAAAATTGAATACTACAATATTTATCTATAAGATTTGATGAGTTTTAAGATATTATCTAAGAAAATTAAAAAGTATATTAAATATAATGGCAAGTAGCATTTATGTGTATTTTGAAAGAGTTTTTATTGGAATTAAATTGTAACATCCCACATTGACCAACGGAGAGGGAATGATGTGCCTTATATGTACATGCTCACCTCCATATAGCATGAGGCCTTTTGGGAGCTCACTGGCTTCAAAGTTCATCAAAACTTCGAAGTTAGCGCATTCAGGTAAGAGCAATCCCACGATAAGTGACCCACTGGGAAGTTCTCGTGTGAGTTCCCAAAAATAAAACCTTGCGGGCCTGACCCAAAGTGGACAATATCGTGCTACGGCAGAGCCGGTCTAGCATGTGACAGAATGGTATCAAAGCATTCATAGGATGGGTGACCCACTGGGAAGTTCTCGTGTGAGTTCCCAGAAACAAAAATGTGAGGGTTTGGCTCAAAATGGACAATATCGTGCTACGATAGAGTCGGTCTAGGATGTGACAGAATGGTATCAAAACCACTCTGCCGTTCGGTGCAAGTGTGTCGACGAGGACATCGGGCTTTTAAGGGAGGTGGATTGTAACATCCCATATTGACCAACGGAGAAGGGGTGATGTGCCTTATATATACATACTTACCTCCATATAGCACGAGACCTTTTGGGAACTCATTGGCTTTGAAGTTCATTGAAACTCCGAAGTTAAACGAGTTCGGGCAAGAGCAATCCCAGGATGGGTGACCCATTGGAAAGTTCTCGTGTGAGTTCCTAGAAACATAACCGTACGGGCTGGGCCCAAAGCGGACAATATCGTGCTACGGCAAAGTCGATCTGGGATATGACATAAATTCTACAATATTTGACACACCCCAACCCAGAAGGTCTACTAGGACTCCGAATTGAGTTGTGATGGCCGACACTTGGAAGGTGATGAAGCCATTAAGTGTTGTGATGTGGAAAATGTGAATAAATTTAAACCTAAAAGTGCCTAATTATAAGAGTGCGCTGTGAGCGGGAATGGACCCATTTCACACGTGATGTTAGAGCATCAGTAAAGTACAATAGAGTGGGTAAGGATTATACCCTCAGAGGTAGCCACCTATACTGAGATTCACCAAGAATCTTCGTCGATACAAACGTTTAACAGCTAAAACTTGGAGGGGCGAAAAATAAGGGTGAGTGGGCTTGAAAATAAAGTTTTAATAAAAACCTTTTGAAAACGTTATAACCCATCGATGTAAAACCCGTATAGTTTCCAGAAAATAATACTACGCATATATATATATATATATATATATATATATATATGAAAACCAATGCACAAGGCCAGTAAAAACTAAAGTATGCCATGTCATAACGTTTCAGCACTAAAAGATGTAAGCCATGTGTGAAATCAATATAAAATAGTATGCCAGTTGGAGTCACCTAACGTGACCTGTACAACTGGAACTATAGCTCATCAATCTAGGCTAGCACATGAGTCGGAGTCACCTAATGTGACATGTACAACAAGCTGGGTATAAATATGTACGCTTAAGTGCTACGATCACGTGAAAGCTGTGCGATAAATCGCAGATCACCTACGAGTTGGAACCACCTATTGTGGTCTGTACGACAAGCTGGCACCAGACTTGGATCCAAGGTGAGCGTGCGATATTGGAGGTGAACAATCATGTGAAGGTTGTGCTCTAGCCTGAGGCCGGAGCACTAATATCGGGGTGTAGCCATGATGAGCTCTAAATGCATCTATGCATAACAATATGCAATGCAACCAATACCATCACAATATATTGACCTCACCTGAAGCTTACCTGAGCCTTCGCAGCATCATTCAATATAAATATAATTCATACTAATGCAACATTTAAAGTATAACACAATTTAGACATGGCATGCAATGCAGAGCTCATTTCAAAAGTAGTTGAGGAAAATATCATTCATATATATATATATATATATATATATATATATATATATATATATATATATATATACATTCTATAAAAAGGAAAAGACCCACTCACCTAGAGTCTGCGCTACAACTCCCTAGCATGAATATCGAGACGTCACGAACGATCGGCATCTAGAACAAATATTTAGTCACATCTCAGAATTCTTATCCATAGAACACGTAACTTACATAAAACACATCCTTAAGGGCATTCTAGAATAATTTGTAACCTACTGACCAAAAGTCAACCGTCGATCAAAGGTCGACGGTAGGGTCCACAACCCTACGTAATTCAATCCGGAAGATCCGCACCTCGGATTTTTGATCCGTACTTCCAAAGATCTACATTATACTTTTAGAATAACATACTAAAATATTACCACGATCCGACGGTCGGATCTCCGCCAATTGCCAAAATTAAGTGGCGGTCAATGTTTTATTTTATGAACTTACAAATCTAATTCGGAAAGATCCGTACGTTAGATTCCCAATCCGTAAATTCCTATGATCCTCAACTATTACGTACTATTATATATTAAAGTCTAGTGATGATCCAACGGTCGGATTGTCGATTGTTATACTATTCAAGTGGCGGACCTTAATGGAACTAAGTTCAAATGATGGAATTTCGTCAATCAGACTTCACATATGAAATTGGAGAATCAAATTTATCCTAGGAAGGTCAGGGGACGCCTCAGCCCAAGCGCTGCCCCGACTTGTTGGAAAATTTCAACTATTTCCAAAAATTCTCAAATTTTATAGAAATGAAGATCTCAAAGAGTAAAGCAAACTTTATACTTGTGGCCAAGTCCAATTTAGTCGTAAAATGCTCCAAATTGACTTGAACCCGCCGAAAACCCTTGATTTGGGTAGTTGTTGATTCGTCACAAAAACGAACTCCAACGCCTCACCCAAGGCTTGGGCCTTGCTCATGGGGTTGAGATGAGTCTTTTGATGGTGGTCATCAATGATGAAGCTTGCCAAAGCCACCGAAAAAAGATTAAAGCCGCCAAAAAGGTCGTGGGATTTGTGGCTTCGAACTGGAAAATGAGAAAGAAATTGGGAAATCTAACACTACAGAGATGTAGGGCTTGTCAAGGGATTTCCATGGACACCAAGATCACCCAAAATGAAGTTCGTATGAAGGAGATATGAGCGGGTCAAGTTGGTGGGTTGGGTGGAGAAACCGGGTTTGGCCGGTTCTTTCATTCTCCCTTCCCTCATTTCCCTCATTTCCTTTCTTCCTCATTGGCTGGTTCCATTCCTCATTTCTCTTCTCTCCTTCTCATCCCAACCGTCAATCTCTCACTTCCTTTTTCTTTTCCTTTCATCTCAGCCACACACATGGCATGGCTCATGGCTCCAAATTTTCTGGAGTCTTCTAAAGAAGGTTTAAAATTACCAAAATATCTCTGACTTTAAACATTAATATCTCTTTCGTTATAACTCCAAATTACGTTCCGTTTGCGCCCACGCGTCCGTAGCGACGAATAATATGAGGATACGTCAAGAAAATAAATCTTACATGACACGACAAAGCGGTCAAACAAAGTCCACGCATTTACCTCGAAGGGCATTTTTGTAATTCACTTATTAAAATTATAAAAACTGTAAATTTGGGAACAAGTCGTTACAATATTTATCAACAAGATTTTAGGAATTTTGATGTATTATCTAGGAATTAAAAGTGTCACATCCTGACCTAGGCCCCCGTGACAACACGGGCTCGACTCCACTATAGTACGATATTGTCTGCTTTGGGCTCTAAGCACACCCTCACAGTTTTGTTTCTAGGAACTCACATGAGAACTTCCCAGTGGATCACCCATCCTGAGATTGCTCTCGCACGAACTCGTTTAACTTCGAAGTTCCGACGAACTCCGAAGCCAGTGAGCTCTCAAAAATCCTCGTGCTAGGTAGAGATGTGAATGTACATATAAGGCTTACATGATCCTCTCCCCTGGGCGATGTGGGATGTTACAATCCAACCCCCCTTAAAGGCCCGACATCTTCGTCAACACACTTCTAGCCAGGGAGTGGCTTTGATACCAAATTGTCACATCTCGACCCGGGCCCCCACCACAACCCGAGCTCGACTCCACTGTAGCACGATATTGTCCGCTTTGGGCCCCGAGCACACCCTCACGGTTTTTTTTTTCTGGGAACTCACACCAGAACTTTTTAGTGGGTCACCCATCCTGGAATTGTTCTCGCACGAACTCGCTTAATTTCGGAGTTTCGACAAACTCCGAAGCCAGTGAGCTCCCAAAAGGTCTCGTGCTAGGTAGAGATGGGAATGTACATATAAGGCTTAAAGGATCCTCTCCCTTGGGCGATGTGGGATGTTACAAAAAGTATGGCAAGTTGGGTAATTTAAATTATAAAAAATGTTACTTCTAATCCATGTGGCACCTAAATTGTAGGAATATGTTTAATCAAAACTCTAAAAGGCATAAATGTTTAATCTCAAAATTTTAAAACCTAGGTATCGGTATCAAAATCCCCTATATATCTACCACTTTTCTAGCTCCATACAGAACCCCTCACTAGGGATGCTATAGTAATTTTACACATTTTTTGTTTTAATTTATATAAAGGAAGGAAAAGTATTCACAAATATTATATTAATGTAGTGTAGGAGAGTTTATTCAAGACGTATTGGTAGAAAATTCAATACCCTGTTAGGATATTGTATTGAGAAACGTAATTTTTAAACACTTTATTTTACTTTTCACTAACCCTTTTAATTGTTAATAGTTTTTGAGTGTGTGTATAAGGTAAAATTTTCTATAAGTTATACTTACCAGCCTAACCCGAATGTATGATATTCAATGCTGATGCACATTGCCACAAGGTTGGAAAAAAGACCGGTTGTGCGTGGGACAAAATAGAGTGTGCGTGAAAATCACAATTCTATGTACAATATAAAAAGTTATTAAACCATTGAAATATTATACTTTATGTAAAATGAGATTTGTGGAATTTACCACAAAATAAATTGTGAGCAATCTAGTAGTATTCTTTTTCACTTGTAAGTGCGAGGTCTTAGATTCGAGCTCATTGTGAGGGCCACTTAATACTACGATCTAGTGGTATTCATTTTCACTTGTAAATGAGAGGTCTTAGGTTCGATTTTCATCAAAAACAAAGTTGAACCACATTATTACTAGCCCATTATGAGACTAAGCTCATCCTCTCTCTTATTGTAGATAAATATAGTTTATAAAAAAAATCAGCAAAATTGTTTTGGGCCAAATAAATATCAGCAAAATGTCTGTTTGGGCTGGGTTAAGTAAGGCGACCAGAACCTCGTTCTTCTTCTCAACTTTCCCTCCAAAAATGGGCGATTTCTAAAGTGCAATCTTCACTTCACAGTTGATGATTGACATACTCTCGCTCTCTGTGAGCTAAAGCTGTAAAGAGAGAAGGAAAGTACAGAAGAAGAAGAAGAAGAAGAAGAAGAAATCGAATAATACTTGCAGTACATGAAGACATTGCGCTCTCAGATGAACGGTGCATTTCCATTTCCAATCCATCTCTTTTCATTTTGTTAATATTTCCTTACTTTTTTTTAATTAATTACGCAAATTTTACTAATTGATTTTTCTTTTTTTAATTAAAAAAATTATAGATGTGGAAGATCAAGCTGCGAAGGTCTCAGTGGAAGAGCAAATGCAATTGACCACCATTCAGACATTGGAGAACGATCTCAACTCTGGTTCATTTCCCTTCAATCTAATACCTGTATTTTACCTCATATGGCGCAACATCGAATTATGCTCCCAGCTTCCCACCACAGTTGACTCGTTTTGAGTGTGAATTTAAATCTAATTATGTGAAGAAAATGCCAGCAATTTATAAGGGACGGCCTTCAAACTGTTGAGTCAGGTCTACCTTGACTCTTTACTGAAACTGGCTACCCTATGGTTCTCAGACATACGAAAAGTGAGATTTAGGCATTGGATGCATTCGATTGGATTGGACCTGTGTTCAACTTGTTTGAATATTGTAGTTATTCAAGGGTTTCTGTTGATTATTTATAAGTCCTTTACAACATTGCTAGCAATTAATTGTATTGAGTTCCAGATGTTGTAGTCATTAAAGTTTTCCTCTTAATTTGGTTCCAGATGTTTTGGTCATTAAAGTTTTCCTTTTAATTTGTAGTTTGTTGGGAAATTAGAAATCCAGCATTTTCCATTTGAACATTTCAAGCAATTTAATGCATTGAGTTCCAGATTTGAAACTATATTCTAAGTTGCCATTTGTTCTTCAGTAAGTTGTTGCCTTTTACACTTTTGAACTGTGCCTCGTTTTTATTGCAGCAATATCTGAAACAAAACAATTAATTGAAGACCAGATGAAAAATGCTAAGGCTCATGTATGCTCGCTAATTTTGGAAAGGCAGAGAAAGATAGCTTCTTTGGAGTCTGATTCGTCCTCCCTTATCCTGGTAGCCTTTGTGTGTTTGTGTGACTCTGCTGGTGCATGATAATTAAGATGAGGTTAAAACTTAAGCAGTCAACTTGGCACTACACATATGGAAGTTGCGAGGTGTGCAAATTGTTGTAATAATCAATCAATTTTCATAAAGTAAACAGGGAAAAATGTAAAAACATTTTAGATCCAAGTGACAGCTGCATCATCTTCCTCGTGTCTTCTGTTTTAACCTTTGAAGAAGTTATTTTCTTCCTTATGTCTTCTGTTTGAGATGGAATTTCTAATTGCCCACCAAACACGTGGCTTGAAATTTACTTGAGATAAAACACATTGACCTGTTTTCAGTTGCTTCACATCAATGGTATGACTATCTTCTCATCCAATAGCAGCCTGTTTGATATTACGCTTGTGTAGATGTTCCATTTGCAGGTCAATACTTGGACTTTGGTCATTTTTTTATGCTTAAGTTTTGTTTACGTGCTTAACTCATAATCTGAAGCCCTTTCTTCTCTATAATAGTATAATGTCAGGTGGCCTTGCTTATATTCAAGTGCGTATAAGCTATGCATTTCTGTACATTTTGTTAATACCATGTAGATAAGTTTTTTAATCTATTTTCCAGCCATGCATGTCTGATTCGCTGTAAGAAATTAAGAACGCAAGGAGCATCTAACAAGTTAAAATTCAAAGTTCTGATGTTGACAATTGTATTTTGCTGATTACACTTCATTTGTGAGTCCGAGTTATCAGTTTTGCATAAGACAAATAATTCTTTTGAATCTTTAATGGAATAGTAAAGGCAAGTTGAATCATGCATGTAGTGCTTATCATTTCACATCCCTGACTAGTATCCATTTTACTTTTGACGAGAAATGATATGTTTTATTGCTCAATACAATAAATATTGTGATACCTATGTAGGCTCTGGAGCTTATAGATCAAGAAAGAACGAATTTATCTTCCAAGCTTATAGAAAAGAGGTAATTCAACACGCAAGCTAAATTGATTAACATGAAGCTGATATTAAATACCAACTTATTCCCAACAATGACACACAAATCCAGAAAAAATACTTATCAACCTTCCATGTTTGTCACAACAGCACTTACTACATTAAGGTTAGGGAGGATGTCAATGCCAAATTGCAGCAGCAACAGGTTTGGTTGGAGTCACCTTCATTTATATTGTGCTCTATCTTCATTGCATTTATAGGTCCCTTTTTGAATTTTTGGTTAGGATTGGGTCTATTCTCACTGCACTCACATGGAACTGCAAGAGCAGAGAATGGCACAACTTCATATTTTCCTTTCGTCTTTCCTTATTTACATATATGATAGCTTGTTCAATGCTGTTGAATATCTTTCGAGTTTACAGTAATATGTATGTATACAATTGCCTCACTTCTTTGACTTGATGTCTTGACTCTTTATTGAAGAAAGGTTAATGTTTGTGCAATGGAGGTGGGACTCCTATGGGTAATGAGAAGCTTAAAAAATGAAGCCCATTTCTTTGAAATCCCACTATAGTAATGGAATAGATTTTAAAGGGGAGGCAGTACTGCATAATAACGCATGAATCTATGTTTCCAACTGTCCACTACATGTGGCGAGTCATTTTCCCCTTTTCTTCATCAAAAGCCCCTTATATCTCCAGATTTAGGCTAAATAAAAATTTTGGATTTTTTGGAGATATGAAACTCATGCGTAATTATGTGATTCCTGCTGGGTCTTTTATATCTTTTTTGCTTTGCTTTTGACATAAATTTTAAAGCAATGCGGATAGAAGTTAATTGTGTCACAGGACTGATTAGAATTTATGCAGGTTAAGGATAGATCTGATGAGAAAAGAGGTGAGTTTTTCAAGGTCCATCCCTAGACTTCTTCACTATACGCTCTTCTGAGTTTGGGGTCTCTATCATCGAGTTTATGTTGTGCATATAATAGATGGCGATGAGAGCAAATAAAATGTGATCCGTTAGCGAAGTTATTTAAGCCTTCTAAAGTGAAGTCCTGAAAGAAAGCTGTGATTTAGAAACCATAGCATTGAAACTGTTACTACTTTGCAACACAGTTGAACCTAAAAGCATCATGCTGGAGTTGATGAGACCTCTTTATTTGTGCTACCTTTGCACCCTACCTTCCAAATGAAAATATGTAATAATCTTTCAGTTTAAGAAAGAAGCAGAGCCTTCCTAGCCAAAACAAATTTGTCAATTATATTATGATGTGTTTTTTGTTTTAAAGTAGCATATAAATTGCGGTCTATTAAATGGGTTGTGAACAAGCTGTGCCACTACCAAATTAGGTATTGTAAGAGCAACTTGCCTCTGTTATACACCAGTAAGGAAAATATATCAGGCTCTATATGATGCGAGCAAGGTGTCTTGTAATGCAAGACATGCCTCTGATACATAGTAATTTTACTCTTATTGTAATTATTTTGACTCATCTTATACTGGGAAGGCTAGTTTTGATAACCACCTCAGCATGGGCAACCCAGTATGAAACTACTTAGGCTGATCCTTAAGATCTATGGAGTTTTATGTAGTGGCAATCTTTTAGATGGGGTATACATAAAGTATATCTTGCCAGAAAGTTTGACATGCTACGTTATTAGACAACCTAAACAATAGTCTAAGCTTCCAGTTTGGCCAAATCACATGTCAGAGTCTGACAAGTGAAATCTCTCTCTCTCTCTCTCTCTCTCTCTCTCTCTCTCTCTCTCTCTCTCTCTCTCTCTCTCTCTCTCAACATGTATATGTAGGAAAACATTCTCTGGAAGGCAGTATGATATATTTTTTTTTTGGTAAAAACAGTATGATATACTTTGTCGCCAGATTGTTTGAACCTTTATTTAGATGGATTCTTGTTCTATGTATGATTCAGAATGACACTCTGGCAACAAAATATTTTATACTATTTGTTGATTAGAGTGGATCGTGGTTGCACAAAGTTTGGTCTGTTTGGTTTTCTGTTTTTTCTTTTTTATTTGGTATGTTCAGGCTTAAGTATTTAGCTAAAACTGACAATGTATTTTCATAAGAACCTACGGTTATGATATACAATTTGACTTGAAAGGAGTCATATTAAGTTTATTCTGCATCTCACATCACATCCTGCAGAAAAACTCTCCGTTCCTTTGTTAAATTAATGTTGCAACTATTCAACATCTCTCTGAGATCTGCTTCACAGTTTGAGTTGTGATTATTTCTTATGCTGCTTTCTTGTACCTATTCAGACGAAGCAGGCTGTTGAGCAAGTAAATTTGAGGGATAATGATTTTAAGGTCAGTTGTTCTGCTAATACAAATTGGTTGATGTCTTTGTGGATGTATACATGCATGTGCGGGTGCTTTTAATCAGATGCAGATAGTGTATAACTATATATAGACACACAGGATGTTAAAGTTCAATGCTAAGATATGCTCTGGGAAGTTGGGCTCACGTGATTATTTTCTGCTAGTGTTTGTCCTTGGTTTTACTGTCCAGAATATGGAGTTTTGATGGATTTTGAATTGAGTGAACTAATTTTCATTTATCTTCTCATGACGGGTGATTCCAGCCAGAGCTAAGGGCAATGGACATAAAGAGGCTGGAAAAGAATTCAACGCTCTTCTATCAGATAAAGCTGGAGAAACTGAGTACTTGAAGAGTCTGCAGGACCAAATTGTGAAACTGAAGGTAAACTGTTTATCTGGTTTTTCCTTGGTGTTTAAAGATGTACAGGGTTGCTATTTAGTACTATGGTCTAGTGGTATTGCTCTTTACTTGCAAGCAAGGTATTAAATATCCATAATATCCCGATATTTCCATCGAAATTTCCGTGTTTTTAGACTACCGATATTTCCGATGTCATCGATATTTCCATCGAAATTTCTGTGTTTTTTAAATTTCTATATTTAAAAAAACACCAAGGGGATTCAAACCCCTCCCATTTTACTCCTTCAACACCTTAACCACCATATCACTTATGTTTTTGTGAAAATATGCTAAAATATTTACATATTTTCTACACTCACAATGTTTGCCAGCTCGCTATATAATCAACTTAACTTAGTTAAATCCATCATGCAATGAATTTCTTTTCAATTTTTTGTGATAAACTAATAGATAATTGACTAAATAAACATCCTGCAAAGTTCCAATAAAAATTTCCAAGTTTTTCTTACAATTTCCATGGTTTTTATTCAATTTTTATCGATATCGATAATATTCTGATATTTCCATCGAAATTTCCGTGTTTTTGGACTATCGATATTTCCGATATCATCGATATTTCATACTTTGCTTGCAAGTTAGAGATTTTATGTTCGATTCTCGTTAAAGGCGAATTTGAACTACGTTATTACTAGTCCATTGTGAGGCTAGCCCACCCCCTCCCTTTAATGTAGAAAATATCGTTTGTTCAAAAAAAAAAAAAAAAAGAGGTGTACAGTTTCCATGGAAATTTGATAGTTAAATGTAGGATAATTGAAGTGCATGGTCAGTGCACATTATCTATATACTAAAACTCAGTTCTGATGGCACTATTTTTCACTGTTCGTGAACAGTGAAATGTCGGCAATGCCCTCCAAATTTTATTCTCTTTGCGCTTTGTTTCAACTTTTCTACACTGAAATGACGCTTATGCTCTTACTGTCCAGGTGTTAGTCATCGCTGCATCCTCTACATGCTTCTATTGCTTTTCATTCTTTTGTCTTGAATTGCTCTTTCATTGTTTTCGGTTTTGTGGTTTTGCTGTCTGTGGCTCTCTCGGTCTCACTCGCTCTCAGATTAGATAGTTTTGCGGTGAGTTATTTGAATCTTGCATCTGGTAGCTTTTTTAACCAAATCTATTGATTTTGTTTTGTTCAATTTTAAGTGTTAAAAATTAAATAGTTTTTTGGGTAAATTTTTTAATTAGATTGTGTTAACGGTTGTGATCAACCATTGAATTGGTTTGGGAGTTTTGATTTAATGCGAGAGGTGGGGAGTTTTCTTGGGTGAAATTAGATTATGTTTTGAGTTTGAGAATTTTCTAGCGTGCTTATCCAAGTATGCAATTTTTGTAATAGACTTGGAAGGATATCGGTTTCGAGGTTTCCCAGATTTGTGGAGTTGTGATTGGGGGTTGTAAATTTTGGTGTATTTGCATTTGTTTTCGTTTGCGATTGACGAATTTTGGCCAGATCTGTTCCCTGTTATTTTTTCTCTGTTTGAACAACGGCTGCCTTTTGGTTGTTGAGCGACGGCTGTCTTTATATCATTGGAGAATAAATTTATTACAACTGAGGTATATTTCATAACTGTTGTGTTTCACTTTTGGCTCTGTGTTTTTGTTAATTTGGATGAAATTCTAATAATTTTGTTTTGGATCAGTTGTTGTCCTCTGTTAGGAGGTTTGTGTTTAAGACTTGAGAGTAATGGGGTCTCTTTCTTGCAGGTCCTGTTGAGACCAATTCATCTAGCCATTATGATGGAGTAACTGGGGGAGAACTCTTCGAGAGAATAATCAGTGCTGGCAGATTTAGTGAGGATGAGGTAAAGTAGTTTCAAAGGCAGAGAAAATTTTATCGAAAAATGTTTTTAGTGTAAAGTCTGAAATATGGTATGTCTGAATGTCCCTTGAAATGGAATCCATCTCGATTTTTGTTTAGTTTTAGCTAGGGAAAGTTTGATCTGAAGCATTTTTACATAAACAGTCTATCATAATATAACTAAAACTTACATAATTTTTCGATTTAATTGTTGTTTTGCATCAGGCAAGGTTTTTCTTCCACCAGTTGATATCAGGAGGTAGTTACTGTCATACGACGGTATGTAATGTGACACTTTTCTACTAATTCGCTGTGTACTATGATTCTCTTTTGTTATTGGAAGTGTTGGTTGTAGTAAGGAAATAATTTGTTTCAACAGTATACAACTTAGTTTCAATATTATACGACTCAGTTTTTGAATAACACTCGGGTAGTTTTCGAATAACAATATTACTAATTAGTTTTCTAAATGCCAATTACAGCTTTAAATTTTGTCTTAAGTGGAGTATTCTTAATAATGTAGCATTTTGTTGGCACATCAGTATGTTTTGATTGTTTCTCTGCTTAGACAGAGAATTGTTAACGACCGGGTGAGAACGTGGGCTTGCTGATGTTTTAGTCTCTCTGTCGTATGCAATTTTACTTGGCATTCTTCAATGTAGCTATAGTTAAGGCAACACTCTCATTATTCCATAATCAAACCACCATTTGAACTTTTTTCATCCACGAAGTTAGGCTTTTATGTGTCATCTTGAATAGTTATATGTTATTGCTTCAGATTACTCCAGTGCGACATTGTTGTTCTCTTACTTACCTCTCAAGCTTGCTTAATATACCTAATCTTATTACTGTTGTATCGTTAAGGAATACTCAACCGTGGTTCCAGTTCATCGTTATGAATCGACGCAATACGGGTACAAATTCTTTACACCCAATGTTAGTTCGTATATTCTCTCATTTGGTTGATTTAATGACGGAATTGGTGGACACCTACAAAATTAGTTTGTTAAAGTTCACTGTAAGCATATCCTATATGTCTGATTGTCTGGGATATTGTAACTGTATTTTGGTGCATATTGGGGAATAGATTGCTTTTAAGTAGAGCTTTTTTTATGGTCGCTACCAATACTCGCCTATATTGGGCAATTATTATTGTTCTTTTCTTTACAAATTGCGATTAAATTGCATGCAATTGAATTATTTTAAAATTCGCTGTATATTTATTATTTGTTTCCAATAGCAGGTAATCAGGTAGTATATTTGATGAAAACTCTGATTAATTTTTACATATTCTTCTTTTCTGGTGAGAAGGTTAGGGATAAGCTCACACCCAAACTAGAGAGTGACCCCAACCTGTTTGCTCTGTTTTTGGATTTCATTTTTAAATTTGATATATATTTTTTAAAATTTCTCTTCTAACAGTTATGGCGGAGTTGGGGAGGAAGAATAGAGTCTTCAGCAACTGAGCTTCAAAGCTACGTCGCTTTTTCCCTCTTAATGTTTCATCGAGGAAGACGATGGTCAGTTGGTACTATGTTTTCGAAAAATGATTTTTGAAGAAGTTTTTTTATAGTAGTCTTTAGCTTCTGAATTCTTACTTTTTAGGAATCAAATGGACCCAAGATTGGTATTTTGAAATCCTCAAAATCTTCAGGCCTGTAGAAGAAGATGAGGACATTGAGATTGAGATAGCTGATGTTCGTTATGGTCTTAGACTCTTAGGAAGTAAACCCAAATTGAAAGACTTTGAAGTTCGAAACTAAAGAAAAAATGGTATTAGGCACGGTTTTTTTTTTTTTTTTTTTTAAATTTTTGATACAAGTAATGTTCTGCTTTAAACTAATCTAATCTGCTGTTGCAAGTAGGGTGTTTGAACTCGGGTGCATAGGGATGCGTATCCTCTCTAGCCAATATGACTACGCCTACGTTTGAGTCCAATGATTTTTATCTTTGTCTGTTTGTGTTTGCAGAGTCTGAGGAGAAGAAAGTGGAGGCTGAAAGTCAATGGACTCCTACAACGAGAGTTGAAAATCCATTCGTAGATCTTTTTAACTTAAATTTCTGGGCTGTGCTCAAATTTTCGTTAAATTTGTGGGTTTTTTTTGGTGTGATTTTATCTGAAAGTTCTGGTTGCCTTGAAGGATGGTAAAGCTCTTCACTCTCCTCTTTCTTTCTCTCTAAACTCTTTTTGTGGAATATATTTTGTTTGATTGCTGAGTTTTTGGTTCTTAAAAATCTCCAATATTTTTTATTTGGTTTCCTCTTGATTTTTGGTGCCTAAAAATCTATGAAGGGTTTGCTTTTTTGATTGTGAACTTAAACAGTCGAAGAAGGTTTATTTAATGGCTAAAGAAATTGACGATTGTTTGGTCGTCAAATATTTCTCCTCTTTTGTTTGTTTGATTTCTTTCTAATATTCAAATAATTATTGTTGTGTAATCCTGCTAGCACTGTTGCTGCAGCTTGAATAGATATGTACCAGAGCATGGAAGATGCTCTTGCGCAGCAGTATGGTGGCTCTGCAGCTCACAACACTATATGTTCTTATTTTATTCTTGGGTTAGAGCATACATATGTTATCAGTTGATAGATGTCATAGATCAACCCCTATATTCTAACGTGAAGTAAAAAAAGAAGAAAAACTCTCAACTTTAATCAGATGTCCACTGAAAAGAAAACAAATCACATTACAGACCAATACCTTTTTGCAGTCTTCTTGACAAAAACTTATCTGGGTATCTTCCGCCGGAGTTCTCGGAATTGCCAAGCTTATTATTAATACTATATGTTTTCTTACTTCGGAACATAAATTTGTGCCTTAATTATGTTTTCATCCATTCATTTCTTAAATTTTCGTACTGTTGGGAACAATTCTCTAGACTTTCCTTTTTCTTCAACAGAATTTGAGGGATGCAATCCCACATCAAGTTTCTTAGCCCTATAATCTTATTTGTTTTGCAGTCAAGTTGACAACAACTTTGGTGGGACTAAAATTCCAGATTCGTATAGCAACATGTCTAAACTGTTCAAGTTGTAAGTGCTGCTTCTGATTGTATGTCTTTTAGTAAGTTTAAAGGTAAAATTGTGTGATCTAAGGACTACAATCTCTATTTATTCATACATCAAATTTAAAGCTCCAATTACGGAGGTGTAAATCCAAAAGATTTGTGATTAATCATAGCAACAATAGAGGGAATCATAGTTTTTGTTGGGAAACACATATTTCCAACCACTGCAGGGAACATCTCCCATTTCTATCTGATGTTATATCACATTAGGTGATGGTGCTGGTTGTTTGGAATGACAATCGAGAAGTAGCTCTTAATATTTAACACGATGAATCATGTCAACATTGAATATCTTTGTGTTTTTGTTGTTTCTTGCAGAACTTTGAGGAACTGCAACTTACAATGGCCTATTCCCGATTTCAGTAGGATTTCAAACCTTGGTTATGCACAGGTTCAAGTTTAATTATGTAAAAATGGAGAGATTGATCGCCGTCACTCATACCTGCGTTTCAGGAAACATGTTTATCTCTTGCCAATTTTGTGTACCCACTTTTTATTCATGATGGTTAGTTCTCGCTTGCAACCCAATTTGCTGCTATAAAGTTTTGCGTTTTACAATCTGTTCATGCTTAAACCTCTTCCAATTTTGCAATTCTGTGTAAATCTTGCAGGTCAACATGGGACACCTATTTGGGCAATGTTGGGATGTCTAGGCTTGGGTGGAGACGTGGACTTATGGAAGTGGTGAAGTAGCTTAGCTCTATCTCATTAGCTCTCATCTGTTCTTTTTAAGCTCATTGGTGTTGACTCTTGAGGTTTTTCGAAACTCTCTGTTTTTGAAATCTAAAGCTTAGAATCCCATTTAACCACGAGGAACTAGAATAATTGAAAAAAATTAAATGTTTTGGCGTCCGAAAAGAAGCATGTGCAATCCTCTAATTTTATTAATATAAAAAAACTGATGCAAATCCAGTAAAGATGTAAATAAGAGCTATTAGCGAAAAAAATAGTTGTATAATGACATGCCTTGAAGAAGGCTACAAAGTATATGAGAATAACGTATCTATAGACTGTATATGTTTGTTCATTTCTCCCTTACAGTTTTTTATGCCTGTTAATGCTTGAACAATGATGCAGGTCAATTAAGCAGATAAGATTCAGAAAGAAAACTCCACATCTGTTGCCAACAATGCTCATGGGGAGAAGTATAGGAAACCAAAGCCTACAAATCTGAAGTCTTTTACGTTTAGAACTGATGTATGTGAAACCTGTTGTGACCAATTTCTTTAATAAGTATTAATAGAGTTGATGCTTAATATGCTATGTTTTGGATTTTTTTAGGAAAAATGGATGTTTAAGGAAGCAATTGTGGAGAAAAATGCTAATGCACCACTGAAGGAGATCACATTAGTCAAGACTCCAGGGCAAAGTCAACAAGCAAACATCAGAATGTGATACAGGTATACTTGGGAGCTACAAGTGCTTTGTGTGTGGTTTGAATCTGAACATTTACATTGTGTATCACCGTCATATAGGCAAATTTGTTATGTGTGATGGTGTATTTACGCATGACTAAAATGGATGATCTAATTTTATGCAATTTATAATTTTGGGTTTCTCTAATTTTTTGCTTTTTTGTGATTTATTTGATGAAAGTTTCAATCTTCAAGTACATTTTTCATATATGTAAGTTCTTTGTAGGCAAAACATTGGAGCAGTTGGTCATATTTAAACGAGCAAACGAGGATGGAGTTCTTGGTGTTGCATGAAGTTGATGTGCATGAGATGGACATCCATCCTTTCTCCAATGGAAGAAATCTGATGTCACCATCTTCAGCTTTCCTCATGCAGGCCATTACTCTTGGCTAAGTGAAAAGTACTCGGACCTTCTTGAGTAAGTCACTAATTATTCATTTCAATTAAACGCTGATTAGGATATTATGTGTAAATAGGATTGTAAATATGTTGTATATATAATTTTCAATCCCGCAGCAACGCGCGGGTACCATTACTAGTATTTTCTGGAAAGAAAATGATTTTCTTTAAAAAAGTAAAAATAAAATTTGTGTCCTCTTCCTTTGAATGAAACTATGCTTGTTACAGGGAATATCTCATGTGGTAAAATGTGCTTGCGGAGTGGAATACAAGGTGGAATTGAACATTTGTGCATAAAAAAACTTGAAACACACGAATGAATGGGGCAAGATGGAAGTCTGGGAACAAGGATCCTCGTGGGATCCATTCCCTAGGGATCCCACAATCGTGTCTGTTCATTGTATATTGTACGGTCATAATCATTTAAAATTTAAAATTCAAATATAAATAGTACCTAACAAAAACTGACTGCACGATATAAAATGAACGGATAAGATTGCGGGATTCTTAGGAAGTGGATCCGGCGAGGATCCGGGGGGAAGTCTGGGAAACGAAATCATCAGTTGGCTAATGGCTAGAGCCTAGAATACTTAGCTTGCTTTTCTGGTAACTGTTCAAACAAGAACCGAAACCAAATCTAGTACCTTTCTTGCAACACGGACATAATGATATTTACTTTAGTTGTTGGTACAGTGCAAGTTGAAATTAATTTGTCATTTTGTACATAAACGTTGGCTGAAGTTGTACAAATTTCGGTCGCAAGCACTATACAATAAGTGAAAATGCGCTTGTGTAAGTGAGAAGTAAATCACCTAGATAAACAGTCTATCTGCTATTTACTCGCCACATGCATATGGGTAAGTTCTCGACCTTGGTAGTTCCTATATTCCATGCTAACACAGGCTAACAAATGTTAAAATATTTCACGTCGATCATGTTTTTGAGAAAATAAGAGTTTAAATATCATAACTCTACTCTAATTAATACCGAGGTTTTTTGTGATAAAATTCACCCTACACTTGATGAATAGTGTTGTTCGAAGTGGGTCTTTGGCCCGTCTCTTTGATAATTGGACAACAAATAACGAATAGTGTTGTTCAAATTGGGTCTTTGGCTCTTCTCTCTCATAATTTGACAACAAATGACGAATTGTGCCTTGAAGACAATATTGGTATTATTAGAAGTGGGTCTTTGACCCGTCTTGAATGTCTAGTAGACATCAGTAATGAAATTAAAAGATACAGAGGGTAGGGTGGAAACGGAAACTTGAGTTATTTTATATGTATATGCTCTGCTTGCACAAAGCGAAATTACTTGCAAGTAGTTGAGATGTATATTCCCTTTATGTGTGGCACTCAGGCTTTTGCTTGAGTTGTCGAAATATACTCCCCATATAGACAAGTGAAGGAGAGAGGAGAAATAATGGGAAAAAAAACTAAAATCCCTTGATCCCAAGTGCTTCAAGTGCTGCTGAGATGTCATGGGCTTGATAGCTCTCCACAAGGGCAATGTTGGGGCTATCTTGTGGGACTACATCTTCTCTTTTGAAACTATCTTGACCGTGAATAAGCTTCTCACTGCCATACTCGACAGAACCTCTTAGAACAAGGGTCATGTGGAGGCCGGCCAGCAGGTCGTCAATGTCTGTATCTCCTTTTTCCCCAACAAATACATCCACTTTTGACAGATCAATGGCCCACCTGACGGAAAGATATCTACGTAGGAGAACAGAAGAGTAACTTAGCAATACCTCAACATTCTGATTGCTTTCATAAGTCTAGTGTTGCATAATAATAATGTAGTAAGTAAATGAGACCCAACCTTAGTGCTTGTACTCTTGATGCAACTAGGGGTACAACATTTAACCTTGATGCTACACGAGTGTAGACAAGGTTGCATCGGAAGCCTCTCATCCGCAGCCGTTGGCGCAGGTCGTCGACCCGTCGAGTCTACAATTGATACAGCAGATCATAGAATTTTTTTTTTTATTTTTATGAAACTACAAATATGTCTTAAGGAACCACTTTCCATTGAGGTTAGTAGTTTTTCTACAGTATAGCAAGTTTCTCACCTTGGCTCCTGGCTTCACACCATAAGAGTAGCACCTAGAGCTACTTGATCCAGCGTACTCCACGATATCATCGTCAGCCCCAACTTCTAGCCTGGCAAGCCTTGGAACCATGGACCTCACATTCTCGCCAGGCCATCTGTATTCAATATGGGTTTCATAATCTGCGTCAGCTGCCAAATCCCTCCACGGGTAGTACATTTCACTCCCACTTCTGCAGACCAACGCGTCAAAATCTTCAATGTTTACTTGGCAGCCTTTAAACGCTTTGACGATATCTTGTAAGCTGGAACCAGTTAACAACACAATGCCTACTCGACCCTGGCCATAGCCTAAGCTTGCTACTTTCTTTACATTCACTACAACTTGTTGAAATACTTGGGTACCGTCTCCATTCTGGTCATAACAATCCATGGCTATTACAAATAGCCTCTGCCTTCTGCCGGGACCATAAGTAGCACCGACATTGCAACTGGACGAAGACATTCTAGTTATGGCTTCAATCAGTTCCCTCTGTCTAGTTGCTGCATCGAGCTCTCCATTATGCTTGAAGTCTCCTTCTACAGAGAATCTCAAAGAAAGGTCTTCCACATCTTTTAGAGAGTCACTCAATGGTTCTTCAGGAATTGGCGTAATCTGAAGGCGGGTAGTGGGGTGGCGGTTTCGGGAATGTTCAACGTGGGAGAGGTAGTTCCGGCAGTGTTCCGGCCACGAAAAGCGGTGGATGTTCTTTAGGCCGTTCTTTCTGCATTCGAGCCACAGGTTTTTGTCTGCTACAAGCTTTAGCAGTGCCTCTTCTATGGCTTTCTGGTCATGTGGGTCAACTAGGAGGCCGTTGTTTAGTGCCTGGTAATACAGAGTCAGCTATCTGTTAGTTAATTAGGCACAAAGCAATACTACTTATTCCACCTCTCTGATAGTTGTGACAACCACTAATACAAGTGTGCTTCACCTCTATTTGTGGAAACAACGTGGTAACTAAATGTGGTCTAAATAATATACTTACCTTCAGAATATCCACAGGTCCTCCATTTTTGGTGGCGACCACTGGTAAACCATAAGCAGCTGCCTGGAAACGAAACCACAAGAACATTATATACACTGTTTGCAGTGAGGAATTTAGGACAAATAATTAGCGTCTCATAAGATTATCTGCACGAGAGGCTAGAGCCTAGAAGTGAAGCAGAAGACAGTGAAAGGCTCACCTCTATAATTGTGAGCCCGAAAGGTTCCACGAGAGCTGGGTTGATGAAAACTCCCTTCAACAGAAATCCCCGTAAATTGTTACTCTTAGAAATTTAAGTGTTGAAAATGACCTTGTGAGGCCAACCAGGGCTCATTTTTAAAGACATAATTGAAGCCTGTATCATACGGTATGTATGTACCTTTGTTTTTGCAGCTAGACGATATATGTCAGGTACATCTGATTGCTTGTGATGCTTAGGATAGGCCACTTGCCCATACAGATCATACTTGTCAATGAGCTTGAGCACGGTTGTAAGAACAACCGAGCTACCATTTGACATGTCTTCAATGTCATCTCTGTTGCCAAGTATTAGTGTCTGCATAAGCAACAGGTGTAACCCAGTATCAGAATAGATGATCCAGTTATCGGAGATCAAAGTATCAACTGTACCAAGTTGGCTAGCTCCCGAAGAGCTCGGCATTCCCCAAAGGCCTTGAGCAAGGTAGTAACATTTTTCTTGGGGTCAGGACGAGACAATGCAAGTATAGTGGGCTTGTGAGGGTTGGTAAAAAATCGCATTACCTGCATTACAACAAACAAAATCAGCTGAAAACACTTATTAACTAGAGTATCGCCATATCCTTTTTTTGGTATCAGCAGGCATGAACATGCCTATTGTAAGTCGGTTTTAGTTTATTTATAAGAAGATCTTCATTCACTATTTCCCTGGAGGATTGTTTCATTTCCGGTGGACGAAATGCATGTACCTGTATAACCAATTGAAGGGGATGGGAATATGTGAAAGGAGAAAATAGGTGGAAGAATTTGCAACCTCAGACCATATTGGAGGCAGATGCCTTTTGCTTTGACCTCTATCAGAGCCAATCAAGGATTTGAGATCTCCATCTCCTTCGGAATCATGGGCAGCAACATAGCTGAAGTCCATGCCTGGCGGTATAACCTAAACGTTGTCATCACATAGTGATTAGTCCGTACGAGACTTTGGGAACAAGAGAATGAAATCTGAGACGTGACGTTGTTAAGTCATTAATCTTTCATTTGGAAATCCACAATCAATGACAGTGACAAGGACGAGAGAATGTGAAGTATTGCTTACCACCATTCTTGGCATGTATCGCCCAAGGCAACTAACTCCACGACGTCTCCTAACCCTAAGCTTCCTCTCCAACTTGAGGTCAAAGCCATCGTAGAGTCCCCATTGCTCTTCGATCTCTTGCCTAGTGCTGGTGACCACCATTTCAGCAGAATCCAATCCCAGCTCCTCACCTTCGATCCTCCTCATGATCTTGTAGGTTGCGTTGATATCCTCCTTTGTCAACCTCCCTTGTTTGAGCAATTGTTCAAACTTGTTTCGGCCTAACGAATGCCCAGTTAGCACCATTGGCACGTTCAAAGCCCCAGACAAGTGAGCAGCCACCTCCCCTGCATCAGCATAGTGGCCATGAATCACATAAGGCCATGTGGGTTTCCCCCCATTGACTTCTTCACCAAGAGCTCTTGCCATGTTCACAATGTGGCCGAGAGCGCCATCGACGAATTCAGGTATGTGCGGCCAAAGTGACTCTTTGGGTATGTACCTGCAGGCAGCATGCCTCGATCAAATTCATGTTCGCATCTGGATTTGGACTAGGTCAGTAGACACTAGGGCAGTAGGATTAAGAAAGAAAAAAAAGTAGAGTATTACCTATCGCGGGGTCCACAGGGGATGCGGACAATGTAGGCTCCACAGCTGCCACTTCCATCAGGGGGACATATGAGCATCTCGTTGGGTTCACCGTAGCTGGAGTCTACCTCCGGTGAAGTAATTTGTCTTGTTAGCAGATCAACTCGGTAGACTCCTTTCGTATTTGCGAGAGCACGAGCAAGTTCCACCACATACTTCACCTGAACAAAGCAGGTACCATATGTGAATTCGTATACATTCCATTAGCATTAATTTCATACATGATGTTACTTCTTGATGATCTTAGTCATTTAGTATATTATCTTTGTTAATCAATAGATCATTGTTCCTACCTGACCGCCTGTATCGGAATCTCTTCCGAGTTCCATATTTTCTCCGCGCACCAACCCATGCACACTACAACATGTCAAGAACAAGAAACACACTACGAAAAATTACACAAGCTGATCAAATTGTATGACACATTTTGACTTTTAACTACGTATGTAAAAATATATACGTACCTGATTAGGACAATGTAAAGATGCCTAGACTTGTTAACATCATCGGACCATACAGACATGTCGGATTTAGTTCTTAAAATATCCTTGACACTTGGCTCTGCAGAACTCATGTCCCCTTTTTCCTTCTCGCCTTCAGACAGCTCGGAAAGGTCATCCTCCGCGTCATTGCGCCCTTGCTCCCGCTCCAGGCGTCGTTTGACAAGCCTTTGAGCGTCATCCCATGCTATCTGCACTCATTCACCCACACACCAATAAGAACCAGATTCTTTTTTTTTTTTCGTTCGTTAAGTAGCTAGCTTTAGTTGTTCACTCACCTGCTTCTTTTTACGGGCGAGGTGCCAAATGCGCCAGCACATATTCTCAAGCCTATTGCTGCGTTCTCGGGTATTCCTTGTAGCTATTACCTGCACCAAGTTTACACACCCCCACCAGAACCGTTAATTTAATACTTTTCCCACTAATTAAAACTTTTAAACATAAGTTAATTAGCTAGTTAGTTTGTTGTTGTTGTTGTTTTTTTTTTTTTTTTTTTGAAATGAGTTTCTTAATTAGCTAATTAGTGTTTTTCATCAACACTAAACTTTTCATATTTACCTATATTTGTGGGCGCCAAATAGTATATAGAAAAACCATTTGTTAATCATGGGTCTACTAAACTTTGGAGAATATCAGTGTAAAACCCATATGTGGCCCCCACAAACCTCAAATATGTGCTCATCACTCATCGCTCATCGCATCACCGTCCTATTTTGGAACCATTTTTGTGAATCAGATTCTCTCTATTTTTATTTCCACAAGTGCTTTATATCTCATTCAATTTACTAAATCGGGAGAATTATATATATATGTGTGTGTGTGTGTGTGTGTGTGTGTGTGTTTGTGTGTGAAATAATTAATTCACTGCCTTTCTTCATTTCTTTGTGGAAATGCATTGTTCATCAATTCAGATTCAAGAAAAAACACAGTTTTGCAGGACACGTGAAAGTTTGAGGGCCACAAAAAATGAACGTCAACTAAAGTTAGCACGGGAGGGGTATGAGCTTATGGAGGGCAGCCTGAACTGCAAAACTTTGATTACTGAATTAATTAGTATTAATTTTACATAAAATTAAAATCTTAGTACCTTAACCCATGTCCTGTGGAGTTCAGACTCATCAAAGCTATTGACTACTTCTTCCACAAAGTACTTGGTCGGACTGAACAACTTCTCAGCCTTGACTTGCTCTTCAAACTTTGCAATTTTCTGCCTCCCGTCGTTCCTCTTCCTTGTGTTATTTCCTGCATCCAAAATTGCTTCCAAATAACCATTTAGCCAGTCGTTTACCGCCATCTCCCTCCCTCCCTCCTTCTCTCTCTCTCCTATCTCTCTGCTTTGAGACGGTGGACGACTAGTATTGATTCAAGCTTCTGGTATGTGAAATAAGAGATGTTTGATGCTATATATATTTCAGTTCATGCTACTAAAAGCAATGAGAACTAAGAATAAATATACTTGTAAAGTTTAATTCTTGGAATCTTGTAACCATGCAATAAGAGAAAATAGAATACTGCAGATATTGGATTGCAATATATATGTATGTATAATACTGTAGAATATATATAGTTTGATGCTGTCTTGAAAATATATGCTCTATAGTCTAGAGAGAGAGAGAGAGAGAGTGAGAGAGAGAGAGAGAGTGAGTGAGAGAGATGGTTTCAAGGAAACTAAAACTTTTTGAAACCATCTTGGGTAAAGAAGCAAGGCTCCTTATAAAGGCTTCGCCTTACAACTTGGCACTAATTAATTTTCAGAAAGCATATATCTACATAAATGTCAATATGGATTGGGTGGATTTTGGTTCTCACATTTGCTTGCAGATGGTTCACACAAACATCCACATTTCTTTTATTATTTTCTCCTAAACACTCAAAAAACATACGAAGAAATGTTATTTAAATTTACCTTGTTAATCCGGTTTCGTTTATACAATAATAAATTTACATCCTCCAATCCAATTTGAATTCAAGATGGGGGCTTAGTATAAAATCGAAATTGAAAAACCAAAAGATTGACGGAAAAGAATTTAAGGTCCAAGAATGGGGAGATTTTATTTGGTGACTTATTTAACATTGAGAAGCGAAATATTACGATACCAATGACAAGTTAGTCAAAGATCAATAGTCTATATAAGCAATTTACTTTGACGCTAACAAATTTTTGTAGATACACTAGAAACCAAATGTCCATATATATGTTAGTGTATGGAGGGCGTGAAGTTAAAGTCCTATATTGAAGAATTAAGCAACCTTGCATAGAGTTACTGTTGAATATTTAAGGCTAGTGGGTCATGGACTCATGGCTAAGTAGAAGAAAGTATGATAAAAGATTGTTTAAAGGCATGTACATGAAAGTGGTGAATTGCCTTAGTGGTTAGGTCATTCCTTTTCAATCTACTGTGTCTCGAGTTCAAACTCTTCTCCTCCTCTTTAGTGTAGATTAATGTAGGGTATCATTTGTAGGCTTAATTCGCCCCCACAATTTATGTGCAACAGGGAGTTGTGATTTAGCTTTATGGATGCAATGAAGCTTGGTTAAAGTTTTGCACAGTCCTAATACAAAACCTACACAAAGATAACAAGAACACTCAAGGTTAAACCAAGAACAAAAATTGCAGAATTTTGCTCCTGGTGCTTTTGGATTTCAATGAAAAGCTGGAGAGAATTTATAACTTTTTCTTATAGCACTTTTATTTTTATATGATTTTTGTACGGAAGTAAATGAATAAAAACTCTAAAATTCGTCCTCTATTTAAAGAGGTTTAAGTGTTCATTTCTAAAATGGTTTAACAAGCATTCCAAGCCATATACCTCTAGGTTTGCACCCTTTGAAATAAGAGGCATCACGTCATGTGGAACATGTCTATTCATATATATGAATTTGATCTATAGCTTGTCGAATATGTTTCTAAAGTGTTTTTTATATTTAAATACAGGGTATCAAAGTTTAAAATCGAATGAACAACTCTTTACCTTGAGAAGGGTATATGAAGAATTTTGAATTTCAAAGCAGAACCATAGTTCGACACCTCTGACCGATCGATTAGATTAGAGAACCCCTTGGTTATCCGATAGCACCTGTTACTTTTCTCAAAATCCGATTTCTGCTTCACTCATTTCAAATTAGTTTTGAGGTGTGGAATCTCATCTTTTATGATATTAGAACAAGTTTGTCCATACACGAAGCCTATCAACCACATATACTCCATGCCCTTCAATTAAATTGTTCACATGTTAGGACTCAAAAAAAATTCATTCACATGTTAGGACTCAAAAAAATTCATCACACCTGAAAGGTGGGAGAATGTCACATTAAAATCCACAGGGAATTAAGAAACTTTGCCGGGACTTATAATGAGTTGGACTATTCCTTAAATGAGATTGTGTAAAAATGTTAGTTAAAGGCCCGCTACATCAACGATTTAAGATACTTTGCATGAACTTATAATGAATTACTACCTGTTGGCCTAAAAATTACAAAGCTTACGTGGCGCACAGACCGAATAAGTATTGAGCTAACTACGTCTTTTTCGTGAGTATGAGCATGCCAACTTGCGACAAAGCGCAGTTGGGCAAGTAGAATAGATATGGTGGTGGTATCGAATGAGTTGCTGACTGCTGCACCTAAGCGACTACATCCGAGGAAGGAATACCTCTCGGCCTAGGGTTCTAGAACCTGAAGACAAGGTTACTTAATTCACTCGAAGTTCAAAATCTTGTGCACCGGTTCGGCTGCTTCAACTATATTTGTGGGAATATAAGTGGCTATAGGAACAGAGGTACTCAAAGGAGATGAGTGTCTTCATAATGAACGTGGTTCGACCGTTTGAATGCTAAGCTAATGAAGTGACGTCTTTAGGTGAAAGAATTGAGAACTCTTCGTCAGTCGAGACTTGGATAGATAACCAACCGACCATAAGTAGTGATGTTTGAAGGTGCTTTTGAATCGTCTGTGTTGAGAATGAATCCCACATTGATGGGAGGCGGGACCTTGTATAGGCTTATAAGTAAGTTGGGTTACTCCCTACATTGCCAATTGGTTTTATGGTGGAACCTTAACTTTCTTCATGGTATCAGAGCAGGTTGCCCCATGTGTAAAGTCAAACGGCCACACGTGACCCTGTTGTATTGTCCACATATTAAGCTTGAAAATTCACCACACGTGGAAGTGGGGGGGGGGGGGGGGGCTTGTTGAAAATGAATCTCACATTGATGGGAGGAGAGACCTTACATGTGCTTATAAGTAAGTTTGGCTACTCCCCATGTTGCCAATTGGTTTTATGGTGGAACCTCAACTTTCTTCAGTATGATTCTATAGTTCCAATGTTGTTTACTTATCCAAACTGAAGTCGTCGCCGGTTGTCAACACAATGTTGCTTACTTATCCAAACTAAAGGTGTGTTGACGAAAGAGTTAGAATAGTTAGTGTTTTTCTTAGGGCTATGAGAAGGGTTTCGCATAGAGTATTTTTGAGTTGTTTGTTGAGTTGTAGGACCCTCTACGTGGCAAATCCTCTTGTATTGATATGGATGACTTCCATGATACCCAACTCTACCAAATGTTATAATTATGATAATTTTTCGGGATATTCTCTTAATATACTTGGAATTATTCTCGGCCGAAATTCTATCGCCATCAAATATCGCCACTTCAACCAAGACTTCGACTCTAGATTGGTTATGTCATTGATTCAACTTTTATTAGAAAACTAATCATGATCCTTAATATTTCTATCATCTAACAACTTGAATGCAAAATCGAGTCCAAACTCTACTCCCGTATTACCAATTAACTTTGAACTGAAACCTCAACTTCCATCTCACTTAACCTAATTCCAAACAAACAAATTACACACCCACACAATATATATTTATATGTCGTGTTAAAAATGAATTTATTGTATTTGAGTCACATATATCACGTCACGTAACATGTTTAACAATCATCGAAGTCCTAAAAGAAATTGACACAATAAGTGATCATGTCTTAGTCGAATTAGTTTCTTTAGAAGATAGATAAAAAGGAAGGAAAGAAGGAAAAGAAAGATGAATAGTATACCTACACTGCACTAGAGGCAAAATAGTAAAGAGAATAATTTCCAAGTAGAGTTTGCTTTACATGCATAATTTTGCATCGTTCGTCTGTCTGTCAACTTTTTTCGGCATGAGAAGACGAAAGAGAGGCACCTTCGTTAAGTTTTTTTTTGTCTTATTCCGCACGACGGAACAGACAGTTGTTTCCAATCTCTATTATTTGTCCGGTTCTAAGGCCATATGCGTTGCAGTGCATCCCTTCGTTTCGCAATCAAAGCACTCACTAATCAAGAGTGCTGAGTATACAACATTCGTTATATACTTGCAGGCTTTTCCAACCACCCACTAGCTAGCTAGTGTTATATATGACATCATCACTAACAATGCAGGGACACAATGATACTCTCGTATCTTTGTGTCGTGTCGTATTCTCTTGTGATCATACATTGATTATTTTGTTAGTTTGACGTATTCGCATGAGTCGTGACTAGTAGTTGTCCACCTCACAACTTACTTTCATGTATTCGCATATTAGTCAGTTTATTCGGTTTGTTCATTAATAATGAAGCTCATTGGTTAAGTTAGATATCGATAGTACTGAAGCCCCATCATTGGATTCTTGATGTTTTTGTTCACTGAGAGGAGAACCAACGGCGCGAAAAGGAGAACGGAGAAAACAAATAATTAAAAGTGCACCTGATCATGATACTACTCAACTTTGAGCATGCATGCTTCAGATCAAGTTGCTTAATTTACTTGTTGTATCATGTATGGTTTCTATGAGATCTCAACTTTATGTTTTTCTTTTTCTCAAATGTTGTAACTCGAATGTTCGATAAAAACTATTCATTACATTTATAATGCATTTTTTAAATATAAATATGAAGGCTTAGCAAATTTACTATTCAATGATGTGAGATGTTACATGTGCTATCAATACACCTTTTTTTTATTTTTTTTATACAACTTTTAAATAGCCTTTCCACTATTCCACGATGGAAATTTGCATGAATAGTTGAGCGAGGTAGGTATTCTTGTTAGGCATCAGATACCGTAAAGCAGGCAATAGGCATCAGAGGCATGCACACTCCACTTACTAGCGTCGATGAGGCTTTTTTTTCTTTTTTTTTGAAAAAAAAAATAAATATATATATATAAAAAGAGATAATTTGTGGCAAATCACGGTTATCTACTTTTTTAAGGTTCGAAAAAACTCACAGAGACATTTCAGTTTATCTCTACCCACTTACTAGGCTCAAATTTGCCACCCTCTTGCAGAAAAATGATTCAATTAATTTTAATTGTAGGCAAAAGAAGAAATAAATCTATTAGTAAGTTAATTTTTTAAGGCCCACATGTAATATTATTTTGTTTTATCTTAGAAGCCTGTAAAAAAGTTGAATTAATTGTAGTAGTTAGATGGTTTAACTTTCATAAAAGACTGGATTAATAATAACCTCTCAACATAAATTGCATATTATTTTATTATATGCCCCCACATATAAACTTTATTCTCCAACATCTGTACTATGTTAAGAGAGAGCAAGAGAAAGAAAAAGAAAAGGAATATGTATATAGAAGGCGGATCGAAGGAAAGAAACAAAAGAAAATTAGAGGTTATTTAAAGAGTTGTATAAAGATGGGAGTTAGAAAAATTACATGAAAAGGATAAAGAGATGATGGAAGTGGGCAAATATGTGCACGAAACGATGAGCATAAAGGCCATATGGGATTATGGGGCTCAAAACCGATGGAAGGGAAAAACCCCTTTAGAAGTTGGAATTTTTGGATATTACAAAAGAATATACGATGTCCTTAGGACCCTATCATATTTCTTGCCATTCAATTCTTCCCTTGTTTTGTCTTTTATTATCTTCCTTCCCATCCCATGACAACATCTAACCAACTTGCACTGATTGACATTACAGCTGCTTAATAATTAGGCTTCAGTTCTATGATTTGTGTAGATTTTTGTTTTTTTTTTTTTTTGGTGTGTGTGGAGAAGAAAGAGATTCGATTTTAGAAACTTCGGTTGAGAATCCTCATCCTTCTTAACCTGCCTCTCATAGTCATTGGTAGGAGTCCACCACGGAAATCGACCTGACATATTTGTCCTACATTAGCCTCTCCCACTTGTGAAAAAAGTCGTTAAAACAAGATTGAAAGCACGAAAACTTTAACATCATCCCTTTGAGCACTGGCATCTTGACACTAACACTTCAAAGTCGGCATAATTTTCTTCTTGCATTACAAACTCGCATGAACAGTTAACCTTGAAACCCACCAAGACACAATCTCTGGAACGCACCAGATTGAAATAAAACTTTAAAAAGTTTAATTGATATAATCTGAAATCTCAAAGATACGGCAGAGAAGTAGACTTCATACAGCCATCAACTCCTAATCCTCCTCGCTTTCCAAAATATATGCTAATAGATCAAATAAAGTACAAAAATCAACTTTTATTCCTCCACAGCAATCAAAAACGCCAACACTTGCAATCTGAATCCCTTCTCTTCAGAATAATACCTGAAACAAGATTTTCATATTTCACATCCAACAAGATTTTGAGTACAATACTCCTACCTTCCTTTTAGAAAATAAAACTACAACAGCAATACAGTTTTCAACTTAGTTTTTCTGAGACACAAAGCTATTAATGATAAACTTCAGAAAGGTGTAAATATGCACTGCAGTGGCTCGGTTTTGAACTTTTCTGAATATGACAAAAATGAAAATTTCAATCAAACAACTTATATTGAAGACAAAATACCAACTGCTGCAGATCTATCAACAGAAATAATCGCCAAAAAAAAAACTACCAAAAAAATTTATCAAAGATATTATAGGTATTGAAACAACTGAATGCATGATTGTCAATATAAATGCTGAAAAAGAAAAATCTTTAAAGGAAACATCAGGAGCACAACATCATTTATTTTTATTTTTATATCAATCTACTAACAGGAGTCCAGGACTACCATTTCTCATCATGAAAGTAGAAGTGGTTATGAGTCTCTCACAAGGCAGCATGCTATGGCAACTAGTCCTTGCCAACCGTTTTTGGTGTGTGGAGTAACAAGGGACAATGGATATCAAAACTTAATGTGTACAAACCCACATAATCATAAAACAGAAACCAAAAAGGCCAAATCACACATCACATATACAAGAAATTACTTATTAATCATGGGGAAAATGTGAGGAATATGAAGGCAGACACGGAGGTGAGGACAAAAGGAAGAAGAATGCTTTAAGTTTAAAATCTACTATTCCTTTTTATTTTTTTACATTAAAACTTACTTTTTTGTATTATTAGTATTCTTCTCTCCTCTTTCTATTACCATCTCCGTCTTCCTTTTCCTCTACCTGCTAATTAGAACAAAAGCACAAGCATAACTAACAGGCTCCTAGAGACTGAATCCACTCAATCAAGGCATTAATAAGAATGCTTTGCCCTACATATCTTTACTACCGTCAAGAAGAATCAAGTATACTAACCTCTCTCAATCTCTCATCTCCTGGTTTTATCAAGAACCTCTATGTATCTCTTTGGGATCCCATATTGTTCAATCATATGCTTTGCCAGATCATCAATCACGCCACCTTGTACCAGAACCTCATGCCCTTTCTTACCTGAAAAGAGAAACATGTGTTCATAAGAAAACCAAGGAAGGAATCCTTGAAACATCACAACAAAATACTATTTCCAGACAACAAAAACTGGCAACGGGATTTATTACCATTGGAGAAAGGTTATAAGAATATACTTTAAACAGTGAGCAGCAGTATTCATTCATTAAGACTAACGTTGCCAGGCTACTAGAAAATTTTGAGAGAAGAAGAGAAAAGAATACTCCTCACCAATATCAATTCAATTAACACAACAAAACACTGCACCTGGTAGTTCAGCCACGGTTGTGCTGCAAGCAAACTTCTTCTGTAGCTCTGATGCCAAAGCTTCAGGATCCACCAAAAAGGATTCTAGACCTGATAATTTGGTCACTTTCTTGTTACCTTGCCGCCTTTCTGTCATTATCTGTATTGTTTTCAGACCACCTTTACGAACAACCGACTCACTTCCCCTCGTCACAACGTGATGGGCTTGCATCCTGTTTACAAATGCTGCTCCTAAATCTCTCTTATGAATTTCTGTTGGGTACATTGCACCTTTTTTTATGGCTCCCTTGAATAGTGCATCACATAATATTGGATCCAACACCACAATGGATTTATCTGAGGGCTTAACCAGGTTTTCTTTTTCAACATATGTAAACACAATATCCGTGGCATCTGAAGCACTGTAAAGCTTTCCTGTGTCGGCCCCAACAGAAGCTAGTATGGGATTGACATGTACACTTGATTTATAGATCTCAGCCACTTCAAGCATTTTGAGTGACTGCCTTTCACTGACAGTAGCAACACCAGTTTGAACAGTTTTCTCCACTTCCCGTTTCTCAGGCTTAAAAGATGAGTAATCTGAATGCTTGCGGTTAACGGATAACAATACAGACTCCTTTTTGTATTTATCTTCTTTCACTGAAATCTGCATGTTTTGGGGCCAACAAAGTGCAAACAAAGAGAATACAGATTAATCTCAGAAAACTGAACTGCTAAAAACCCAAACTTAATCACTTGCTTGTTTTAAATTTCCTACAAACAAGGTTACATCCTCTTTCCGAATGCACCAGAGTTTCTGTTTTTTTTTATAAGCATAACTTTTTTCATTTTTTTCACACACCAAGGGGCATATCGCCCACGTACGCACTGTATATAGCAATTGAAATAGAAACAGAACAAAACTAAGAGCAATCACCATACCATGCTGAAACCCAATAAAGAAATGAAATTCAAGTTTTCCTTTTATGCTAATTGTGTATTGATTTTGCCGAGAGCTCATAGAAACCTAGGATAAAAATATAAGTCTCTTTTCCACTTGATAATGGAAATTCCTATTAGCAGAGAGCTGAAACAAATAATGCCAACGCTCAAAATCATTTTAACACATGTGAATAGATCTGAAAACATTTAAACTTACTGATTCATGTATACCCTGAATACAATAAAGCAACATCTTTTATGCATCCTATTCAATAAGAGCACTTGGTCCACTTCGTGGATCATACAGCACCTCTTAAAAGATTAAAACTTGGTGGTTTGCATAACAAGCTCCCAAAAGTGACATGGTTAAAACACATAAGGGTTCTCTTTCAAAAAGAAGAAAATGAAAGAATTACGCACCAAGCCTGTAGAAGATTTAGCCTGTAACCACTTCGATAATTTCTTGTATGATGATTTCTTGATGTCGAGTGTGACGCCTGAAGACCTACAAGGTAAAACGTGGTTTGACCTGCAGAAAGCAGAAAGCAAATGAGGAAATTTCTATAAATAGGGCATTTGCCCCAGAGAGAGTATGGAGACCAAATATCATATAACATATAATACCATAGTGTGCTGCCAGGCATAGGAAGGTCTTTATCCTTAATAGTTGTATGCAATGCTTGCAAAAGACATTTTTCCAAAAGCATATCCACATCCTCAGTGGAAAGAGGATGTTGATCCTTCCCATTAGACTGATCAGCAGAATGATCATCTGTTACCTTCAGATCACCTACATGTGCAGTTATTTCTTTAGAAATCTCGTCCCCAACCTTGATCTGTGCCTCTGAAGTGGAACTAGGTTCAGAGTGCACATCCACATCAACAGGTTGTCCAATTTCTTTTTCATTACTTCCATTCTCTTGGTCATTTGAACCTTCAGTTGTGCTAGCATAAGACTCAGAAACTTGTGATGATGACAAGGTAGGATCCTCAAACACAACATCTTCATAAAAGCCTGCATTTGGAACATAAGGGCCCTCAACTGATTCCCTGGAAAGAAAGAAAAAATCTAAAAACGTTACTTATAGAAAACTTTAATTATTGACCAATCATTTAGTCAGAAACCCCCAATACTTGCCAAAGTAAGTCATGATAATAGTGAGTAATCTTTAAAGCCTTTCCTCGCAACCCGGCTTTTAATGCTTCAGTGCTGCTCATAGTGGTAGTCCCCACCTGTAGTGGTTTTTCTAAATAAGAAAGTCTCTATCTTTATTTGAATAAATATATGAAGTGAAGGTTTGTCCTACAATCTACGAGGAAGCTTACAGCGATGGGAGCTGGGTTTCCTGGAACTTTTACTGCCCAGGTTTCTCCTGCTGTAAAAGAAGGTAGACCTTCAGCAGGCATGCTGATACCAGGGAACATCAAATCCGCCCCTCCAATGATATATCGGGAAACCTCACCTCCTTTCAGCATGAAAGAAGGCAAGAGCTCAGGGACCTTCCAGAGTGCATAAACTGAAATGGGAAACCATCAACCAAAAAATTGTGAATATCTTGCATATAAGCTGAGCATAGCGTATTTTTCATGATTGACCATGGTCTACCACAGACTCCTCCAATTTTTTATTGGTCCAATTAGGAAGTTAAAAACCAAGGTCAGGGGTTTAAACTTTTGAGGTTCCTATATTCTCTAAAAGTCTTTGATAAATATACGGCAAATTTCTTTACTCCTATTATTCCAAACTGAATTAGGGGGCAGACTTCTCAGCTATTTTCTTTTATTTCCTTTACTAGTGTGCAGGTGTGGTGCATTCCGAAAAATCTTTGAGATACAAACCCACATAAGATTGATTCCCAATCAAGCATCAACACTTTGTTAAAAGTTAAAACTAGGCAAAGATTCAATTATTGGAAACTTTACAATCATGGAAGACTTTTGAACGCTACAACTTAACATCCAACCTCAAAAACCACGAAAACAAGCCATCCTATTTCTAAAGAGAAATAAAATGTAGTTCTTTGAATAACAAAAATTACACTTTCGAACTTTAATACACTAGTTTACTTAAGAATGTCAGAATTAGGTTTCACCAATGGAAATAGGGAACTCCAGTAGTACATGCGACTGCACAAAAAATAGTGACATCGAATTTATTTGCAACAAGTTTACCCAAATATGCTTGTCTCAAGAAGGAAATTATCAAATATAATGTAGATACTTCATGAGTGTCAAACTAACATCATCTTTATTCGAGAGAGCACTACATAGTCAAGTGCGGTACATACCAGAAAGAAATATGAAAGCCCAGAAACCAAACTGTAGTTTAAAGAAGGAATAATTGAAAAAGATGATACCTGTGGGGAAAATGTCTGTGCCGCGCCCATCAATATCAAAAAATATAGGAAAGCCCCCCTCCACTCCATATACATGAACACGATTTTGAAACTTTGAAACTGATATCTCCACCTACAAGAGAAATTTAATAAAAAATATTCAGTTGTCATTAGCTAATAAGATTTTATCGTGAGTTCAAGCAATCGCTGCAAATGGCAATAACTATTAGTAAGAAAGTCATATTTCAATTGAGAATGACAATAACCAGTCCAATACGAATGACAATAAAAACAATCCGAAAAGAAGTCTAGAGTCTGTAAAACACGTAGAACAGCTAATCTCGGAATAATCTAAATCCGAATGAGAGTGATTTCGTTATCAATTAATAGAAACCATTCGAAGTATTGAAATTGGATCGACATTAATCAATTGTACAGTCTACAACTCAAACACTAAACGGGTCATTTGTAAAACATAAATACCCAATTAATCGATAAACAAAATACAAAACAACCAATTTAAAGGGACCTTGGGAGGGAGTAAAGAATCGATATCGGAGTCGGAAGCTCGGGGAAATTTGTCTTTGAGATTCCTCTTGAGCTTCTTCCTGTCAGCCCCCGACAGTCTTTGGTGTGACCTTGCTTCCACTGCCTTCTTGAACATCTTCCTTTCCTTCTCTCTGAATTCTTCAAAGAGCGGGCGGTTATTGTTTCTGTGTTTTCACAGTCGACTTTCGCAACAGTAGCCGGCCCCTCAAAAGTATGTTTGTTTATTGGGGAGTGGAAGGTACTGGAAATTTAGGGCGGTGCGTTGGCTTGCTATTAAATTATTAATCACCGCCCCAGCCCAATGCAGGAGAACCTATTTAACGCGTTTACGATTCTGTCAAAAATAGGACACAAATAGTAATAGGAGTGTGATATTCACACATCTTTTTTTACTTCTATTACATTTTTTTAGATTTCGGCCGTCGGATCGGATGAATTAAAGAATATCTAATGGACAGAAAGTAATAGGAGTGTGTAAGAAGTAAAAAGAGGTGTGTGGATAGCCTTTTATTTTTATATGAAAAAACAAAAAATAAAATTATATATATATATATATATATTTTAGTACATCAATATTTTTATATTAGAGAGAGGGGGAGTTGGAAGAAGGCTAAATTTTTTTCTTGATCCCTGTGGTGAGACACTACTTTTAAATCGACCTATGTGGTGAAAAAAGTGTTAATTTTAACAATGTGGTGAAGTTCGTTATCAATCGTAATCCAAATTAAAATTTATGTCAAAATCTCATCCACATGCAGAGGTAAAAAGGTCATTCCATTATTTTTTTTCTTTTCTTTTTGGTAATTCCACTTTTTTATAATCAACAAAATAGAAGGAAAAAAAAATCTCTCCCCAATCCCTACCATTGTCAGCCATAGCGACCACCCACTACCTTCATCCCTATCTCACATAATCCTAACCATCCTGTCTATCACTGTTCTTCTTAAAATGAAACTAAATTTAATGTTTGCATAATAACTTATATTCCAACCTAAACGCAACAAGGTATTTTGTGATTTTTTAAATCTTGAATTTGGACTCTTGGCTCTCTTAAAATGAGAAAGTTTGATAATATGAACCTTGTAATTTTATTGTTTATTTATTCTTTTATCGTAGCTCTAAAAGTTTAAAAAAAAATTATGTCCATATAGCGCTTTATGATTGGTTGATGGAATCAATAAAAACAAAAATAACAATTTTTCCCCTACAAATGACAGAAGAATGAAGAAAAATCCAATTTGGACTATGATTGATAACGAATTTCATCACATGACTACAATTAATAGTTTTTTCACCACATGAGTCTATTTAAAAGTAAGATATTACCACAAGGATCACAAAAAAAATTTAGCCTTAGAAGAATGTATAGATGAAAATTTAATGAGAGAGGGTAATTTTAGAATTATAAATGTTTCACTATTTTTTAGATAAATAGACTTTGTAGTAATAAGGTATTCAAAAAATAACCCCCGATTAAAATTTCAAATTTAAATCTTTGTGGTAAAATCTATTAAAATTTACTCAAAAGTTTAAAATTATATTCGTTGCTCCGTTAATAAAAAGATCCACCCTTTCTTTTTCTCTCTTCCCTTTTCCACTTTCTTTCTTCCATCTCTGCATCCTGCCGAACCAGAAACAAAACCAACGCGACAATTTCATCTTCCCGATCGGTTGATTCGATTCCCCCATTTAAATAGAAGCTATGGAAGCTACTCATTATTCCACTCTCTCTGCCTAAACCCGTAGCCATCTCCTCTTACCAATTGAGGTTTTTGAACCTCCATTCCAGCCCACGAACATATTGTTCACAAAGATCCTCCACTTTTGGCAGCACTTCTCTCTCACTTCTCAGATTTGAATTCTCATCTCTGAGCCCTCTAAACAGCTCTCAACCAACGCACCGTTCTTGAATTTACTGCTCATCTTCGACAAACACTGCCCTCCACAATCTTAACATTAGTGTTCAGAGTCTCTGTCTCGTCACTTCCCAGTGTACATTCTTCTATCTCCATCTGGGTTTTTGAAATGGGTCATTTTATTTTATTTTTTTTTCTTTCCCAAGTTATCAAGATTGCAGCAATACCTGATTATTTTGGTGCAACGTCTCCATCCGCTCCTCTTAGCCATGGTGTGGCTATTCAAACATGAACTAAACCTTTCTGATTTCAATCCAAGAATTCTATTTGTGATTTCATTGCTTCAAAATTGGGAATGGGATTTTAGTTATGAACCGCTAAACTGATCGATTAGTTATTAGACCATCTCCAACTCTGGGCTGAAAGCCAAATTACCCTCCAAAATTTCTCCCAAAACTCACTCCAACCCAAGGGAAAAATTCGGGCTAAATGCTAAATGCTAAATGCTAAACCAAGGTCAGATTCCCCCCATAATTTAGCCCATAAATAGGTGTGGGCTCTACCAAACTGAATGAAAATATTTATCGAAATTTAAATTTTTTTTATTAAAATGTTCATAAAATTAATTTACGATAATCTACATATTTTTTTTTTAAATTTAATTTAAGAAAAAAAATAGCCTAAGTTTATTCTTTAATAATTCCGAACTAAAATTTTAGGCTAGAAAGAGTTGGAGTAGAAAAGTTGTTTCTGGGCTAAAAGCTAAATTTTTCGGGCTAAAAAATTTGAATTTTAGCCCAAGGGTTGGAGATGGTCTTAGGAAGCTAAACTGATCAATGAAATGACTATCTTACCTTCACACTAATGGAAATTTCAATTTGAGTATAAATCATAACAAACTTCACTACAAAAAGATTAATTTGAATTTTTTTAGCACATGGACTATATTTTAAATATTTTATAACCTCGAGAACCATTTATCCGATTTAGCCTATATATAGAAGATGCACTCTTTATTTTATTTTAGAGATTTATCTTTGAAATTTTTTATGCAATTTGGCTGCATAAACCAAATAAATGAAAGGTTAATAATGACCATGCCACTTGTTTTTTTTTCTTTTTTGGAAACAGACCATGCCACTTGTTATGTGACATCTCACATCGTCTAGGAGAGTGATCCTTAAATGTATATTCTCATCCCTACTTAGCACGAGGCATTTTGGGAGCTCACTGCTTCGGGTTCCGTAGGAATTTCGAAGTTAAGCGAGAAGGGAGTTAGAGCACTCCCATGATGGGTGACCCACTGCGAAGTTGCTCGTGAGTTCCTAGAAACAAAACCGTGAGGGCGTGGTCGGGGCCCAAAGCGGACAATATCGTGCTACGGTGGTGGAGCGGGCCCGAGAAGTGATCCGCCTCGAGCTGGGATGTGACATGTTAATTGTTATAAAAACCATCACTTTGTCTAACATATATAGATGCCTAAATTCTGTTCCCATGGTAAAACTACATTAATCTAAAGGCGAAGCTAGAAATTTAACTAAAAAATAGCACTTTAAAATATAAGCCCTTTTTTAAGATCATCTCCAACTCTTGTGTTTAAACCTAAAAATTTTAATAATTAGAAAGAAAATTACACTTGTGAGGAGTGTATAATGAAATTTTTATAATGCTAATTTTCTCTTTAATTGTTTAATAATAATCTGATACTCAATTGTAATAAACAAAATTTATGCAACTTAACAAGATTAAACATGAGAGCGAGTGACAAACAAGGAAGATGACTTGAATGATGTCGTTTCTTTGTGTTTGACCTGTGAACCTGGCCCGTCTGGTTCCAAATTCAAAAATTCCAATATCCAGCCCGGTTTGTTCAGTTGCATTGTAAAAACAAATCTAGTCCGTTCCCTCTAAATTTGGACAAATTTTTTATTGTCATGGAAACACAGGTGGTACATTACGTGTTTTTATGTAAGTGGATGAAAATTTTATTTTTTAAGTTATTAACTTTTTAACACATACAACCATTTGTATATTAACACGTAGTGTACCACCTCATGTATTGGTTATACTAAAAAATATCTCCTAAATTTGGGCTTGACCCGGCCGTGCCCAATGGCATGTTGACAACACGTACGGATAGATTAGCGATTTTGCTGCTCTCCTTTGATTAAGAAAACGACTTGCATTGTTTCAATTCATTTTCAAACAGCAGCTGCTCTCAAAAATGCCATTGAACCGCATAGATGTAGAAGCAACTAGAAGCTTCTAATTGGTCCTTTTTTGATTCTTCGGTTTGACTTTGACCGATGAATGCCATTTTAACAGTTGATACAACTTTTCCCTTCCCACCCAATATCTGTATTTGTCACTTTTGATTTTGTTCAAACGTTTTAGTATGCAGCTATGGAAAGGGATTCTCTCCCTTTCTCCTAATCTACCAAGTTAGAGAATTCAAACCGTTGAAATTTGATCTAATGGCTAAAATTATTATTAGTTTTAAAGTAGGTCCCTGTTTGTAATCCTTGAATCAAATTTCAATGGCCCGGATCTTCGGATTTGATGGATTAGGAGGAAGGGATCCCTTTCCTGCAGAAATTCTCTACGTACATTTTTTTAAGAGTGAGCAGTTAATATTTAATTAAGTATGCTCTAGTTGAATCTCAGACTAAACAAGGCTCTACTAACTTGTAATTTTTTTTAACCGAAAGAGGCCGTTTTGATTAAGAATATATACTTTCACAATTTGAAATCATGTGTTGGAGTTTTTGTTCCTCCATTACCACTTCTCTTCAGTAAAAGTTGAGTGGTGGTGGAGCACCTTAAAAATTAGATAGTTGTGGGTTTGTGACTTATGAGGTCGGTTACTAAACCATCTAAACTTGTCGCAGCCCATAATGCTGAATGACTCATTTTCTAATAGAGCAGTGCATAATCAACCTTTTAGATAGTATTAGTAATACGTTTTCTCATAAGTTTATCATAAGCCCCGATCCACTATATTAAAAATCCCAAGGAAACTTTCATATTCAGGATTATAAGGTTTATAGTTTCTTTTTTTTTCATCAACAAACTGCTTCATTATAAAGTTATGCAATAAAATGGGTTTCATAAAAATAAAACATTTTGAAAGCAGTTATCTCGTGATATCATTTTTACAAGAGCTTTGTAAAGCTACTTTCGTAACAAGTGAAGTTTTAAATAAATCACTTCCTTTACCCATAAAAGAGCAAAAGAGAGAGAATAAGGAGGTCCGTAAATCTTTTCTATTTATTTCCATATACTAGAAAAAGATCAAAATAATATTAAAGAGACAAGTGTCAATCTGCAGCTTGTCAAGTATAAGTTATAACGAGGAGACGAATCTAACAAAATACAATCCAAGACTAACTGATACCCACAATTATGTAGGATTTTAGATATCCCTAAACCCTAAAACCCACTTGAAACTATAACACATTTAGCATGAAAAGTGCCATAATAAGAGCGACAACTTTAGCCATGAAAGTATTCATATGGCACAACGACACTCGTAAATATGATTTTTTATGACGACTCCTGTTTCGGCCATAGTATCACGAACAGAGCCCGTCAAAGTTAAACTTAAAAGAGTGTCTTTATAGGTATTTTTCAATGAATGTAAAGGTTTGCACTCGGTCAAACAACCTTTTTACTGAACCAAGGCCACTGGCAAAAGGTCAAAACTTTCAAAACTTGGCTGCAGTCTGGATCACTTTCAATGGGTGAGGGATGATATTTCTATAGAAAAGGTAATTTCTAGCCCCCAATCATGTCAACACAAAATAAAAATCTTACACAACATAATTTGACAATAGAAGTGGGGAGGGGAGACCAAGAATAACGCGTTAATAACAGCTAGAGGAGTAGGGACTAGGAGCCAATCAATAAAATTACATTCTAAAAACAATAATGTTTTTTATTTAAATTCTTAACTTATCTGAATTCTAATCCATTACTCTCACTGTTTAAGTTTAATACAAAAACTGTCACTTAGTAGTCTAATGGTATTTTTCTTCGCTTGTAAGTGAGAGATCGTAGGTTCGAATCTCACCAAAAATGAATTTGAACCATTATTATGGCTAGTCCATTAGAGCAAGTCCACCCCTAAGACTGGGTGCCAGCACCCAGCCCATTTATCCACTCAAGTGAACAGTAATAGACTTCATTGAACAGTAATAGGCCACTGCATCTCCACCCCTAAAAAAATGCACTGGCACCCAGCCCATTTATAATATATTTAAATTTTTTGTAAAAGAATAAAAAAATAAAATAGTTTTAATTTCGGATAGGATTTTTAACGAATCTCGTCACGCTACGTGTCATTATCCGAATGTACTATTTTGTGAATAGATTTCCGCTAAGATTTTCAACCAATTCTGACGCGCCATGAGTAGTGCGAACCCAACTTTCACACAACGTAAGATCTTCAATGAGCTTCCACAAAGACATTTTTTCTCTCTTAAAGTGTAGAAAATATTGAAATGTAGATAGTATAGAAAGTGTAGAAATATTTAAATGTGGTGTAAAGTGGAAGATGAGGGTTAGGTATTTATAGAATTTTTTTTTTAATTTTTTTCTGTATTTTAAAAATAATTTTCTGTATTTTTTTATAATTTTAATGTGCTTAATTAATCTGGACCGTTGGATTTGAAAAATATTCAAATCCAACAGACAAGATTATGCCACGTGGCCAACGGTCATAAATCTGATTGTTGGGCCTTTTTTTGTGGAAAAAACGTGGACCGTTGATCTTTGATCGAACGGTCCATTTTAAAAGTGAAATTTTAAATTTTTTTACCGTTGGAAATCCAACGGCAGAAAATGGGCCACGTCGCGCCTACAATCCAAACCCTAAGTGCGCCTGCGCGCGGGGCCCACCGTGTTTTTCCTATCGGCTACTCGCCGGTTTGGCCGCGTGAAGCACACGCGCCAGGCCAATTACCCGGCTTCTTGGTCAGTGGGTTTTGGACTGGCCCAGAGACCAGCATGGGCTGCGTCTCAGGCAAAATGGTGGGCTGGAGGGGATTGACAGTGTCCCAGCTTGTTTTTGTGCTGGGTGCTGGGCAAAAAGCCCTCCCGGTGGACTTGCTCTTATGAAGTTTAGTCTACTCCTTCATCAGCTTAATATAGATATTATCGGTTATTAAGAACAGTTTAATACAAAGACTAAAATACAATATTTTTAGGGAATTGTTATGGGCACTCCATATATCTCATTTTGTAGTTTTTCGTTAAAAGTGAACAGTAGTGGGAGTGTTTTGTTAAAACTTCCAAGAAAAATACATTTGTTAGAAGTGTGGAATAATATTTTTTAAATACTAATAACAGTTTCCTAATTTTATTATATTTTAATTTTTTTAAAGAAACAAGTTATGTGATAATTGATGTGTAATCTATATATATAAATGGTAATTACTGTCATAAGTACATCTGACGTGATAATGTGGTCACAAATAAGATTAAGATACCTTTTACTCAAAATTCCCTAAAAAAATGGGAAATTGAAAAGAGAGGGCTTGAAATTTGAGGGGAAAAAAAAACAACAGAGAGAAAATAGTGGATATTAGGAAAAGAGAATTAAAAAAAAATATTATCTTAAGAATTGAATCTAAAACTTCACAACAAAATAATAATAATGTAATTCAAACTCATCTTTAACAATAATTGAGTCTAAAACTTCTTATTTATTAAATATAAAGTTTTAAAAATTGAAAAAATTAAAAGGGAAAGGGTACCCAAGCCCACCCAGCTGCAAACATTAAAATTAAACATTCAAAATAAAAGAAAGAGGAGAGAGAGAATGGCGAGAAGAGTCTGAGATTTCAAAACGCAAGAGAGAGAAAGTGGGAAGAAAGACAGAGTCTAGAGAGAGAAAGCGAGCTTCTCCCACATTTCCTCTTTCTTTACATTCTTTGTCTTCCTTCGCTCGCAGTTTCGTTCTGAATCCCCCAATTTCAGTTTCCCTCAGGTTGAAACCAACGACAGAGAGAGCGAAGAGAGACACACCCACACCAGACGAGATCGATCGTTTTGGTTCCCGAATTCCCAATTCCTAGGGTTTGAATCAGATCCGTCGGTCTCCCCCTCAGATCTTTGATCCTCAATCCTCTGCTGCGATGGAGGCGATCGAGGAGTTGCAACAGCTATCAGACTCGATGCGGCAAGGCGCCGCTATACTTGCCGACGAAGATGTTGACGAGAACACAACCTCCTCTCGCAGGGCTTCCAGTTTCCTTAACGTCGTCGCTCTTGGCAATGTTGTGAGTCAACCAATCCTCTTTCGATTCCATTCTTTCGATGTTTGATCTCTTTGAATCGGCTTGCTCTGACGCAATCGGAGATCTTTGAATCTACTTTGTGTGTTTTGATCTTCTTAATTCGTATTTCTTATTTGATGTGGGTTAGCCTGAATACTCTGTTTGTTTGTCTCGCTAACTGATAACGGGAAATCATGTCTCCCAGAAGACAGGATATATTGAATCTGATATTGAAATGGTTAATGGAGTTTGATTTGAAGAATGACCACCAAACGCGATAATGATATTAAATTCTCGGGCAGTTCTTGGCGATCTGCATCTACTTTGCGTACATGATTCGCCTTACTTTGTTGCACTGCATTAACTGAAGAAAGTTACATTCAGCAGTTTTCACTGCTGCTATTGTAATTTGTTGCAGTTTCCTTATGAATAGGGAATAAACTCTCTGTTATTTGACTTGTTTTCTTGATGTGCTTATAGTGTGCATTGTCATGCGTGTGTGGATATGTGCATTCTGTATGTGTCTCTGCGTGTGATTTTATTTCCATGGCTTATAAGCTACAATTTACAGCTTGAATATGAATTTACATTTTGAAAAACATTATGTTTGAATATCATCATTCTTTATGTTTGGAATTAATCTTCTACTTGTCCATACTGAGCTCACTATCTGGAGATCCTGATATATTTTTCTTTTTCTCATGGTTGTTATTGTCAGGGTGCGGGTAAATCAGCAGTTTTGAACAGTTTGATTGGACATCCTGTTTTGGTAAGTAGGATATAATAGATAAGTTTTGCATGGTATGTGACAAAATAAAGGCTGTATTTTATTCTAAAGTATGTTTCTCTTCTCCTTCCAGCCAACTGGTGAAAATGGTGCTACTCGAGCTCCCATTAGCATTGATTTGCAGAGGGATGGTTCTTTGAGCAGCAAATCTATTATACTGCAGATTGACAATAAATCTCAACAAGTTTCTGCAAGTCAGTAACTACATTTTTGTGTTCTTACATTCGTTCAAGTTCATGTTTAACTGTTGCTTGTTTTTGGATATCTTTGGTCAACATTAGGAATCCATTTTTGAATGGCCTCTTAACTCATGCGGGGCTTATACTCAGTTGAAGCCTATGTGATATTAGGAAAACCTCATGATGTATTGGATACATAATGTGTCATAACCATGATAATCTCATTCTTATTCTGTCAATTTTAAACTTTAATGTGCTTGTTGTTCTGCAGGTGCTTTACGGCATTCGCTGCAAGGTAGGCTGGGTAACGCTACAGGGAAAACCCGAGATGAAATTAATTTGAAACTACGGACAAGTACAGGTTAGTTCAATTAATACCTAGCTTCCAGACTCTTCACTCAGTAATTAATGATACGTGGTTGGTTGAAATTTTATGGTTACTAACATGATTTTTATTGCAGCCCCACCCCTCAAATTGATTGATTTACCTGGGCTTGATCAACGGATTATGGATGAGTCTATGGTATGTAATTGTTTGCAGTTTTAGACCGTTAGGTGCACTAGGACTTTGGTTAGGATTACTTGATGTCTCAGTGGTGACCGCTCCCTTTACTGAATTTAAACTTGGTACTGAAAATGAAATTGTTCAACTTTTGTAGATTAGTGAATATGCTGAGCACAATGATTCAATTTTGCTCGTTATAGTACCTGCATCTCAGGCACCTGAAGTTGCTTCATCTCGAGCCCTCAGAGTTGTCAAGGAGTACGATGCAGATGGTAAAAACATTGCTATTTAGTTTGTAAGACCCTTTTTCCCTATTCTAGGGAGTGGGTTGCTGAAATGTTGCTTTTATTATTTGATCTCTAAATGTTTTAATAATTATCAGGTCCTGTTGGTAATGCTGCATGTTAGAATTCCTGTACATTAATTGAACCCCCTCCAATATCATTCCTTCAACCCCACCTACCCCCACCCCCAACAAATTATTTTATTATGGTGTTCTGTTTTGTTGTTTGAAGTGATTGAACAGAGGATCAAATGTGGATTACAGGTACAAGAACTGTTGGTGTTATTAGCAAGATAGACCAAGCTGCTTCAGATCAGAAAGCACTTGCTGCAGTCCAGGCACTTCTGTTAAATCAAGGGCCATCAAGGGCATCTGATATTCCTTGGGTTGCTTTGATAGGTCAATCGGTTTCAATAGCTTCTGCACAGTCTGGAGGTTCTGAAAGTTCCCTAGAAACTGCCTGGAGGGCTGAAAGTGAAAGTCTGAAGTCTATTTTGACCGGAGCTCCTCAAAGTAAGCTAGGCAGAATAGCGTTGGTGGATGCTCTGGCACAGCAGATTCGTAGCCGTATGAAAGTTCGACTTCCAAACCTCCTTTCTGGGTAATTTTTCGCAAATTCTGTTTATCTTGTTTTATAATATACTTATACATTTCTCATATTATTCAAAACACACAACTTTAGGATATGTTTGGTCCATTTCACAAAATGGTCTCTTCTGAACTGGCTGTTGTCGAAGTATCAGAGACTTGAACCTAGCTTCCATAAGAAGAAAAATCCCTGGCTTCTTTAAAAATGAAGAAAAACTTATCCCACCTACCAATTGCCGCTCGTTCCCCTCTCTGTCCACTTCTAGGGAGATGGTCCCAGTCATTTTCACATCATATCTCCTATTATTTCTGTGTGGAGACTTTTTGGTCAGGGTTATTTTCTTCTTGTTACCTCGCTCTCTTTTTTGGGATATATCCGGAGTTGTGGATCCGTTTTTCTACTGATCCACTCCCTCCCAGATGCTTTGTTTGGGGGGGGGGGGTTTATTTTCTAGCACCTTTACTAATTATGAGATCTCACTTGGCCGTTCCACTTGCATTGACCTAATAAAGTTAGCTCAATCAACACTTTAATTTATCTGTAAGTGTAGGACATGAAAACCTACTGATCAAACTGCTACCTTGAATAATATACGTTCCTTGCTTCAACTGTGGTAATTTCTTTTCCTTCCATATTAATTCGTCAGTTTCAAATTAATAGTTCTTGTTACTCTTTTTCCAGGTTACAAGGGAAGTCTCAAATAGTTCAGGATGAATTAGTAAAGCTTGGTGCGTCTATGGTGCAGAGTGCTGAGGGCACCAGATCTCTAGCTTTGGAGCTTTGCCGTGAGTTTGAGGATAAGTTTCTCCAACATATTACATCTGGTGAGGTGAGTTCTTTTAGTTAAATGGCCGATTTGTGTGTGCCAAGTATTTTTGTGATATATACCTTTTTATTTCCTTCAAATTATTGATTACAAAAAACTAAAAAAAGGAATTAAATAGTTCATAACCTCATATGAGAAAGGTAGATGAGTGGCAACAAGATAAAATTCCTCTGAAGCTAAAGTCCCACCTTAAAAGTGTATATTTATTTTAAAATCTTGTAATGTACTGGGCTGTCTTTTTTAATCAAGAAGTTTGTCTGATCATTGTCGGACTTTGAGAACTTCTTGAAGGTAGGCTTCAAATCTCATAATTTACTCCTTGCTTTGGGTTTATAGATGCAGTCCCTATTGTATTTATAGAAGAGTCATTCTTAAATATCTGAGGATAATATGTTGTTCTATTCCAAGCTTCTATCAGTTGGTCATTCAATTTGTTTTTTCCCATTGTAATGGATCATAAATTCCATTAGCTTCAATTTATTTTTCAGGTTAAACTGGTCTGTTTGTTAATACTTTAGGTGGTTTATCACATTTCATTACGAATTTGTGAGGAGTTGAATCTTTTAGGGTATATATTACTATAGTACTATTTAGTTTCCTATTATGAAATAGAATCTTTCTGGTTTATGAAATAGAATGTTTCTGGATTATTAGTTCATGTGGTTTTAAAACTTTCTATGCAGGGTTCTGGATGGAAAATTGTTGCAAGTTTTGAAGGAAATTTTCCAAATAGAATAAAACAACTCCCATTAGACCGACATTTTGATATCAATAATGTGAAGAGGGTATGTTTTGTCATGGTCTTGTTTTTCTAAGGTTTAATATTTCTTAACTTCACATGACCTTTTGCTATCATTCTATATCAGATTGTGTTGGAAGCAGATGGTTATCAACCATATCTCATATCCCCTGAAAAGGGGTTGAGATCTTTAATAAAAGGGGTCTTAGAGCTTGCAAAAGAACCATCACGTCTTTGTGTGGATGAGGTATCCTAGCTTGTCTCTGCTTCTGCACTTGTTTGAATTCCATGTACCTTTTCTGTTTTCGAGTGTACAGAAGGCTAATCTTTCCCTTCATTCTTTCCTTCGCTGCTTATTGAGTTAATTATTTATAATTTGATTTTCTGTGGCTGGAGCGGTTGAAATGATGAAATCTTTTACGTTGACCTTTTTTTTTTTTTTTTTTTGTCTTTAAGATTGTATTTACTGTATGCTTTCTGTTGTAGACATCATTCGCTCCAAAACAAACTTCCTTGAGTTTTTCTGATATCAAATAATAACGATGACACCTGTCTTTTATTATTTGATATGAATGATTGGAGGGCCTACAACTAAAATGATCCTTCACTGCTGTTTCATCATATGGAAAATTGTCTGCCATGTCTCCAGTAAATGATTGATGATGAGTTATTTGTTGATTGATTAAACAGGTACACCGTGTCCTGGTCGATATAGTTTCTGCTGCTGCAAATGCTACACCAGGTCTTGGAAGATACCCTCCTTTCAAGAGGGAGGTATGCTATCTTAAATATTGTGCAGTCTTTTGGCGTTTAGCTCTGTATTTTACACAATGATTAATACCGTGAATAAATTCTGTACTGCTTAATTTCTTTTCTTCAATTTCTTTCAAGGTTGTGGCCATTGCAAGTACTGCATTGGATGCGTTTAAGAATGAATCAAAGAAAATGGTGGTTGCACTGGTAGATATGGAGCGTGCTTTTGTGCCTCCTCAACACTTCATTCGCTTGGTGCAAAGGAGGTAGTCTTTAATTTTTTGTTCGACTGTTGACACATAATGCCAGTTTCAGGCACAAACTGTTTTAAGCTTCTTGCATGTGCAGTCAATTCCTTTTAATTGCAGTGTTATGGCATGTTTAGCGGACACCTTAATGTCGTACAGTTTTTAATTGTTAATAGAAAGTCTGGCCGCTCATGTTGGCACACACATCATGTCCCCATGGACTAATTTATTAAAATTGTTTGTTTTTAGTCAGTTTTGTGATGTCGATTTATGCAGCTTGTTATATTATATATTTATTCTTGGTCTATTACAGGATGGAGAGGCAGCGTAGAGAGGAAGAAGTGAAAAATCGATCTTCGAAGAAAGGACTAGAGGCAGAGCAAGCAATAATGAATCGGGTATGGGACTGACTCTTTGTAGTTATGTAAACCGCCATTAATGAAATGAAAATATTAAGTAGACATGAATTTTATTTACATATAGAGTGCTAATTTCTCGACCTTGAATTATCTAAGCTACTTGTTCATACTCTCCATTATCCACTTTTTCAGGCAACTAGCCCTCAAACAGGAGGTGAACAAGCTGGTGGTAGCATGAAATCAATGAAGGATAAGGATAAATCTGGTAAGGACGGCAAAGATGTACAGGAGGCAACTGGTTTGAAGACTGCAGGTCCTGATGGCGAAATAACAGCAGGTTTGTATGCAAATGCTTGCACCTTTTGACTTTTTGGAACAGGGTTTGTGTGAAACAGTTTTATTTATTAATATCTTTGGGAAACAGTAGGTTTGCTCCTGCCAATTTTTTTCTTGAGTTTTCCTAATTGAATGCCTTTTTAAGTGGTATTTAAAATTTTCATTTAGCTAAACGCCTATGCATACTATATATAAACAGTTATTTTATTTTGCAACTTAGAATTACCCATGGTAACGTTTCATGGATGTTTTCTTTTTCTATGCATGTTTTTAATGCATTGTGCTGAACTTAGATTCCTTGATAAGTGTTTTCAATAAATAAGCTTTGTTTTCAAATATTTTTGAGTTGTGGTTTTGAGAATTATATTCAAATCAAATACCAAACAAAGACTTAAATTTGTGACTCAAAACTTGTTTTTGAGTTAAAAACATTAGATCTAAATCAAATACCAAACATGCCCTTAATTTTTTGTCAAAGTTTTGCAAAAATGCATGAACATATTCTTTCGAGACATTTGGGGGTCACCCAGGAAATGTTGAAACATACATGGCAGGTCTTTTATGCTCTAATTCAATTGCCCATCTCTTAATTCGTAATTGATGAAAATGATGATATTAACTATGATAAATTAGAACTCTGAAAATCCCCTGTACTTCAAGATATAGTGTAATTAATCAAGGAAATGTAATGTGTGAATCTGGTCATGTATTGGTTTTTGCATTTTCTTTTCAGAACTTTACATTAGTATGCTAGGTGAAAGAAATGACTAAATTTTAATTTGGACACCATCTTGGGTTGGTTTTAATTGACGGGGGTTTGCTTAACCATGTAGTTCTCTGAAGTTCTATAAATTGCATGTATTAATGCTGAGGTTTCCAACATCTGCAGGTTTCTTGTATAAAAGAAGTGCCAAAACTAATGGGTGGAGCAAGCGATGGTTTGTTTTGAATGAAAAGACTGGAAAGGTTTGTAAAATTACACTCATATGCCTGATAAATCCAGGCTTATATAACAACATTGGATTATGGTGTTCCGATGGATATGATGCATCAAATAGGTGACATATTCCTTTGTATATTTTGATATGCATGAAGTTTAAAGCAGTGATCATTTTGAGTTTGTTTAAACTATTATTTATTTTATTTTGCTTGTCTGTGGGGTTTGTACAATTTTGGTACATTGTATATCTTCTGTTTACAATTTCTTGATAAGTTAATTGAGTTTGTTGTAAAAATGCTGAGGGATCATCTTTTAAAAAGCCCCAAGCCAGTTTACATCTATTTCAAAGAAATAAAGAACAAAATAAAGTTAGGAGTTAGTTATGCCTCATATCAGTGAAGAAAATAAAAAGAGTTTGCTTTTGTGCCTTGATCTCCATCAGAAAATTTTCTATGCCTTCAAAATTTCTTGTGTCTCTTTCAAGTCATCAGTACCAAAAGATCTTTTTGTTACAAGCTTCCTTGTTATCCATTCAATGACCAATTGAATTTGGTGGTACCCAACCAACCTCTGGGGAGAGAAAAGTGAATGACATTCATTTGTGTTGTTTTTTTATTCAAATTTTTATTTAGTTTATGTATATATTTTTATTTTTAACATACTACAATTCTTGAAAAGCAACTCACCTCCTTAGTGGGAGCGGGGAAGTTGTAGTGGGCAAAATAGCCACTTTCTTCATCCTACTTTTCTGGTAATGCATATGTTCATGTTTGCTTGATTCTCCTTAGCGATTGCACTTGTTGTGATGTGTTCTCAATGCTTTTGTTTTTTATTTATTTTTTATTTTTAAGGTCCAATTAAGGCAGTTTCTTCCGCTATGCTAGCTTGCAGATTATATACATGTCGCAAGATGTTGGAAATGGTGTCTTTTGTTTGCTTCTTACATTATGTATCTTTATTTCACTTCTGAATTCTGGATTGTGAATGTGTTGATGTTATTGATGCTGCTTTTATACTTGCAAATTGTTATGTGGATATGCCTTGACCCTTCCTTTATTTCATAGCTTGGCTACACCAAAAAGCAAGAGGAGAGACACTTTCGTGGTGTCATCACTTTGGAGGTATTGGAATCCCTCAATGCCTTGCCTCTTCAAATTTCAGATGATTTAGTTATCATTCTGCTGCTGACCCCACTTAGTGGGAAAAGGCTTTGTTGTTGTTTTTGTTGTTTAGTTATCATACTGCTATCTGTTGTACTTGCATAGGAAGTCCCCTGGAAGGCATATATACTGTAACCCAATGACTAGAAAGTGATGTTTTGATGCCAAAGTTGTTCTTTTGAATGTGTTTCCACGAGGTTCTATGCTACCATTTTAATTGGGCTTGAGATTATCATATGCACATGGTTTGAGCTTTAGGAAACCAAGTTAATCCCTGAAATTATAATAGAAATTTTGAATAGTGAAATCGTATATATAGACCTAAATGCTTGCCGGGCTTAACAATATGACCAGCATTTATGGTAATGTAAATTTTGTCGTCTCTGTAGTCTTCTTATCATATGAGCAATACTGATGCACTTGCATATCAATTTTGTCATCTTGGTGCATGCACAAAAGCGTTATATTGAACATGTCAAAACACCATGTATGTGCATGTTAACAGTAGCCAGCACACCATTCCGTATAACAGTATGGTGCTGCAGTCCAGTTGCGGCAATGATCCCATAATTGTTTTGCAGGAGTGTAATATTGAAGAGGCTTCAGATGAGGATGAACCACCTCCATCAAAGAGTTCAAAGGACAAAAAGTCAAATGGACCAGAAAAATCACCCACCCTTGTGTTTAAGATAACTAGCAAAGTTCCATATAAAACTGTTCTGAAAGGTAGATCCCTGTTTTTGGTCGTCGTAGTTGTCTGCCAGTGGCTTCACCCATTCTCTTGCATGAGTTCGTTATCATAATCCTAAAATCCATTATTCTTGCAGCACACAGCGCCGTTGTGCTAAAGGCAGAGACTGTGGCAGACAAGCTAGAGTGGATAAATAAGATTGGAAAGGTTATTCAACCTTCTAAAGGACTACCCAGGGGTGCATCAACTGAAGGTGGTCCTACAATGAGACAAAGTCTTTCTGATGGTTCTCTTGTGAGTTGCTGACTTCGATAACTTTTATAATTGTGATATTATGAATGGATGCTTGTGTATATGTGTGATTATCCATTGTGAATTTTGTTATTCTGTTATTTATTCTTTTGGTATCTTCAGAGGCTTACCTATATCTTTGTAGTTGCGATTCCTTATGACTATGTTTGGGTGGTGGATATCCAAGTTCCAAGGGATTGAGCTCAAGTAATGGATCGCAAAAAAATTAGATAGGAGGGATTAGAAAAGTCCTCCATCAGCATTGCAAAGGCATGTAAGAGGGATTTGCAAATGACACCTTCCAGTAGGGTTTTTTTTGCTATTCCCTCTCATCTACCTTTGTAATGCTCATGGAGGGAGTTTCAAATCCCTCCTATCTAATTGTTTGTGATCCATTCCTTGCTAAATTGACCTCAATTCCTTGGGGCTTGGAAATTTCTCACGCAAACATAGCATGTGTCAATTTTCCACTGTAATATTGTGCACATAGAAAAATACGGGAATGGGTATGGTATGTGTATTATTCGGCAACTTTGTTAAAAACGTACTTTAAAAAATTTGGCCTTTTTTTTAATTTTTAATTTTCATGTTTTAGTTTTTCAATAATATGTTAAAAATAAGTAAATTTTATTTGTATTATTAAAAAATAAGCCTAATAACGTGTATTAAATATGAAAAGTACGTGTATCATACGGTGGAGTTTTTAAAAACGTGAAACTTGCAATTTAACGTATCATTAAGACCTATAGCCTTAGCTTTGTATTTCTGAAGCGTCAAGTTGTCTTATCGACCTATTTTTAGGATACAATGACTCGAAGACCTGCTGATCCTGAGGAAGAACTCCGGTGGATGTCTCAAGAAGTTCGGGGTTATGTTGAAGCTGTTTTGAATAGTTTGGCTGCTAATGTACCTAAGGTAAGCTTGGAAGGTCGGCTTTGTATTTGTCGTGCTTATGATTGGACATTTGGAAAATGCTTTAATGCATTTTGTTATCGGTTGAGCAGGCGGTTGTTCTTTGCCAAGTTGAAAAGGCAAAGGAAGACATGTTAAATCAGCTATATAGCTCTGTCAGGTTAACTTGATATTTTCTTTCCTTTTCATCTATCTATTTATTTTTAAATGTGGACTTGCTAAGCCTTGATAGGCTGTGCTGGTCTCATGTTATTTGTGTCAAATAGTAATTATGTTTGATAAATATTTTCATTTTCTGTGGGTAGTGCTCAAAGCACAGCAAAGATTGAAGAGCTGCTTCAAGAGGATCAGAATGTGAAGGGTAGGAGAGAACGCTACCAGAAACAGTCACTACTCCTTTCCAAACTAACACGCCAACTCAGCATTCATGACAACCGAGCAGCTGCTGCATCCAGCTATTCCGGTGGTGGTGGTGCACCGGGTATGCAATAGCAAATGTTATTATTTTGTTTTTGTTTGATTATAAATTGGATATTGCTATTCACACACCCATTTTTACCTCCCACACACTCTTGTTAATTTTTGGCCATTGATCTTCAATTCATTCGATCCAACGGTTGGAAATTGAGAGGGGTGTGTGAGAAGTAAAAATGGGTGTGTGAATAGCTCTATCCTATAAAATTATATAATCTCGAGACTTGCTGATTCTTGAGTAGATGAATATATAAATGATAGAAACTGCTTATAATTGGTAAGGTATTTGGCCAACCTGACCTTTATAATTTTAGATTTCTTTTCTTTACTTCTCACCTGGAAAGAATCGAGAGTATTCGACTGCGAAATTCTTATGCAAATACTTGTTGCTTTTTCTAAGTTTGTAACAATGGGGGACCTCAATGTTGATCTAAACTTTACCTTGGTGCTTTGACTTATAATTACATGGCAATTTATGGAAATTGTATGTTAATTATGCAGAAAGCATGTCAAGATCTTCATCCAGTGGTGCATCGGGTGATGACTGGAGATCCGCCTTTGATGCCGCCGCAAATGGTCCAGTTGACCGTAGTTCTTCATTATCTAGATCTTCGTCTAATGGTCACAGCCGACATTATAGTGATCCAGCACAAAATGGTGATGTGAACTCTGGTTCAAACTCTGGTAGCCGTCGTACTCCTAATCGGTTGCCACCTCCACCGCCAGGTTCTTCAGGCAGCAGATACTTTTAGATGTGCGACCAGACTGATATTAATTGATGATTTATATTTTCCCTTGCATTCTTGGTGGATGAGGCTGCTCCGCCCTACTTCATGATTTTTCTAGTAGAACATCCATAGGCGGGGAGAGAGGGCGTGTACATACAAGATTACATTCCTATCAGGTTCTTGCGGCTTTCCCGTATACTTATCGTGTATTCCTCTATTCAATTTTTCTTTCTGCTCGTAGCATTTTCCGTTTCCCTTTTTTTCTTTTTCTTTTTTTCTTTTTTCGTCCGTTCATTTTTGGATACTAAAGCTGTATTTGCCTGTCATGATTTTGATTTTTGATACGTATGTCCAAGCTTTGATGGGTTTGTAACATTTGGATTTTGATTGTCCTCTAGTGGGGGATGGATCATGGATATACTTAAAGCTTAACGTTATATATTTGGTCTCAAGCGCTTCAGCCTTTCCAGTTTATGATTTTTCTTCCCATAATGGCAGATTGGTCCAATTTATGATATTTGTTGCAATTCTTTTTAAAAAAAAAAATGATATTTGTTGCAACTGTCTATGATATTTCAATGCAACTTTTTTTTAGCGAAGTTTCCGATTGAAAATCCACACCATCCCCAGGCTTGTCGAGGGAATCTCCCTCCTAGCAACAGCAATGTGGGATCTTTTATGACTAAGGGCGCCTGTTGGAGGTTTTTATTACTTTTTACTCTCTCACTATTAATTTAAAGGAAAATTAACGATTATTTTTTTTATTTTTAGTTTTAATAAAAAATGACAAATAAAGATGTAGTAAATAGTATTAGAGAAAGGTAAAAAAATGGTTTATTGTTAAAACAGTATTAGAAATGTTTTGTTAAAACTTTTTTAATTTAATCCATAGACTGTCAATTTTTTAACCCTTTTTTTACCGTTACCCTTTGACATTATTACTTTTTGTGGTCAATTCACAAACCCCCCCCCCCCCCCCCCCCCACAATTTTTTTTAGGAATTTTTAACGAAAAACTTTCGGTGTTGTTGCCTATTTTACTAAAGGGATGCGGCACATAGAGAAAAAGAGATGAAAAATGGCTTGTAGAGTTCTCTATGTTATTCCTTATTTCTTATGTCTTTATTTATAGTAAACAATAAGGAGAGAGAAAATTACTCTCCAAGTTGTATAACTTGTACAAGGAAAGATCTTCTAAATCTCATAAGTCTACTATGGATTTACACAATAATATCATATAAAATATAGGGGTGTGAAATCCACACACTCCTTTTTACTTCTCTTACATATTTTTGGATTTCGGCCGTCAAATCAGATGAATTGAAGAAGATTTAACGGACATAAAGTAATAGGGGTGTGTGAGAAGTAAAAAGGGGTGTGTGGATAGCACACCCCTAAAATATATTCACAACACTCCCCTTTGAGTGGAAATACTCAAGTAGGAGCATCAGTTCTTCAAGCAAACGCATAAGTAGTTGATGAAATCCTTTCATCTAGTCAGCACAATGAGCGAATGCCGAATGCAAGTCTCAAAAACAAACGGAAGAATGCATATGTAGTAAAACTCACAAAACCTGACTATGGTAATACCTAAGGTGGGATAAAACTCATGTAAGGGAAAAAGTGAGAAGTTGCACTAAGTCAAAACTAAACGCCTTCAAGACGCAAGCAAAACACGCATCCTTGCACACAAGGGTATAACTAGCTTAGGATAATGCCTCGTTAAAGCCTAGTCACGTAGCAAAAATACCAGTGGGAAAAATGCTCCTAATTTTAAGGAAAATAGTACATTAAGGTCAAGTGAGTATATTTCTTGATACTCTTCTTGAGTTTGGCATAACTTCCAAGTGAGAACTACAAGTGCAAATGAGATAGTTATGCATACCAATTCATTGGATAAGCTTTTGGAAGGTAAACTTCGACAATGACTTTGTGAAGAGGTTGGCAAGGTTCTCATGGGATTGGATTGCTTGACTTCAATCTTCTGATGCTTTACTGATGTGATGAGAGCGCAATGTGCTTGGTGTTGACTTTGTTAATGTATCATGTATTGTTTTGGTCGATTCATGTGGCATTGTCTCCATATATTGTCATTGGGACTCATTGATGGGCGAAAAAATCGCAGGTACTTCAAATATGCTCAACAAGAGCTTTGAACCATGTGTAGCGTTGTGAGGTGTGGTGAGTCTTGGAAAGATTCGAAGATTTCACAACTAAGGTCTACACCTGGACCTCTAAAAAATTGCAGTATCTCTAACGTTAAAGGCATAACCATTTGGGAGTCTGCTTTGTGTGGGTTTGATAAGTGACCAGTGTCAACACAACAAACAAGGCAAGTATCATTACGAGGATCATGGGGGTTCAATTTGCTGGAGATGCATATAGATAAGCCTAAATCCTTAGTACCTTCAAGGTAGCGGAAAAATGTCTTTAGTGCCAATTCAGTGGTTAAGTGTAGGCGCAATACTGTAGCTTTACCAACAGATCAACAACGAAGAAGATGTCATGTTTAATGCAATAAGTTGTATACATCAAGGCAAAAGTTGAACTTAGATATGGAACTTTGAGTTTCACAACCTCTTCAGGGTCTCATTTGCATCTAGCGCATTGATGATCATGGGTGTACTGAAAAGCAACACTTGTTAGATGTGGTTCGACTGATGGACTAAGACATAAACGACTTTTCCCAAGATTATTCATCTCAAATTCCTTCTTCAGGTTTGAGGTAGTTTTCTCAAACTCTTCTACAGTCTATGCGAGATTCATGTCATTGACATAAGTTGTAACTTTAGCAATTCGGAGAATGAGGTTTTAATTTAACACGCCACCATAGTTTATTCATATCCTTGACTAATTAAATAATCATTTAGACTTGTATACCACATCTGCCTGAATTGTTTCTATCCGTAAAGTGAACGCCTCAAACAATTTGAAAGGTGTTCTATGGTCTAAACAAGTTGAATTAGTTCATGTAGCTTTTCGAGAACTTACATGTAAATGTTCATATCAATATTCCCATGGAGAAATGCTATAACCAATTCATATGCTATAATCAATCACATGGCGTTTAAGAGAAACCTTGCACCATAAGACATGCATTACATTACACTATTTCATTCATCTCATTAGACTTCCTTTCCCACTTATAATACAACATGATTACATTGGGCAATGTAGGAACGACATGTCCAAACAAACTTTGATAAGGAACCTAATTCAACCTGGATTGTAATTTTAGTTGGGTCCAAACACACTTTGATAAGGAATCTAATTTCAACCTGTATTGGTCAATTAGTTCTACGTCGTCACTAATCAACAGAATGCAGTTCGATATTGTCGTTTTTCATTTATATTGGTAGCAACCATATAATTGAAACATCATCGATGATATTCTCACTCCAATTTTATATATCGCCCCCAAACTAGTATACTGAACCAAGAATTTCAATTCTCGAGAGTAATCCAGATTAATTGCATAAGATGAAAATAATTGATACAACCATCGAATATGGATTCATTTTGTGCCTTATTCTTCCTCTTCTAAGGAAGTGATCACACAAATCGAGTGATATGTTGCGCTTTAGGCCATTGATAGGTTGATTGGCTATTTGTTGGTGTACCGGGCCATCCAATAAGGATGACCAACCGTCCTTTAGGAGTACCACACCCCTTCGGGATGTTAACTCGATGTCTGTTAGGTACATCTATTCTTGCAGGCGTGTTTGCATTGGTATATAATCTCGTATCTTTAGCTAGTTTAGATAAATGCGTATAGGGCAACATTCTCAAAGCCAAAATACATCGCACTTGCTAGAACACAAGATCAAGCACATGAGTACATCCAACAGTCCAAGTAAAAAGACATGTTGACGTCAACTAGCTATTTGATCTTTTGTTCTATTTTATTTTTAAAAACGTAAAAATAGTTATTAAAAATACGGCTAATTGGTTCCACCTCAACACAAATCTCGCTAATTGGTTTACGACCTTACACGTGTCATATCCGAAATATTTGTTGATATACATCTAAAATTGCTCCATAAAATAATTTAGATAAGTGTAATAATAGTTTAATTAATATAGTAAAACCTCAAGAAAGTAAGTTGGGACCAAACCAATTTTATAACTTTAGGGAGGTATTATTTCATAGAGATGTAATTAAAAAAAATATTATTTGTTGACTTATATATCCTTAATGAGTGTTCTATTTTCTGAAAATGATTCTTGAAATGACAGTATGAAAATACCAAAAGTTTCATGATAAGAAGCTATAAAAATGTTTGAGAAGTAACAAACATTTTGGCTTCAACAAGAAGGTGTCAATGTTGACGAAATATTACGAACGTGCAAGCTCAAAAACACATCAATTCTAAAAACTAAAGTATTGTCCCAAACAACTTTAAAGAAATATTTTGGTGATTAGTCCATCTTAAACTTTTATTTGTCATATTCCACATCATTATACTCATTGACAACTATTACTATGTGAATATGTGTTTCCTTAAGACAGGATTAATTTTTTTTATTTATTACGATGTGAAGTGTGAATTTTATTTTTATACATAACTGGTACCAAGTTGGGACATGAAATTTTTTATGAATTTACGGAGGTTATTCTTTTATAAAATATTACTGTATAACGATTTTACTGTACAAACAATACATAATAGTTGATGTGTGAGTTTTGCACCATAATATGCCTCAATATGCTAAAAAGTAATTAAATGTTGAGAGGAACAAAATAGTCTCTGCACCATTGGAGATGACAAATTAGTGCTATATTTAAGGATGAGGATTAAATATAGGAAATACCATTGGAGATGACCTGAGTAACTTTACCCACTAACACGGGAAGATATTGTACTAATTTTGTAATTATATTGGTATGTATTCAATTTGGGGGACAAGACACTATATCTCTCTAAATAAGTGATATATCTTGTCATTAACGAAAAATTTTCGTTTGTCAAATTTATCCATAATAGTTTTACTTGGGTGTTGTCATTATCGCTCTAAAAATTCATAGTGCACTCTTCACAATTATATTTTTATTATAAAATTGAGGAAATTTAAAGTTTATACCGACTTTTTGAAGTGTCAATAGCAATACCTTTTATTTATGTCCAAAGATTTTTTAGTACACATATTCTAGTTGCATATGTGAAAAATAATATTAAGAGGCGTTTTGACATGTTGTGCAGCTTACAGTTACAACCACCCAATAGAAAATTCCAAATTCCGTCCCTTGTTGCACCTCTATTTATATGTTAGTAAGCAAAGTGATAATTAAAAATCTGATGTTTGCAAGAATAAAGTAAGAAACTAATCATCTTAGACCATCTCCAACCTTTGAGGATAAAGTTCAAAAATTTAAGCCATAACTCACTGAGGGAAGTAGTCGGCAGGTTGTGGGTGATGTGTGTTGGCGAGACATTTGGAGGTTAGTGGTGCCGAATAAGTTGAAGTTTTTTGTATGGAGGTGTTGTAATGATTCCTTAGCGGTGCGAGTCAATCTCATTCGTCGGAGAATGCATGTGGACAGTAGGTGTGTGCTATGTGGTGTTAATGATGAAACGGAGCAACATTTGTTCTTTGAAAGTGAGTTTAGCCGTGTTATGTGGTATGGCTGCTCTTTTCAACTAGATATTGTGGCTCTGGAAGGCCGGGATTTTCATGAATCTTGGCAGAGTTTGTGTGCAAGGTTTTGTGACATTGATAGGCACGAGGAGCTACTGCAGGAATGCGTGTACATCATTTGGAGAATCTGGAAATGTTGGAAATATATGGTCTTTAATGGAGTTTTAGCTAATCCTATGGACATGGTTAATCTTGTAAGGTAGCAAGTCTTAGAATTTCGAGCTTGTTAGGGTGTCAAATCGATTTTTGTGGATGCAGATGGGGCTGGGGTGGATTCTCATTTTGCAGGACAGCTGGTTAGGTGGAAGAGACCAGTCTTTGGGGTGGTAAAGATAAACTGTGACGGAGCTTGGTGTGGGAAAACCTGTAACGGTGGATATGGATGGGCACTGAGGGACTTTGCTGGGCTGTTGCAAGAGGCAGGAGGGAATGGTGGGTTGTTCTTCAATAGTTCAGTCATGGCGGAGGCTGCTGCTGTGCATGCGGCTTTGCAAATCTGTATCGAGTTAGGGTGCAAGGAGGTGGAGGTCGAGTCCGATTCACAGATTGTCATTCGCATGATTAATGGTGAGTTGGTTGTTGATGCTACTTTGGAATGTTTTATCTATGATATTAGGTTCTTGGTATCACAATTAGGAAAGGTGAGGTTTGGGTTTGTTAAGCAGGATGGAAATGCTGCTGCTCATGCTGTTGCCTCGTATGTAACCTCACATAGAGGTGCTTTCCGGTGGGATGATTTTGGTCTTGAGTTTTTATTTAATGTTTTTGCTGAAGATGTAAACATTACTATTTGACTTTAATAAAGTTTACTCTTTGCCAAAAAAAATAATAATAATAAATTGTATTTTTTTCCTCCAATCCTTTATGGCTTAAAATTTTAGCCTAATTTTTTTTTTCGGTAACTTTTTTTAAAAATAAATTTTATATAGATTATCCTAATTTATTTTTATGAACATTATAATCTAAAAATATTTAAATTCCGATAAGTAATTAAAAATCACACAAATACATAGGTGCTTACAAAGTTTAGATGTTAGAATTAATTTTGGGCCGCCAAATCTTTTTTTTAAATTTTTTTTACCACTAGATTTGATCTCATTTGATCATAGCCGTTAGATTATAGTAAAAAAAAAGTTTGAAATAAATCAATTTGCTGGGTTCAGAATAATTTAAGTCATGCTTATATTTTAGTATCTCACATCGACAGAGTAAGGGTTGGTCACTGGCCTTATATGTACATGCCCCTCTTCCTAGTAAAACCCGTTTTGGGAACTCACTGGCTTCAGATTCCATAAGAACTCAAAAGTTAAGCGAGTTTGGGTAGGAGCTGTCCCAGGATGGGTGACCCCCTAAGAAGGCCCTAGAACCCAAGAACAAAACTGTGCAAGTCCGGCCCAAAGCGGACAATATATTGCTATATGGATTGGGATGTGACAATTTGTTATCAGAGCCATACTCATCGTCTATTCAAGTGTGCCAACGAGGACGTCAGGCCCCTAAGGGATCTCACATCGATGTAGTGTGCCCCCTCTTCCTAGCAAGATGCGTTTTGGGAACTCGCTGGCTTCGGATCCCATACGAACTCCGAAGTTAAGCGAGTTTGGGCGGGAGCGGCCCTAGGATGGGTGACCTCTTGGAAGGCCCTAGAACCCAAGAACTAAACCTTGCAGGCCGAGCCTAAAGCAGACAATATCTTGCTATGCAGACTGGGGTGTGACATATATCTTGAGGAGAATTTAGCCTAGAGATATATTTTCTCCTTAGGGCTTATTTTAGCCCAATAGTTGGAGATGGTTTGGAGGGGTTTTAAAGCTTATATTTTAAGTTTTATCTCATGGGTTGGAAATGGTCTTAAATATGTAACTTTATGAATCGGAGGAGAATTCTCTCCCATTGTCTCCCCTCCTATTTGAATTGTTACGGTTTAGCCACATCAACATCTTATATTGATTTTTTTTATAGAGACAAAAAACAATATGTGAGAGGAAGGAAAGGAATGAGATGGAAATAGGAGGGCAAAAAATCCTACTCCTTATGAATCATGATCCTCTGGTAATTCCCTCATATATATTTATTATTACTTTGCCCCAATTGGAAAAGCGAAAAATTGTTACGGTCCCATGCCATGTATCATACTTAGGGGTGGTTTCGGTATATTACAGTACCAAAACCTTTGTACCAATTACCATACCAAATATTTGGTACAACAAAATCTATTATCATTACCGTACCAAACTTTCGGTATACCAAATAGTTTGGTTGGTATGGTATGCCAATGGTAATTGTCACTTTGTTTTACGCTACTTAATTTGCCCAAAATCTAACATTTTTTAATTAATGTAGAAGTGTAAAAAAATATAGAAAAAATATATAAACACTCGTAATAACAAGCTTTACAACTTTCGTGAAGAGCTTAACTTTGAAATTCGTCATTATAATCATATAAATTATAGATCAAAATTTAACCGTTGATTGTTGTTTACATTTACGCTTCATTTTTCTCATTAAATTTTGTTTTTTTTCTTTCGGATTTTCTTTTTTGAAAACATGATCTATTAGAGGATGCATGAAAATGAATGGTTTGGATCGTTGATATTATGTTTAGAGTTTTACGGTTAGTGAAAATATTGCTTGATGTTTATAAAGTTTCTACAAACTATATGACATCGACTCATATTTCAGTTAACCGTAAATATCGAAACGTGATATTAAAGATCTGAACCGTTCATCTTCTTACATCTGCCAAATGATCATGTTTTCAAAAAAGAAAATTTAAAAAATGAAATTCAGTAAGAAGAATAAAGTGCAAATGACAATCGACTATTAAATATAAATTTAAAGTTTATAGATTATAATGTTGGATTTTGAAGCTGACCCCTTCATGAAAATTGTAAAGCTTGTCACTATGAGTGATTGCATTTTTTTTATACATTTTTTACACTTCTACAATAATTATTATTAATTTTATTAATTTTTCCCTCAAATAATTATATGAATAAATACATAATATAATATTAATAATATTGGTTTTGGATACCAGTACCGTACCGAAACAGTATGGTACAGTACAAAAACCGTACCATTACTAATTGGTACAAATTTTTGGTAATAATTTGGTATGGTATGGTTGGTAGGGCGGTTGGTACAGTAATTTGGTAAAAAATTTCACCCCTAACCACACTACCATGCATGTAATATATAGGACTGAAGTAAAAATATTCTACTCAACTCGTTCATCCTCAATGCGGATATTCAACCTCCTGAGCCAAATGGAGTGAACAATCATATGGAAAACATCGAATCTCTTGGAAGGTCCATTCACCACAAAATGCCTCTGCACCTGCTTCACTCTCCTCTGCATTCTCAAGTACTGACTTTGTGATATTCCCATCAGTATCCTTTTGATGTTTGGTATGTCCTTCACTTGCACTTGCACAGAAAACGACTTCCACTCCAGAACATCGCTGAACGGTGGGACATAGCTGTCCGAAATCAACACCGGAACACACTCTGCGTATATGGCTTCCACCACTCTCGGGCTTGCCACTTCGTAACCGCTAGGGCACAAGCAGAACCTGCTCTTCTTCAACATTGATTCATAGGATACACCGTTGGGGAGTTGGTCGTAAACTTGCACGTCTTGATCTTTTTCTTTCCATTCGTTTAGAAGCAGGTACCTTATGTGGCCATGAAGCCGGCCCGCGAAGAAGGCAAGAATCGACCTTCGGGATGGGGAGAGACCACCGAGAAGTCCTTTGGTTTCCCCCGTTCGGAGATGGATTTCTGGAAATGAGACATCTTTTGAAGGGTTGAATCCTTCGGACGTGTTTGCGTTGCATAGCACTCTTATGGAGTTTTGGTATAAATGAGGAACATATGCAGATGTGCTCGGCCCCTGTATGTGTACATAAACAAAATCAATTCATAACTAAGTAGTTTGGTACCATTATTTTACATTGTAAGCTAGGGAACGAGACCAACAACATGTATCAAGCAAACATCAACCCTCATGTGCAATCTCATCCGTAGACAAAGAGTTAAGACACATATTGGCATAAAAAAAAAAGGGTTAGACATGAAAAAAAAGGGATAATTAACGGATTGGATGTTCCAAAATTTAGTTTAACCTAAACTAAATATCATGTTGTACAACTATTGTACACAAAAGTTTAAGTTGTCACCAAAAGTGCAAATAATTATCACTAAATTAATCAGTGATCACTAATATATATTGGACTATATTTTACAAAAATGTAGAGACAATCAGAAAGGGAAAGAAAAAGAAAAAAAAGAGAGAGGGAAAAGGTTGGGAGGAACATATAAGATTTGTTGTTACCCAATCATGACAAGAAAGCATAAAGTGATCAGCACCAAGACTTCGATTCCAAAAGGGATGCTTATCCGAAATGACATTGACATAGTCGACGACAGCTCGCCCGATGGGCTGAGTGTCGTGGGAGTCGGCCACGTACAGGTACTGCACCAGCATCACCACGCTGAAGGGAAGAAAATAAACGAGGGCCTGATCTGGATCTCTTGTTCTGTAAATATTCTCCATTTCCATTTCATGAATAAATCTCCCTTCTGTCGAATATATGCTTTTGCATGGACCGTTGTGAAATATTGGTGGCTCTCCTTCTTCGTATACATATATCTTGAAATGCTTTTCCATCTTCAAGTAACTCCTGCAGTGATACAGATATAGTTAGATGATAATAAAACTATTTGTACCACATTTCATCAGTGGTCATCTTGCGCATCACTTTTCTAATACAAGTAGTCAGCGGTGTAGTCTAGACAATAATAATACTTCGTCATAAACATTAGAGAAGTTTGCACAAACACCCCATGGACTATTAAAGGTGTGTGTAAATGTCCCCAAAATTCCAAGTCTTGCCAATTTACCATGCAAACTCCACATTTAGTGTAAATGTACCATCTTTGTCAATATCCATTAAAAATTACATCAATTGTCAAACTCCACATCAGTTGTGCGCGTGAGCACTTTTTCACGCACCAATTCATTAGCCCTAGACAACTTGTGATAAGAATTTCATTAAACACAGCTTGTCTTTCAAGGACGCATAATATATTGTCCCACCCACGAACTTTAATCAACTAAAATTTTATCTTAAGCCATCTGTGGGTCTTTTAATTCGCAAAAATAGTCTTGAAAAAGACTCAAATGTGTTGCACATGAAAACGTTTGAACTACGACAACATAATGTTACACTTACCACAAATTTGTAGTACTTCTCTAATAGATAAAGGGCCACCAATACATATCTGTCTCATCTCTATTGGAGAGATGTACAAATATGTGATAAAAGTATTATTTGTCATATCGGCAAGATTTTTAGTTTAGATGGTACGCACAACCCTAATAGTCCACAGAGTATTTGTGGAAGTTTTACCTAATTATATATTAGTACCATTACAAAGAGAGGTAGAGATTATATATGGAATAATTATTAAGATTATACGTACCTGTGAAAAGCATTTGCATTCCTGTAAATTGGCCCACGAGGAACATAGTCTGGATCTTCATGGGTAGAAGTTAGATTTCGGACTCGAGCAGCTTCTCTTATGGAAGCCCGGACTCCGGCCAAATTTGCTTCAAGTTTCTCCAACCTGCTATATCTCTTTATTGATGTACTAGTTATTATAGCCGATGTCCCATTAATTTCATCAGATTCTGTACCATTAATCCACACCATCCCTTGTTTTTCTCCCTGCGGTACATTCAATTAGTGCCGTTAGATAAACAGGAAATTCGTGTGAGCTTGAAGAAAGACATTAATTGCTAGTGGTGGTGGATAGAGCTTTCTCTTCAACCCATTGCATCTCGGGTTTAGAGTTCAGACCCTCTCACTCCTCTTAATCTAGCTTGGAGTAGTAGCGTCGCTTGTAATAAAAAGAAAGACAAAGTACAAAGAAATCTTACTATATTTTGACGAGGGACAACTGTTTCATTTGGTTTTGAGGAAGAAGTGATGTTATGACCTTGTTTAGCGGCTTCCAGAACTTGAGGAGGCCTTGGTGGTGTTGCAGTTGCAGAGAAAGCTGATGAAGAAGAAGAATAGTCTTCAGTCTGCAATACGTTGCCGAATCTCCATGACCACGAAAGCGAACTCGTGACGCCCAAACTGCAAACCAGCACTGATATCACAAAAAATGGCACCACAAAAGCTAGAAGCAAAACTGAATAGGAAGACGACGACAAGAAAGAATTTGGCTTCTTGTTGCTGAGAGGAGGTTTCATCTCTAGATTCTAGATCACTCTCTCTTTCTCTACACTCTCTCTCTCTCTCTCTCTCTCTCTCTCTCTCTCTCTCTCTCTCTCTCTCTCTATATATATTCTTCCACAAGTACTAGTCACAATTAATCACACTCACTAGGTAGCTAGTAATGTTATGAATAATGCGCATATTTTGCAGATTGATTCATAACTTAAACTGATGGTTATTCCTTGCTGCTCATAAAAGTCAATTCTCTGGTAAAGGGTTGTGCATATGGAAAAGCTTATATAGATGTATATATACGTGTGTTTAAGGACACGACCCAGGAAAACACTCGACACACACCAGCATAATATGAGGTGTTAGAATCCCCCCACTTAAATGCTGCGTGACCGAGTGCAGTGTTCGCCACCTTCGCGCTATCCTCTAAAACGACTAGACATTATGCGCTATATATCCTCCAAGTGAAGTGCCGCGTGACAAACTGTGGGCATTGAGTATTTATTGCTGCCGGCCAATTATTTTTACAGTCAATCATCCAAAAGTTTTGTAAATTTAAGAACGTTGAGTTATTCTTATATTGTGAATCAATTTTATGATAACTTTTATCAATATTCTTTTTTTTAAAAAAAGAGTACGAGGTATCATGATTCATGTGTATAGAACGTGTTTATTGTGGTTGCAGATGACAAGGGTCTCCAAGCATATCAATTCACACTGTCAAGGGTCTCCAAGTAATAGATGCAGTGATTCAGTGAACGCAATTGCCGAAAATACTAAGCCCACTAAAGGCACAAAAATAGAGGGGAGACTGTTGAGAATTATCTTAGAATGGGTACCTCGATTTAATATTTGTACCTGTTATTTATTGTTTATATTTGTACCTTATCCTTGTATTGTTATAAGGATATCTTATAATTCATATATAATTGTTATATTATACTAAGTATACCTAAGTAATTAATTAACCTAAGACAACCAAAACAATGCAATATCAAATTCATATGTACCTGCATGTGGTCCAATATTCTAGTGAATAATGTTTTGCGTTTTCTTCCATATGTTTCAAACTCTAATCTTTTTTAAATTATCGTAATAGTTTTAAATTATCTCCCTCCTTTTAAGATTAATAAATTATAATATAAAAAATTGTATTTACCTCGCTCTCCTATGAAACTAGACTTTAATTTTTAATTATCATCTCTTGAGCTAGGCACAATCACTTCTTTCTTTTTTTTCTTCTTCTTTTTCTGTTTTTCTTTAGGTAACTTGGAAAATTCCACCGCCCACTTTCACTCCTTTTTGGTGAAAAAAGGTTCGAAACATCAAATAAAACTCGCTCTTACACTCGGAATTCTGAATTTGATTCCTTAGTTCTCTAAAATTATGGGCTCTGAATATGGGCAATAATTCAAAAAATAGCAAGTAGTGGATAAACTCAAATGCTTTGGTGCATGTGAAAGATTCAAATTTAGAGATTTTGAGTTTACAGTCTGTCTCGTGGTCATCCTTTTATTATTAGATGAAGGGTAATGCTAGGAAAACTAAATTTGCAAATTAAATAATGTGTTACCAATAGAAGATAAGCACGTTAATCAACACTTAAGTAATAATCCACTCATCAACGTCTACATCATTTGGTTTAGAAATTTAGTCTCCTTAACATTACCCTTAGATGAAACTTTAAAATGTAAGATGCATTTTCGCTCACCACCTTCAAATAGTGATAATCCTCACCATTGTATTTATTACCATTGGATGAGTTTGAATTTTGAGATTTACGTACATCGAAGGATAATAATAGATTAGGTGAGTTAAGTTACACATAGGGCTTACCCTCCAAACTAGCACAAGACTGTTAGAAAGAAACTAGGACCCGAGAATTAGCCATCAACCACAAAATTAGCTACTTCTTTCCTGCTCAGAACGATTAGAAAAGACTAACTCTCTGGGAGAACGACCCATGTCCCTTATCTCTGAAATTTTATTAATTACGTATATGTATAATCAATTTGATTCATACAATAGAAAAGGATTGGTAATTAGTTTCTAAAGAATATATTCGTTACATTGTCAATAATAAGTTGGTGATACCATGCCAACAATCATAGATATCCGACATTCTTCGTGCATTGCTATATAATCCAAAGCCTTCCATGTTTCTTCATCAATCATGAAGAACGACACTTTCTAATTGATATAAAAATATTTCTATTTTACAGAGGAGAATCGTTACTCTAGCATTATATCTAAGGATAAATACATTTAACCACTAGAACTACAAGGCGGATTTCTACTTATCGTTGGTTTTGAATAAAAGGAAATGGAGCTCATTTCCTTATCATCTGGACAACAGATTGGGGAAAGGGTTTGCCGTGTGCAGGAAGGTCCTTCCCATCTCCATCCATATAGGAGATTAGAGAGAGATAGGAGGACCCCCATGCCATCATCTTGTCCAAAGTCAAGAATCGCTTCTTTTCTTACTTGTTAGTACAAACCATCTGACAAAAAAAGAAAGAAAAAAGTACAAACCAAAAGGTGCATGACAAGAAAAATGCTCCTCCCTCTCTTTATTTTGGAAAAGTATTTCCGCACAACAGAAGATAGAATAAATCAAAGAAGAATCAAGAGACAAAATTAAAGCGAGCGCCTGGCGACAAAAAGAGAGATTTGGATTTATGACAGCATAATAGGATAGGCCTTAAACCCATGTTAATACGAGTCCCTCCCTCATACAATAATAGGACTCCACCGCTTAAAGAGTTTTGTGTGTCTATGTAGTTGATCGTGTAAACAACCCTATTCATTTTGCAATTAAACTATTTGACTGAGGGGAATCCTATAACTCGTGCTTGCAATTCTTCGCCTTCTTATCTTTCCCACGAATTCAAAATATAAATTGCAACGAGTTACATACAAACTGTGATCCATAAGAAACATAAAAGCAAAGCTGTATGCGGGGTTATTGTTGATAATCGACGTTCTCCTACAAATCATAACTCATAGACCACTCCCACCAACAGAATCAAATGGAATGCTGGATGCGTCAACAAAAAAGTTCAAAGCAATTACCACAAGAAAGCCAAAAGGCTCCAAGATTATAATGATAATATAAACAGGACAAGGATACAGCTCACAAGTAAAAAAAGCCAGGAAGAACTCATCCAACAAAATTTCCTCGGCTTTTCTGTTGTTCTCTCAACACTCAATGCCATATAAACACTAACCGCCATTTCTGTGAAAAGCCTCACAAGAGCTAACAACGAAAATATTATGCATATAAGAAATATTAAGATACCCTTATTATCTACAGATATCTGCTTCTCCCTCACCTTTTCAACCTCAGATCTGCAAGGTCAGTAACAACTTTTATTAGGTTCAAATTATACCACCACCTACACACATAGTTCGCTAGCAAAAACAAGCAGATGAAACCAAACTAAGAATCCTTATTTCTTAAGGTACACCTAGAATCCTTATTTCTTAAGGTACACCTCATCTGCAATAATATCTGTTTCTTATATTTGCTTCCACTTGCATAGATTTGGTTGCCCGCCCCTTATATATAAATTAACTTGCTTAAAAAATAATTCATTAAAATAATTTTCACACTTGACTAATTCACACTGAATTTTACTTAAATTCAAACCAAAAAAATTACTGTTCAATGTCTAAAAATATATACTGATTCAAAACACAGTTTTCGGAATTTTCTTTCCTTTTATTTTTGCGCAACTTTAAGGAGGTGCTATAATGGCAGTCTTGTGGGTTTTATGGGCAGGGAGAAACGAGGATTTCTGAGGATGTGTCTGGTGATGAATTGGACTGTTTATAGGATAAGGTTTGTTTTTGGGCTTCCTTGTGGGCATCTGGTGCTTTTGAGCTCAAAGAGTATTCCTTTTTCTATTCTTTTATCAGATTGAAGATCAGCTATGTTGTTGTTGTACGTCTTTCAGCACAAGGCTGATTCTGTACTTTCTTGATAGTATTGGTGGACTTCTTGTTCATTTTTGTACTTTTGGCTTTTAATTTTTTAAATAAAACCGTTACTCTGTCAACTCAACACTGCACGGATTCACAAAAGAAATATTCAAGAAAAAATATCTGACCTGAGGATAGCATTGTCCCTGACTAGATTATTCAATTGCATGGTAACTAGGGACTGCCAAGATATAAGATTGTGAACATCTTTAGCCTGCAAGGAAAACAAACCATTAGAAAAGTAAAATGCATAATACTACCAAAAAAGACAGTTAATACTATTATTAACAAGAAGCATAACAAATCTAATAATAGTCAAAATTCTATGACGTAGAATTTCACATACAATGTCTTCCTGGCTTTGAACCAGATTCCTTATGTCTTCTCTGATCTTCTGTAAATCTGTATCTTTCTCTCCCAAATCTTTGTCAAATTCTCCGAAAATACTGCCATATTTTGAAGTTGATTCCTCGAGGTATCGCTCCAGAACTGATAAACTGAATTCTAATGAACGAACTTTCTGCATTAAAATTTTAAGAACAGTGTCCCCAGGCATCCTATTAACTTGTTGATGACGAACTTCTTTGACAGGATCAGGCACTTCACTATTCATCATATCATTATTCACATTTGACCCTCCAGCTGCATATTGGGGTTCCGATTCTTTAACAATATCACTGTAAAATTCATCAACCTCAAGGGAGTCCGGGTGGGAGTGTACAGGTTTCTGGTCAACTGTTGCTCCCTCAGAAACAAACGAACTGCTTCCAACAGAAATCAAATCCTCAAGCATTCGCTCAACAGCATCGACTCCATAAAGTTCAATAATACTAAGCGTGCAGTAGAATTCTGAGCCATAATGGCTCAAAAGTTTCAACTTTATATATCTCACCCACTTGGGTTGCTGAAGAACAAACCTTTGTGCAAGTTTATTATTTGCAGCAGTACCATTCCCAAGAAAGACCCATTCAGTTGTTGGATAAGTCAAACTGCCGAGCACCTCAAAATCTTTTAAATTAGACGAATAGTGTTCAAGATTAGCTATTTCAATTGTATCTACCAAGGTTTCTTCAGAAAGCTCTATATCCACAAACTTTTCTTCTGCAGAACATGGATTGCGAAGGTACTTGTCTTTGTCTTTGCCTAAGATATTAGAGGCACCCTTAGCTTCCTTGTTGAAAGCCAAAACCTTAGCTCCCTTTGCGGCTGATGCATAATTGTACTCTGCACCACCAGGCTCCACTCTATGTTTTATGCCTCCAGCCTGACCATTTCCAGATTTACTTTTGGAACTAAATGTTTTGCTCTTGAATTCATCAAGACCAAGAGGCACAGCACGAGGCAACCGACCATTCTTTGGAGCATCATTTTCAAGTTTAACACCTGAACCAGCAGTCACCACCTCAGGTTGCTCATCCACAGCTGAGTCATGAAAGATACTTACTTCAGCTGAGGCACGATGTAGACTTCCTTCAGCTAAATCTTGGTGTCTACTTCCTTCAGCGGAGGCATGCTGTTTACTTCCTTCAATAGCAAAGAACTCACCATTTAAACCACCGGTTTCAACCCCATTTGTGCACTCACCTCCAGAAGAGTAGCCCAAATCAGTTTCTTTTTGTATATCATAGTGTTCATCACGATCCAGCTTAGCTTCGTTCCAAGTTGATATACCAACTGGAGATACAGTGGATCCATCTACATAAACAGAAAAATAGGAAAAAAATAACTCATAAGCATGCATAACCATATATAATATCAAAAGTATAAATAAAAAAAAAAAAAAAAAAAAAAAAAAAAAAAAAAAAAAACAAGTAAGATCAATACAAGTCAATACAAGGCCATAAGTGTCACTCTCTTATTTTAATCTATAGCACTGCCAATGACACAAAATAATGTTCTGGTTTTGTCTCTATAAAATCAACATGGCATTCAGGCTGTGTCTTAAATTAAGAAAACTGCAGGCAATAATTCTTCAATGAACTCACTTGTTCACAAAGGGAGGTAAAAGATAGTCCATTTATGATTTTATCAGAGAGATTTTCGGCTAAAATTTCGCTAAGAATATTTCAAAGCTTGCTAACACTGCAAGCCACCTTAATCTCAGGAATATTCATGCAATTGCAATCTGCAGAAACCTTCCACAACATTTCCTTAAGCGCAAAAATACTCATGTTAAGAGGAAATGGGGTTTCAAACCCAAGACTTCTTTGTCTTTATGGAAGAGCAAACGAGCTTGGCGACAATTCCTTTGATTAAACTAACCATGTGTATTACCTATTTGATCAGAACAAAAATAGACTTCCAACTGATATTTGCAAAAATTGAAAGTTCCAACCTTGTGCAACATAAGACATTTTATTTTTAAACCCATTCTTCCTCACTCTTTCTCAAATGCAAAACTATTACGGAGATCTATCATTTGGCAATTAACAACATACCACTTCTGCACATAATTTTGAACCCATAGAACCTCTACTAAGTTGACAGAGTCTATTAAAGAGTTCCTAAGCAACACTGTATTTGCACACTACATTCAACAAAATCAGTTTTTTCAACAGCTTTTTTCAAGACATGTCTTAAAATTTTAAGCAAAGAAACACCAGAAACTGAAACAGTATTCTCAGTCAATCACAACCAAGATCATAGCTAACCAATTGAACAACAGAAGCAGAATGTAGCACACAACACCACAACGTATAAATTACTATGCTGAATCGTTGACCCAAACAAAGGAAAATAGAAAAGAAAGATTGATATGATCTGTAACAACGAGCTAATTCTGAATTATTCCGAGCATCAGAGGAGGTATCACAACCCAAAAAAAAATGTTGATCCAACACATTAGCGCTTGAGAAATCATTTCCAACACTCCATAACAGGTTCTAAAGGGAGCCAACAGCAGAACCTAATAATATTCAGTAAAGAGGTTACCTTTGTATCCATGTCCACGACTGAACCATAAGCTGAAAAGGAAGACAATCCCCCAGAGGACGAAAACTAAAGACAGAGACACCTTATACAAGCGGCTCCTTCCACTGATCCCTAAAGCTCTTCTGTTCAGAAGAGCTCTACGTGATCTCTGCATCGCACATCAAATCCACTACTAACTGCTAAAAACTAAGAGATAAGAGTACATCCTGCATAAAAGAAAAACAAAATTTGATTAATCTTCTACTCTCCAAAGTAAAAGGGAAATGAAAGAACATACATTTCACCACAAGAGGAAACAATGAATAGGTTACGATGCTTTAAATGGATTTTAAGTCAATGAAGCAATCACAAAACAATAACTTGCAGATTCAGCTACATGCTTCTACATTTTCTAGCAAATCGAAAATACTTAGATTGCAAATGGTGTTTAGATTGAAAACGAAGATAAATGCCTTCACAGTTAAGATAAAATCTTAAATGGTAAAATTCCAATAAAAACAGAGAGAAAAAAAATGATACAAGTCACACCCAGATGAGAAAATGGAAAAGGGTAATCTCCAAAAGAGAAAAATTCACCTTAGCAGCCAAGCAAAACTCCCTTTTAATCCTAAAGTTAACCAAGTGTGCCACCAAGGCTCTGTTTTACAAAAGCAACTGGAGAAATGAGTAGAACTGACAAAACCCATTTAGCTAAATTAAGGGCAAGCCAAAGCAAACGCTTTTCCATGGATGCCAGCCTGGTTCTGCCCATCAAATTTCAAAAAAAAATAAAAAATCTTTCTTTTTATAATTAATAAAAATCCAACAATATATGCGACCAAGTAATTCCTTGAAAAAGAAAAATCCAAAATACATATACACACATTTATATACATGTATGCAGATCTCAGTCCAATAATTCTAGCTTCAATTGGGTAGGTAACCAAAGATCGGATCCAAATTCAAATTTATTCAAGAAAAGATTAGAAATAAACAAATAAAAAGCAAGAAAGAAGGAGAGAATCACATGCAGATGCAGACCTTCTGGGTTGGTGGAAGCAGTCGGCAATCGTATCGAGATGATCAACAAAATTAAGAAGAAAACAAAACACAAAATGGGGGAAAGTGGGGGAATTTTGGAGATTAGCGAAAGCAAGTTAGGAATTGAAGTTCCAAGTCATCGTGCAAGAAGCAGAAGAGCGCAAACAGAGCGTTGATACGGCGTAGTTTCAGGAGATTGTCGTCAGCGCTTTTGCCTTCGAGTTGAGGAACGTTAAACGTCGTCACCCTTTTTATATACTTCATCGTCCTCATGTCACTGTGCGTGTTGTCTGTCTCTTCCTCTCGTAACGGTTTGCTTTCGATTTGATTTGGCCGAATAGTTGCTTCTTCGTAAATCACTTTTTAAGTTTTACCCTCACTCTCTCTCCTCTTTCTCTCTCTAAACAGCTGTCTCTTGGATTTTCTTTGTTGTTTGAAATCGCCCATCGTTCTCCTTCTCTAATTTTTTAGTTTGTTTTTCTAGTCTCTTGGATTTTCTATGTTGTTTGAAATCGCACTATCCTTCTCCTTCTCTAAATTTTTAGTTTGTTTTTACCCTTTGTTTTTCTACTTTCTTATATAACTTGCAAGAGTTTAATTTGTTAGCAATAATAATTTTTTTAGTGCTACACACAATTACAAATCTAAATGTTATAATATGAGTGGACCATATTGATAATAGATTACAATATTTATGTTTCGTAACATAATGAATTGATAATATCATGTAACAGCATGATTCACACTAAAAAAACTTCTCAACCACTTATTTTTAAATTACAGATCAACACATATTCATATATAACTCATTAAAATCATCGGGGTTTTTTTTTTTTTTTTTGTGTGTAGGGAGTAATGAGGCATATAACTTATTTTATTTTATAAAGAAAATGAGGCATATAGCTACTTAGTTACCATTTCTACATTTTCCTTTTCTTTTTATTTTTTGCCAAGCTAGATTTTGTTTTATTTTCGCATCTATAACGATAAGCCTAAAATTCAACAACTGGAATTCATTTTTTCTGTAACAAAAAATGATCATCAAATAAATAAATTACTTGAAGACGACAGATGTAATTAAAAGGAAATGTATACGAAAGAAAAATGTTAGTGAATCATTTTCTCAAAAGATATGAATTTTACGTTTTTTTAGTATTTCATAAATATTGTAATAGGAAGAAACAACCTTCCTTAAAGATAATAAACTAATTGAAAAGTCTTCCAAAAAAAAAAAACTAATTGAAAAGCTTCCAAGCTAGTTAAAATGATTGGATTCGTGCTTTATGAATTGCAGATTACTTTCCAATTCTATTGTTCCAAATGTCAAATTAATTAAAATTGAATCCCCGTCGGATTCTAGAGATCAATGCATACGAACAGTTATTAAAAAAATATACAATTACAATTAAAAAGCGATCTTATTTTGCAGAAAAAATACAAAAAAAACAGAAGAAATTATAGCCGCATAATTTTTTATCAACGGGTCAGTGTACTTTAATTATTAGGATCCCCAGGAATGAGATTTAGTCCTGAGCCAATTCCAAATTAATTAGCATTTAGGCGTTTTTGTCAGTGGTGAGCTGTAACCGCACACGTCATTGCCAAAGCCAAAATCTAGTTAGTACGTGGCACGTGGCAGAGCCAGTAATTTTCTTACACGTATGCTGCATTGACAATTTGACATGAGCTGGCCCTCCTTCCTTCACTCCTAAGTCTCAAGTCTCAACTAAACCAAACTACTGCCGTGTCAGTCGGTTTTTTTTTTTTTTTTTTGGGTTGCAGCTGCCGACGTTTGATTGGAAAATAAAATAAAACAAGTGCCGACATGTCACGAGGACTTCATTTTGTCATCACTACCTACTTGTAAATTGATCTGAAAATGTTTCAACTCATTTTAAATTCGAGTTTCCTTCATATTGCTCGCCACGTTTCAATGGGTGTCGACATTATTTTGCATTATCATTGCTCGTGACAGTTTTAGGGCGAGTTTGGTATTGCTGTGCTTTGAAAAAAAGCTGCTGTGAGAATAAGCGGTTGTGCTGTGAGAATAAGCGGCTGTGAAATAAATCAGCTGAGTGTTTGATAAACATTTTTGTAAAAGTGCTTTTGGAAGAAAAAAAAACAGTCTGATAGTGGGTCTTTTCATTAAAGGAGCACTGTAGCTCTGTGTGCTTTGAAAAAAAAAACTAGTTTTCCAAAGCTACAAATAGGTGTTTCAGCTTTTTCCTTTGATTTCAGCTTATTCTCACAGCAGCTTCCAAAATAAGCCATTTTTTTTTAGTTTACCAAACACCTAAAACTCTTACAGCTTTTTTTCATGGGTGCTTTTTTTTTAAGCACCTCACTCCCAAACTAGGGCTTAGAGTCGGGGTTTTTCGCTTTTGGGTCAATGAGTGTGAGTCGCGTATAAATTATATTTATTAACCTTTATGCACGCACTTATTCGTATGTAGAAAATATTTTTTTATAAATTACAGTATGTTACGTGTGATTTATATATTTTAAATATATTTATATGTATAAATTGATAAAAAAAGAAAGTTAAATATTTGAAGTAAATGATTAATATGAGATTATGCTAAAAGAAACTCTTCATAAACCAATCAAAGCAGTTGAATTCACATAATAAAATCAATCTCTATTGAATTTACATTAAGAATAGAGAAAATAATATTTAATAAACAATTGATTGAATCACATTATTATTAGCCCATTATGAGGGTAAGCCCACCGACCCTACCCCATCCTTAGTGTAGATAATATCGTATGTTTAAAAAAATTATTTGACAATTAATTTAATCACATTATTATGTGGGTGCGAAAGATATTTTCTTGTAACAACATTACACGTCTCTTAAGATGTTTTGAACGTGTTTAAAAAAAGAGAAAATAATATTTAATGAACAACTGATTGAATCATATTATGACACACTCCGACCCGAAAGTGGGGCGTGCTGGCCGTCACGTGAGCATGACGTAACCATATGCACAGTGCGGAAGCAGAATTAACAATAGGAATACGAAGGAATTAAAACCAAATGACTAGCAGTTCAAGCTAAGGTAACGTGCTAGTGCGAGAATTCATAGTGCTTTTATAAAATCAGAGCATAAATGGCCTACGTGCAGTCAAGCAGAAAGTACTAAATAGAAATAATGTGACATCCCGTCCCGAATTTTCTATACGTTCGATGTGCAATGACGAAATTGCCCTCAATTACGCGAACGGGTACGTTTTGGACACGAAAATGGGTTTTGGGTGTCTGGAATACTAAGCCCAAAAGTTTGGGCTGATTTTGACAAGTGTGCTGCACATGCACACACCCACGTTTTAATCCAATCCATTTCTGTTTCTTCCTTATCTCTCTCTCTCAAACTCTCAAACTCTCTCGACTTCTTCCTACGGACACACACACACACACACAAGCTCTCTCGACATCAATCGACCTCAAAGGTAAGTTTTTTTTAATTCGTGGGACTCTGGTGAACTCATACATATATGTTTTAAGTTTGAAACCCTTGAAAATAACTCGAACCCGTGACCTAAACTTTGGGTACTATTCATCAATTTTCATTTGGCTTGGTTTTAGGTGAAAACAAGATCACCACAAGTCTTAAAACTGTCCCACGAACCTTGGAGTACCTCGTTTGCAAGATTTGGACGTCGGGATCACTGGTTTTGGACTTGGCCGAATTTGGAGAAATTTCCCGAGGAATTTCCAGTGGTTTTTCGAAGGATTTGAAGGTACAAATGTGTTCTACGTTGAATTTGGAGCATTTTGGTATAAATTTCATGAATTTTGGATGAAAAATGACGGAGATATGAAGGTTTGAAGTTCGCCGGAAAACTCGCCGGAAAAACCAGTCCGGCGCCGGCGCCGGCGAAGGTCGCCGGAGCTGAGGTAGGGGGTGACGGAATATTCCGTCAAAGTTGACGGAATATTCCTCACGCCGTCAGTTAACTCTAACGGAATCCGTTAGAAGTTAACGGAATATTCCTGACGCCGTTAGGGTTCAGGCGCGGGTGCACAGCACGTGACGGCGCGTGGGGGCGCGTCTGTCCGTGCAGTTCCCGGCGCGTGGGGGCGCGTGCCACTTCCAAAAATTATTTTAAAAATATCACGACGAGCGTGACGTCGTGTAGGTCGCGTTGGTATATTCAAATACCAAAATTGACCTTCGTATGAAAAGTTATTTACGTAGATCGTTTATGTGCTGTTAATGACGGTTTTGCGATTAATTCACGTATAGGTGAGATGTATCCAGCGGACGAGCGCAGTCACTCTAGGCTCGGGGGATACGACCCGTCGACATATCTGTGAGTGGGCTTTTGTTTTCAGTATATATATATATATATGACGTTTTTCCCAGAAACGTAAATTGATTGATTTACGAATTGATTGGATTTGATAATTAGATTGCCATATCGCATGCCTACTATAGTGTATAAATATGATTATGATTGCATTCATTATGCACTGACGCCGAGGACGGCCAGATAAGTCAGGTAAGTACTGTGGTAGTGCTTGAAATGATGTTAGATTGTGATTTAGTTAATCACCTGCACCTCGGGTGTTGTGCTTCGCCAGAGTAGGGCCTAGCCTTCACGTGATCGTTCACCTCACGCACCGTACGCTCAACTTGGATCCAAGGCAGGTGCCTAGCCTGTCGTACAGACCACAATAGGTGGTTCCGACTCGTTGGTGACCCGCGATTCGTCGCACAGCCTTCACGTGATCGTAGCACAGAGCGTAATATTATACACCTAGCCTGTCGTACAGACCACAATAGGTGGTTCCGACTCGTGTGCAGGATGATGATGATAATGATTGATAGGGATTGAGTGTGTTTGATGAGCTATAGATTCAGCCGTACAGGTCATTAGAGTTGACTCTGGCTGATAGGACACTAGGGATACCCTAGTTTTATATTACTTGCCTGATGATAATGATTCCTGAATTCATATATCGACATGGCCTGTTATTACGTTTTGATAACGAGATTTGATGTTAAGACGAGTTTTCGTATATAAGTCTATATACGTACTATTTTCTGGGAAAATTATACTGATTTACAGCGAGGGGTTATTTATGGAATTATGAAATGGTTTTGGAAAACTTTGTTTTTGCCCACTCACCTTTTATGTTTTGCGCCCCTCCAGGTACTAGGTAGCAACGTCAGGACGGTTAGCGAGGCACCAAGGCAGTTCTGACAGACCACCACTTATGTAGGATTTCTTTCGTAGTTGTAATGTTTGTTTAAACTTGACTGCACCTAGGATCGGCTCTGTGTCATATGTATATTATAAACTTAACTTTCACTGCTGCACTCTATGCCAAATTTCCTTCCGCTGACGCACATGGCTACGTCACTCACACGTGACGGCCAGCACGCCTCGGTTTCCGGATCGGGGTGTGTCAAATAACACCCGCAGGTGATCCTACATGAGTGAATTCTGTCAGAACGTCCGGGAGATTCTCGTATGCCACCAACGAACACTACTTAATACCTGAAGGGGCGAAAAACAAAGTTGAGTGGGTAAGTAAAACAAATCTTTTCAAAATCATTCTATTCTAAAAAACTGTAACCCCTCTCCGTAAAACCTGTATAATTTCCCATAATAAAATATACTCATATACATATATATCCAAAATCATGCTGGAAATATCTGTATGTATGTCATGCCAAAGTATCATAACTAATATCTCAACTGTATGCTCATATCGTAAATATGTGATGTGAATAAATATCTGATAATCATCTCAGCCCTCGGCTGCATATATAGCTCTTAATCATCTCATCATCTCATCATATCAACTTAACCCTCAACTGTATATATATATATATATATATCATGCACATAAATCAATACCACCTCTGGTGGTCTGCAACTCATCTCTGTATATAACATAATATGCTCTAGTGCTACAATCACGTGAAGATTGTGCGAATGATTCGCGGGTCACCTACGAGTCGAACCCACCTATAGTGGTCTATACGGCAGGACTGTGCACCTAACTTGGATCCAAGGCGAGCATGCGGTGCGGGAGGTGAACATCACGTGAAAGACTGTGCCCCTAACTCTGGGCGAAAGCACTACTATAAATGTGCAGGTGTATAAGCTCTAATCACATCATTTCATTCATTCATGTCACATCACATCATTTCATTCTCGTCATAACCAGTATAGAACCTTACCAGATACTTACATGTGCGTCCGTAGCACCATCACAATTATATGCAAGTACTAATGCATAATTAAAGTAAATAGATACTTTGCATGGCATCTCAAATCATTTCATCATTTAAATTCATTTTCTGGGAAAGATAGCAAATATATAGGTATGTACGGAAAACAAACTGCCCACTCACTGATACATAGCCGGGTCGTAGCCCCCACGTCTAACCTGGCTACGCTCGTCCTCGGGATAGGCCTCGCCTATATGAGAAGTAACTAAATAAACGTTATTTAAAGTACATAAACGGAACTTTAGAAATAACTTCTCATACGTTGATCAATTTTGGCATTTGAATATACCAACGTGATCTACTCGACATCACGAACACTCAGAAAATTTTAGAATAATTTTTTCGGCCTCCACGCGCCGGCGAGCGCACGGACCTATGCGTCCCCACACGTGGTCATGTGACAGGCACACTGACGGCGTCAGTTAACGTTGTCAGGTATATACCGGGAATATTCTGTTATCTCTTAACTGAAATCGTTAAAGTTAGCTAACGGCATCAGCATATTCCATCAACTCTGACGGAATATGCCGTCGTCTTCTACCTTGGGGCTCCGGCGACCATCGCCGGCGCCGGAATCTGGGAATTCTTGTTTTCGCTAGAACTTCTTCGTTTTTAACCCAAATTGCATGAAATTTACACCAATGGGAAGCTGGAGATGAGTAGAACAACGTTATACTTGTTTTAGGACCTAAAAGTCATGGGATCTTGCCGTGAAATTTCGAGAAAAATCTACCAAGCTCTGATCTTAGGCTTCCCGACATCCAAACACTTCCAACGAACGTCTCCGAGCTTCGTTAGGACCTCACTAAGCTTCCTATAAGCTTCAAATTCCCAAAAACACAACATTTAACAACTACATGAACAATACTTATCACGGGGGTTATGATTTCGACGTGAAATCGAGAGCTTCCTTACCTGAAACTGATGTCATTGTGTTCCTGAGCTTGCAAGGAACACAATGGTACCTTTAGTTCCTACGATCTGTGAAGTTTTGGGCGTTATAGAGCTTGTCCGTACGAAATGGAAGAAAGAAAGAGTACGAGAGAGAGAGTACGGGAGTGAGAGAGAGAAAGAGGATGTTAATTGGTTTGTGTGGTCCAAAAGCCACCAATCCAAACAAATATCTCCTTAGTTTTTAATTGGTCCCAAAATGTAGGAATTTATGTAATTGGACCATGGTTTTAACTCAAAATGCGATTTCGTATTCAACGCTCAAGGGCAATTTCGTCCTTTCACATTATCGAAAATAGAATCTCGGAACGGGCTATCACATATTATTACTAGCCTATTGTGAAGTACTAATTATAAATAAAATAAAAAACTGTACAAAAAAATTAATTATTAAAAAATAATGTTAAAATGATAAAAATACATTTGCCACATTTGATACATTATTTTAGGCTATTTTTGAAATTTTTTGTTTGAGGAGCATTTATGTCCAATTATTTTGATAAAGGTTGTGACCCCAAAAATCACTATTCAAAAGCCCTGCCGACTTATATATAAGATGATTGTATGATTCATTTAAAAATATTTTTAGAATATTGAAAGCATTTTTTATAGAATACTTTTGAAATCAATTATTAAAATTTTTTTTTTAAAAAAGGACTTCACGTGTTTTTGGTAAGAAATACATAACTAGTACTTATTGCCATAATTACTTAACTTCAAATACTTTTAGAATCCAAAAATAATTTTACAAAAAATGTTACAACTCGTCTATAATTTTATTTTTTGAAATATGTGAGATACTAATTAGTATATTCTTTTAGTACTCATAATTACAAACGACTGAGCATAGAAGTAGCGAAAATTAGAACCAGAAAGATTTTTCAAAACAAGTATCAATCATTTTATTCAAAGTAAAGAGAAAAGATAATATCACTAGATATAAAAAAGGGAACTTTAACGAAAAGCTCCCGGTACTGTTCACTTTAACGAAAAACCACATTTTTACACTAAAAAGTCAATCATGGCACTATTCACTTTACCCTTTATTTTGTCCTTATCATTAAAACTCAAAGTTTTCAAGCCCTTTTCATTAGTTTTCCTTATAAAATATTAATGATAGAATATAATAATAATAAAATAAGAATGAGAGGAAGGGTGGAGAACCACCGAAAAATAGAAAGAAGGGAAAATGGGAGAAGGGGAATTTGGCGTGGGAAAAAAAAAGAGAGGTGGAGAGACTATTTTCTTCTTCTTCCTCCTTTACTCACTTCACTCCTTGCAAACTATTTTTAACATAACTTCCTCATACGAAAATGAAATCACACGAGGCCGAAGCTATACTTTTGTAGCAAAGCCATCTTCAATCTGATACCATACCCACCCTTTGAAAACCGGCGTACAAAGATAACGAGGTCCAAACATATTGACGTTTTCCAGCGGCTTTCCTCCGATTTCGGCCAACTCCGCTGGAACCTGGCCTAGACCCAAGTGAAAATGATGATTCTTTCCCCGTGGGCTCTCCTCTAGCGTAAGTTTTTCCCAAGGTGTTAACTTTCATTTTTGGGATCAGTTCTTGATTTCGAATTTTAATTTGGTATTCTGTATGAATATTTGAGATGGTACTCGTTGTATTGTTTAGCAGTTGAATCGGAACTGGGCAATAAGGATTGGTTGCATATTTAGGGAAGAACCTTGAAATCCTAACCTCAATTTGGTTCTCTTTAGAAATGTAAAAGTTGGGTTTGTTTTACAAGTTTTAATGTTATTCCATAATCGAGGCCAGATACATTTGAATATTTTGTGTGCCATATTTTTCCTACCCTTGAAGAACATTGCTGAATTTGTATGTGTTGTAGCCTAGGTTTGTGTAGATAATTAGAGTTCTAAAACTACTGAGTGGTTCTATATTTTTCCATGGCATTGTCAGATGCTGATGCTAAATACTTGATTGGACAATGCTATTACTAGAGTAGTATATGACTCTTGGTTTTGGTCATTGATTTATTGGTGGTTCTTTATTTCATTCTTTCAGCGGATGAAGAGCTTAAGGCTGCCAGGAATTTATATTTTATTTTGAGGCACTTAAATTAACAGTTTGGTTTTCTATGTTAATTATTAAGAATCATTGATACGGTTTGGCTGGTGTACTAGTTACGAATAATTATTCGAATGTTATAGTTTAGGGATTGCATGTCTATTGCTTGAGAACTAGTTCCTTGATATCAAACATTATACCTATTCTCTAGTTGAATATAAACTTGATATCCAACATTATACCTATTCTCTAGTTGAATATAACTATGTTCTGAATTCAAGACCAATTTAATATGGCGGGTCAGGTTCTTGTGGTTTGTTTGGCATGCTTATTTGAGCAAATAAATGTTATCAAATTTAGTGAAGTTATAAATATACTGGATTCTATGTGAGGTGGTTGTTATCAAATGTAGGCAGCTAGTTTTATCTGCCTATGTATCAAATTATACGTATCTTCCTCACTCAATTTCATTATGTACTCCGATTCGATTAGTTCTAACGAACCATTTTATTTGCTATAACTAGTCCAGCTAGTTATTATTAGATTATAGTTATATTGTTGCTTTTACATGTACTATTGGCTTTGTATTTTGGTATACAATTTGAAAGGGGTATGCTTATAGTAGTTGATTACAAATATATCTAAAGTACATTGGTTAGTAATGTATTGGCCGGTATAGATATCAATAGTTGACAGATCCAATTTGGTGTGACTACTATTCGACTAAGTACTTCACCTTTATACATATCATGTTGTTTGCTTAAATGGTAGAATGATGTCCCATTAAACATAAATATCTATACGCATGCTTATACTGAAACCAAAATCAAGTTGATGATTCACGTTCTGAAGCTATATATATATATATATATATATATGTCTCATATGGCTAGACAAGCCATACAAAAAACTCATATGGCTAGACAAGCTATACAAAGAAAGCATACAGTTTTTAATAGTTATTCTGATAACATGTATGTAGTAATGTCTTGCAGTAGTCATAGGAGTTTATTGAACTGGTGAACTACAAACGGCTTGATCCTTCTTAGGGTACATAGGCAGTCTAACGTTAAAGTTAGATGCAACTATAAAATAAAAGAAAATGACTGCGTGGTTAAATCATCGATTGTGTTGTGATCTTGTCTTGGAGGCGAGACGTGATAGTTATTTTAAAATCAATTCCAAATGAGCTCAGTTTTTTTCTTTTTTTCTTTTTAAGGAGTCTATAGTCTTTTGTGAAGTTGTACGCCTCTAACCATTGGCATGCGGGCATCTTTTTCTTTAATCGACCTTTTTTCATGTAGTTTTACTCGGATTGAATTTGTAGATAACATGAGCCAATATTTATAGCTGACAAGGCTAATTAGCTAGTTGCTTATTTAGTATGTAGTTGAGTCCCTATGTATAATTATTACCTTTCTTATTCTACACGAATGTAACACATAGTATGGGTTTTAGCTTGTTATCAAAAGTGGCAGCCCCTATACCGCTTCAATCGTCATGCTCTTGAAACTTTTTTTTCCTAAACACAAATCAAACATCCAAATAAAATTCTGCTGCGATAAGTCACAGTTCTCCTTTCAAACTTATAGGTGGTTCACCTAGATAAAAAATTATTGTTTAAAACAATATAAATGCACTGCTTGTTGGCGTTGTCTGGAATGAGACCAATTATAACCTAATTTCTCACCTCATGGAGATCTGAATTGCTACTTGTAGCAAACTTGGGTATAAACGACTCGACTAACAAACAATTTACAAAGTGAATGGTTTGTTAGTCGACTCGATGACTGTCGAGTTAATGAAATACTACACCATTTTTGATGAAACCCCAAGGTTACGAGCTAAATACGAGGACTATCACACTAAAACATAATGGAAAGTCCTCATATTTATCCAACTTATGTTTGCAGGGTATTTTTGAAGCATAGATTGTGTGTATTTATGAATGTGTTAATGATGTACCCACTTACAGGAAGACAATAATGATTTGATTCGGTTAGACCGGTTCAAAAAAAAGAACCAGAGGCGAACTGATTCTAAACTTGTTTGGTTCGGTTCAACATTCTAATTTTATTTATTTAGGTTGGGGTCAGTTCGGCCGGTTAATCTGAAGCTTTCAGCTTATTAGAAATAGGTAAATTCTTCTTCTTCTTCTTATGTTTTTCCATATGGTTTGAATAGAATTTTATCTCCTGAATTCCAGACCGCTGCCGAATTGGGACAGAGTGATGATAAATTGAGGGATTCCTGAATCGGGAGGCAGCGTGTGTGTACGTATGTATTTCAATTTTATTTGAATTATTAATTTACCTCAAGTTTAAGAGCATTGCCTTTATCAGATAATCTTGTATGTAATGCAACAGTTACCATGTATTATAGAGTAGATTCTGAACAGTAAAGGCCCTGAAGGGATTGTAGATCATTTGTTTATGAGCATGAACTCGAGGTTCCGAGTTTGATTCTCCCTCCCTCGGTAAAATAGAGTAGATTCTGAACAATGAAAAAGTAATAATGTGGCCGTAATGCTACTGAAATTCATGACTAATATGTTTGAGCAGGTGATGAAAAGCATAAGACATTTATGATTATGTGTGTTTTAAGTTTTTCATTTTAGTCCTCCTAGATTTGTATCGTGAGCATCCCTACACGCATAAACCTTATTGTACCATGTGATGTCAATTGATAAGTAGAAGAAGAAAATAAACAAGCATTTTGTGTTTTCTTCTAACTCTAAGCAGAGTGGTTTCATCTTTTCGAAATGGAGGATCAGAATCAGATAGACAGAAACAAAGAAAACAAGAAACGTGCTTCATCAGGCTCTCTTTTACAGCACAATCAATGGTCACTGCTTGATTCTGACCTGCCAACAGATCCAATGGACGTAGACAGAGAAACCAAAAAACGTGCTTCATCAGACTCGTCCTTACAATGGAGCCAATGGCAACTGCTCGATTCAATTCTCCCAACTGGAGGTTTTGCTCATTCTTTTGGTCTTGAGGCTGCAATCCAAGCTCGCATAGTCTCCGGTCCTGAAGATCTCCAAACTTTCATAATACATCTGTTGGAGAACACTGGAAGCTTACTGCTTCCTTTTGTGTATTCTGCAACAGTATCACCTGATTCGGAGACCAGGCGTAGACTCGACAAAATCTTGGATGCAATGCTGACTAATGAAGTGAGTAGAAAGGCATCAATTGCACAAGGGTCGGCACTGATGAGGGTGGCTGCATCTGTGTATTCGGAAATACCGTCTCTTAAATCTATGAGGGAAGCTTGTTTGAGTGCTGGTGTTGTTTCTTTTCACCATGCTCCTCTGTTTGGGGTTGTATGTGGACTGCTTGGGTTGGATAGCACTACTTCTCAAAGGGCTTACATGTTCATTACAATGAGAGATGTTATCTCTGCTGCGACGAGGCTCAATTTGGTAGGACCCCTTGGTGCGGCGGTACTGCAGCATCAGATTGGTCCTGTCGCCGAAGCTATACTGAATCAATGGAAGGACCGTCCTGTTGAGGAAGCATGCCAAACTGTTGCTTTGCTTGATATCGTGCAGGGATGCCATGGCTACTTGTTTTCTAGATTGTTCTGTTCTTGAATTTGAGCTTGGGCGTTGCTGTCGGCGCCATGGATTGATTGCTGTAACTGGCTCTGTAGCCTCCACACTTCCCACTTATTCCAGTTCCTGAAACAGTAATTGCAAATCAATTTATTGAAGCTCATTTCCAATCGCGGTCGGGAATCACAAGCAGAATGGAGTACAAAACTTTTAACATTTGAAGTCAAATTCATATCGTACCTGGAAAAAGCATGTAGCCGAGGACTCCAAATGAAATTGTACCAAGCAAAACCCCAGTCCAGAATAGTGTGTTTGTTTGTGGTGTAAGATCTGCAACTATTATTTCAATTATTAAAAGAGAGATTATATTCACACACCCCAAATTACTTCTCTCACACCCTTTTAATTTTTTAATATTTTCTACACAACACTAACACTTGATAAAAAAATATTAAAAAATTAAAAGGGTGTGAGCGAAGTAATTTGGGGTGTATGAATATAATCTCCCTTATTAAAATAGTATAAGGACTTAAAAAATGTATGATGAATGTACATAATGGTGTTAATTGTCAAAAAAAAAAATATGACAACTTTTTTAATTTTCAAGTTGTTAAAAAATATGTAGACGGGTGAAAAGGGGATAATGATAATAAAAAAACGAAAAAAAAGAAGATAAACGGGTTAAAAGGGGTAAATGGGTAAGCGGATATTAAACGGTTACGGTTAAATGGGTATGGTTAACTGTTTATAAATGGTTATGGGTATGTGTATAACCGTTTAGGTAATTACCCAACGAGTAAACGGTTATGCGGGTATGAGCATAAACGGTTATGGATAAATAACCACGGTTATCCGCCCGCCATAACCGTTGCTGACCATCCCTAGTCAGAATCCGTGTCAAAACCAATAGGGATACCCTATTAGAATCCGGAAAGTGAATATGTTTCCTATAATATTTCAGCTAATGTTTTAAAATCTCATGCTCATACTCTAACAAGCTGAAAGCTTACTCCTTTTTGTTTCACTTTACCACATGTACTCATTCGTTAAGTCTTTACCATATTTTGTTTTCTTACTAGTCTAACTCCCGATTATCTGCAGAGTAGCAGCCTTGTGGTGAAGAAGCAGAAGATGGTAATCAAACAATATATTACCGGCCAGACACCAATTAAGCTTCACAAGGCTTAGGGCTTGTTTGGTAGTGTACTTGAATCCAACTTTTTAAACTCAAAAATAATTTTCAAGTTTTAGGTCTTAAAAACTTGTTTGGTATGGCTATTTTTAAAAACTGAACTCAAGACTAACTCAAAAATATAGTCTATTTCTTAAAAACATAAAAAGTGAGTTTTTAAAGTTTTTAAACTTAAACTCACTCATTTCTTTTCTCTCCCACCTCCCTTCTCACTCCAAATATATCTCTCTCTTTTATTCTTTCTTTCTCCTCTTTTTTTTTTTTACATTTTTCATCTCTACTCCAATCCAATTAAGTTTAAGTCGTAAGATTTAAAAATTTTAAATTGCAAACCAATCAAGTTTTTGAGTCTTAAAGAAAATTGTTTTCAAGAAATGTTCTTAAGAAATGTTTTGAGAAATGATAAAATTTTTCAAATAAGATACCAAACAGGCCCCTACTAATCTCAAGCCCATAGGACAAACTGACAAACGGAAAATGCGCCTCTTTGCTTTCTGATTAGATCAACTGGTGTTATATTTTCGGCTGCTGCAATAGCTTCTCTGGTATACCCTTTTGCTACCTGCACCCACAAAAATACTATGTTCACCTTGGCACGGAACATGAGTTTCTTGAATTTAAATCTGAAGCTGCCTTGCCAATTAGAGGATGTGACAGGATAAAGAAGAAACGATTAGTTCGTTTTCAAAATGCTTTGCTTCGTTAGTTTGTTCTAACATTTTGAGTGCTTCTCAATTGCTAACTGTTGCTTGTGTGACAGCTCTGCATCCTATTTCAAATGATTCAAAAAAGGAACAGTTGTTGTGTTTAAAAGCAAAAGATATAACAAATTTTCGAATTAAATTTAACGGTTAAAACACCCGTGTCATTGAATGGTACGTAACATTAAATTGTGTTAATTTGGTTTTGTTGGGCCTTGGGCCCTCCTATGTACCGAAAGAAAATTGCTGAATTAAGTGGCCCAATCGTGTCTTTTCCTTTCCCGGGGAAGGAAGGAGAAGAAGACGTGTCATTTAGTATTACAAACCGGAAATTCAACGGTTGCAAATTTGCAATCAGAAATCCGACGCCAAATCTGAGTCGGTAATCTCAAATTTCACTGTAATCTATATATATCTATATATATAAAGAGAGAGCCCTAAAATGGTGAAGCATTCAAAATACCATAAATTACCCTTTAAGAATTTCATAAATTACAATTAAACCAAAAAAAAGTTAAAGTATTTAACCGTATTTTTATTTTGAATGAAATTAATATTTAAATTATAGGAAAAAACACAAAAACAAAACCTCCCACGTTAGTGGGTGGTTTCATGTCTTTAATTCATTTCTTCTTTTTTTAAATAATTTTTTTAAAAAATATGTAAATTCGTTATTTAAATAAAAAAATATAAAAAGACTATATAAAGCAGAGTCTCTTCAAACGAAGAAGCAGAAGGTCGCTTTTGTCTGCGTCGTTCGTGCTAGGGTTCCTCCGATCTGCGGAAGTCAAATCCACCATGTCCACCCACTCAAAATCCAGCGTTTACATAGGTCTGTCATCCTTCCGTTCCATCTAATTCGTCGCACAATATTTGCTTCTTATTTTTTCAATTCAAGGAAAACTGTTCGTAGTTCAAGGTCCCTAAACAAATTTAAAAGCAGTGTGGTTAAAATTGTGGTTTTGGGCGTCACTGAAAATTTCCCAAATTTAGAATTTAGTTTGAATTTTTTTGTTGCTGAATGAATCTTGCAGGGAATTGTTTTGTTTTAAATTTGACGAGGAATTAAATTTTCAGAATAATTGTTGTACCCCTCTGCTTGTATTTTGTTTAAGTTTGATGGTGATGTGCATGATTACATGAGTTTTATTGTAACAGGTAATTTGGACGAGCGAGTGAGTGATAGAGTTTTGTATGATATTCTCATTCAGGCAGGGAGGGTGGTAGACCTGCACATTCCGCGAGACAAGGACACCGATAAGCCTAAAGGTTTTGCTTTTGCAGAATATGAATCTGAGGAGATTGCTGACTATGCTGTTAGGCTCTTCACTGGTCTTGTCACTCTCTACAATCGGACACTCAAGTTTGCGGTACCTTGTTTCTCTCCCTTGAAATTCTTCCGTGATGTTTCTTTTGCTGTGTTGAATTCCTTGTTGGTTTTGATAAGTTGTGTGAAATTAGAGTTATATAGCATGTTACCGTCTCCGAATACCGTGATGCTTTCTCTGCTAATTGTCTGGAATATTTCTTTCATTTCACCAAACCAACCTGATTATTTTCATTGTTGCCGTTATGATCCAAAGGCAGTAATGTTATTGTTAGCTCATGCTATGTGGGGTGCCTTTACGTGATTGGCGGCAGACCAGCATTTGCAGCTTTTTCTCTGCAGGATATTTTACTTCTTATTAAGATTCTTGACACTGACATATGGTTTTTGGCTCACAGATCTCTGGGCAAGACAAGCCCTCGCATAATACTACTTCTATGGTGACATCCACACACAATTTTCCTCACAAACTGAGGTCCGCCCCTGTGCCAATTAACAGTATGGAAAACTCTCCGAATTCCGTGGGTTTATCAACTCCCAGAATTTCAGACTATCCCCCAGGTGATGTGTTTTATCTCTTCTTTTGTTTCATTTCCTTGGGTTTCTGTTTTTTTATTTTTTTTAAGTCAAAATTTCTACCGGCTGTTTTGATTATTTCATTCTTGCTGAAACATTCTTTTTTATTCAGAGCCCACTCCCCCTGGTGTAAATAACCAATCTAATGGGTATGGATTACATTTCAATGGCAACAATTACGATTATAGTCGAAGAGTTATTGGGGCAACACTGGATACCATTAGTCGCACTAGATCACGCCGCTATGATATGAGCAACCCAATCTCCTATCCTTCTTACTAGAATTTAATATGAAGATGAATAGGTATCGGACCTTTTCCATGGGTAATACTTCTGGTAAATTATCAACTTTAGTCCACTTCGCGTTGGGGTATTTAATGGGTAAATGGAAGTAAGCTAGTTTGTTTTGTCAATGCTCACTGTGCCAATTCATAGGCGTACTCAGGTATGTATATTTGTTGTGCTTTCTATGTTTAGACTTGAGAAGTGGTAGTTCTGTTTGCTGTAGTTGTTGTAGTTTCACTATTTAGTAGTACAATGCTTATCTTCAGAAGGCCACTGAACTTTGGAATTCGATGATTTGTTAAGAAAACCCCTTCAAAACCTCTGTACATTAATATGTTCTTAATGTTAGAATTTTTTTTTTCTTTTCATATTTGTTCTTAGTTCTTGTATATAATTGTTGACATTTTAATCAAAGTTTGATGGAGTTCCATTTAGATTGTGAGACTCGTACACTGTGTTCTAAATAACAAGTTTGTAGGAGAAGTAATTTGGTTTGCTGTGCATATATATGCACTCCATGTTCATGCATGTGGGCCCAATATATATACACAGTGATCCCATATTGTGTTGTATTGGTAGTGTGTATTCTCTCTATAGAACGCAATGATGCTTGTTAGATAATTGCTGGTTGGTGTATGATCTGACTTGTGGACCAATTGACTTTACAAAACTCACTGAGACTTTCAAAAGCAATGGCATGTCTCATTGTGCTTTGATCACTCAGTGAATTTTTTTTCTTTTCCGTAGCTTTATGCTCTGCAAAGTAGTTACAGTGTGTTAGTTAGACCTAGAGTAATTGAGTTTAGATTTCTGCTGCTCCCATTCTCTGTATTTTGATTGTTAACATGGACTAATGTGGAGGCTGTGTTTTAATGAACTAATATGAAAGCTACTTCACGGTAGACGCATTGTTTTGTTCTCAAAAGGTGCTCCAGTTTTTTGAGTGACTGCACTGTGAGCTCCAAAACCTACAGAAACACTACCACAGCAGCATTAAGGAACTGTAAGCTCCTTGATGCTGTTGTGGTAGCGTTTCTGTAGGTTTTGGACGTCAGAGTTTCCATATATGAAATGCTTCATTGGTTACAAAGCATCTAGGTCTAGAAGGGAATTCCCGTTGAAATGGCATCCTTTGGTAGTTTTTCGCTAGTTGGTCATAATTTTTTTTCACTTCTCCCCTCTACGTGCCTTGAGGTCGGCAGCTTTTCATTCCATTCCAACCTTACATACCAAATGAGCCCTTAAAGTGGTGCATATGCGTGGGTTCTCTAGCATTTTTCTTTCTCCTTCCTCTCTTGCGCCGCTGGTGGCATGGCGTCACTCCCTAACAGAATTGGAGTAAAAAGCTTTACTGGTGTTACAAATGAAATGGATAGGGCTGCCGTGTGCTCATCGTAATCAGAAGAGGATTACGTAGCATCACTGGGAGAAGTATCGTTTACATGCGATGCTTCTCTCGTATAAATGATCATCACAGAAGAATGATAGAATGTTAGTGAGAAACACTGGCTGTTTGGTAGGAGGGGCAATATCTGATCAACGGAAATAAGAGGCAGGGTGGTGTTGTCAATCACATGAAGCATGGTGTCTTTCCAGTTATGGTGCTGTGTATATGCAAAAGAATTTGAATGTGTGTTTTTACGAGTCGAGTCACTAGTGGTATGGGAATGAAGCGCTGAAACCTAGCTGTTAATATTGAACTTGATGGTGCAGGTTCTCCATGAAGATTGTTTAAGCTATCTTGAAACAGAAATGCAAGCAAACTATTAAGGTCTTGAAAGTTTGCAAACTGCCTGGGACTGGCAAACTCTGAAATAATTTATTTATTTTCCTTTTCATCTGACAAAAGATATTTTATAGAATTAATTACATTTTGCCTTATTAGGTTTTCGTCCAATTTCAAAGTCAGTACATCTTTCAAAATTTTCAATTTCATATGACAACTCTTCCTTTTGCACCAGTATTATACAGTCGTTAGTCAATCTGCGAGATTTACCAATAAAGTGATGATTCTGCGAAAATTTTAACCGTTAAGTGATGATGTGATAAGCATGAAGCTAGCTCGCATTTAAGAAACAAAAATTATTCAATAAAGTAACAATATTATTACAAGAACCGCGAGCTCCGCTCACTTTACATTATTTTGCGGAATTGTGTTTTGACATGAATGCAATCACCCAATGACTTTGGGAAAAAATGGAAAGTCACTATCGGATGAAATGACTGTGAAGTGTCACAAAATTAGCATAAGAAGCTGTTTACATAAGTTTTGATCAAAAGTATCAATTTCTAACATTTCACCCTAACATACGTATACGACACATTTGGATTCAATTCTCGTCCGCAGAAAGTCCCAAGCAATCTGTGTTCATACTCGAAGCAAACTTCTGTTTATCGGGTTGAAGGAAGCCTGAAAAGCATTGATCAATGCTCTAACTAGTTGGAGATTTTATCAGCGGATGGTGGAACCTTAACAGCTGGGGAGGAAGAGCTAGCACAAGCCTCTTCTGCTGCATAATGCTTGCGTAATCTCTCCTGAAGGGCGCGTACACGATCCTCAGTCTTGCGGAGCCTTCTCCATCTGTAGGTACCCCAGAGAGCAAAACCACCGTATACAACAATGTAGGAAGCCCAAACATAAGGGTAGGTCTCCGCATGCTCTTTGATTTGCCGGTACTTTGCTTCCACAGCTCCTCTCAAACCGGCAGCATCTTGGGGACTTGTGGTTTGCTGCCATTCTTGTCCCTTTTCCTCGGTTGCCATTCCTCAATGTTTACACGCAATTTCGCAACGAAATCACTGCAACAATGAACATACACCAGAGACTTTATACATTGAATTCGAAACTGGAGCTCCCTGAATAGCCATCTATATTACAATACCATGTTAACACGATCAGAAGAATAATGTGAGCATGTTAAAGAAAATATATATATTTTCTATTCGGATCACAAACACAAACGACAATTCCAAATACTGCAAGTCGACACACTGCAATTGTCAATATATAATCAGATTGCAGCAAAGAACACAACCATCCAGATTGAACAATCCACCAATTAGCTTCGAAGAATACAAAATTTGAAGTCTGTAGATATACCAAGATGAAGAAATCCAATGAAAATTGGAAATCGAGTTCAGACAGTGAAATTAGAATTAAGAGCTTACCAGGCAATGGTGGAAACGTTGAGAATCTTGAGAGATTTGCAAACAAGGAAGAGGAGGAAGCCAAGGGTTTAAGACACCAAAGCCCCAGAAAACAACCTGGGCTTCGGATGAAACGACATGTCGTGATGGGCCTGTTTCTCAGTCAAAGGTTTGGACCCAACATGTTAGTGAATCTCACTAGAAGTGCATTCAGTTTTATTCGGTTCGGTTTTTTGTCAAAATCGAATATCAAATTGAAATTATGGTTTGGTTTAGTATGGTTTAATTTTTTTTTAGTTTTTTTTTATTTAGTTTAAAGTTGGTTTCGATTTTGGTTTGGTTTGAGTTTTTTTTAATTTTATTTTGAAAATTATAGTTTTGTTTTTTTTTTAAAATTGAAAATTGAGAGAGTCAGAGGAGAGGTGGTTAAGCCATGGCTGAGTTGAGCAACATATACACGCACATCACAGATGGGCAAGTTTATGGTATCCATATATATATAGCAACCATCAATTGTAGGGTTCTTTTTTATTTCGAAGAGAGGTTTTAGGTTCGAATCTCGTGAGATAGAGAGGTCTAGGCTGCTTCACGCCAATCGAACAAGACTCCGATCTCAACAGGTAGCGTGATATCTGATAAATTTAGTTGATAAAATTTGTTTTGGCTTTGTTTTCAAGATTGATATGGTGCTCAAATCCTTGAACAAATTTAGTTGATATATTTTTCATTCGTGCACCTATTCAACGAGTAAAGTAGTGCAACCAAATATCATTCTCAACTTACGTTTGCTAACCATTTCTTCTGTTTCCCTGGTGATATGGGGTATCGCGGATGCCTGTATCACGATGGCTATGGCAGTTTAAATTTTTTGCTAGCGCAGTGGACTTCAAATTGAATATGTTGCATTGGACTACAAACAGTGATACATGAAAATCCAAAAGCTTTGATCTCATAAGCTGCTGCTCTTTGCGAGCTTATTTTGAGTTCGCGCAGCAGCGATGAAACAAGTCAGTCGATTGTTAAGGAAGGAGAGAAGATCAAATTGAGTCAGGAGAGTTACAATGAGAATTCGAGTTTGGATTCTTTGGTTCATGTGAGTAGTAGTAGTCAGAGAATTTGGAGAATTGAGGAGTTGAAGGATGATATTCATCATGGTAAAAATGAAGCTGTGTTGGTGTTGATTGCACTCTCCGTCTGCGGCGCTCTTCCTCTCAAACTTGTGGGAGGCACCTAACACTCCAATGGCTCTGTCCATCTTGATGGTAATTCTTGAATTAGGAAGTTAAGATCATCCAACTCCCAAATCGAACTACGAGAGTAGAAAATACATACAAACCCTGATTACTTAGAAAGCGAATTATCAAAGAGACCAATGCATCCCTACATGCACTAGCTTTTTAAAATTAGGTGCCTCTCTTTTTCTAATGTTACATCTTAAACAATGACACGCTCCACTACAGATGTAGTTATTTTTTTTTTCCATTTAACTTTATTATTATGGATAACTAAGTCAATATGTTTTTTTTTTAACTAGAGTAATAATCTCTCTAAAATTATAAAATTGGTTTAACATTATGACTATATAGAGTGGAGAAAAAGAAAAACGGAACCATATAGAGAAGAGAAGGAAGAGAAACTCTTTGACACAGTCTGACACATGAAAATCCAAAAGTTTAATTAGATCTCATAAGTTGCTCCTCTTTGTGAGCCGGAGATCATCATCTAATTTGTCAACTACGACCATCATCTAAATACCACATCAAACTAGGAAACCAGAAACACACAGAAATATCCCTTCCATTTCGTGCTGAGATATATCATAAAGATAGAAACCCCCCTTCCCCTTCGGGAACACTAGCAATAGATAGTTATTTACAAGTTACATAAACCTCCTGATTAATGAGGTCTCCATTCAACTTCTATAGCTCCCTGCGAAGAATGCCAAGGGTCCCACAATAGCGCCATTTATGTACGTCGCAGGCTCCGAATGACTGTAATCGCCGCGATCGTCTGGAAATCCGTCGTTCTGGTTTGGACCTCCAACAACGGCTCCAACTAAGATGTTGGGATTTGGGTTTAGCGAATAGTAGAATGGTTGGAAACCACCATCGCAACCTATGCTCTGGCGATGGCTTGTCAATGAAGGCAATGAGGATCCTCTGTGGTGAATTCTCTTGGGATAGTAGGGGCCATACCCTACCATGTAGGACATCTTCAGAGGGTTGACCCCTAATATGTAGTCCACCTAAAAATTTCAATAAAATATCAGCCCCTGTATAAAATCACAAATATATATATACATGTTTATTTATACGATAATGATTTTTTGCTAGACTTAATTATCGTGTCCCATTGAAATTGTAAGTAAACACTCGGACGGCAATTAACATGATCATTTATTCAAATTTACAATATGACACTGTCACGCAGGATTAAGCGATGTACCTGTTGTTTTGCAAGGTTTCTTAGGACCATCGGAGTGACAACGAGGTTACCACAGTCAAATGTGAGCTTTCTAGCAGCCATGTACTTGGAATAGGTAGTGAGCAAGAATGTTATTGAGGTCACATATTGGAGGTTACTTCCAGGCAGCTTGTATATGAGCCCTCCTATATTTTAAACGGTTATGCATGGTTAGGAAAAAAATGTACTTGACGCTCCTCTGTAACGGAAAAACAGGGGAGGAAAAAGACACGGTAACTATTTTAAATTGCTAATAATAGTTTCTTACTAAACATTCCGTATTTGATATTTGAATCTATACTTCTAATGATTTTGGCAGGCCGAGACTTGGTTGAAGTGATGAAACCAATAGCGAAAACAACTATGTGTTACCTTGTGTATATTGAGTACTTGAAGAGGGTGAGTTGGGCAAAATTCGGCAGATAAACTGCTCAGCTTCTTGTTTGTATGGCTCAAAGTTCTTGTCATTGTTCAACAGTGCCCTCTAAAAATAAATAAACCACTTTATCATTGTAAAGTTAAAACAAAGTAATTAAAAACGGGGCCCTTGATAGAAAAATTCTATTAAAATAAGGTGGAAAGAGGGTTGACGATGAGAGTGGAATTTTACCCTTGATAGTAAAACATAAGCACCAGCAAATTTGTTGTCCCAGCTGAAAATGTCTGTTGAATCGCTAGCTCCCAATGATTTCATAAAATTGTAATAATAAAGTTCATTAGTTGCTCTAAAAAGCCATGCAGCTCCCCACAGCAGCTCATCCTGAAATTATATTTTTTATTTTTTATTTTTTTACCCAAGTACAAAGATCAATAAATTAACAAAGGTCCACAAAAATAGAAATAAATTAACAAATAAAAAGGTGATGCAAAATATAGCAAGGATAAGTATGTCACCTACATTATATCCAGAATATGAGCAATAAAATGGGCACACTGCAGACCCAAGGGAATCACTGTATGCACCTCGGTACTGAATTGCAAATTGCATCACGTTCCTGGCCGTGTCGAGCAGCAACCTTGAATATTTTGGGTCAACCCTCCGGAAAACTAAAGAAGCGGCCGCTAATGCAGCGGCTGTCTCTCCAGCAACATCCGAACCTGGGTTGCTTGGTGAGACTGAGTATACGGTTCTAGTAGTGTCCATGTCTTCGGGCCTCTCCCAACATTTATGGTCTACGTTGGGGTCACCGACCCCAACATAGAGTCTGCCGGGTGTTTGCCTAGCACACTTTATAAGGTAATCTGTGGCCCACCGGATTGCCTCGCGGGTTTCTGGTAACTGAGGGCCCATGCGCTTGCCATATTCAAGTGCTCCCCATGACAGCATTGTGGTGGTGAATGCCATTGGGAAGTTGAACTTGACATTGTCTCCAGCGTCATAGTATCCTCCAGTTAAGTCCACCTGCAAAAATTGATGCAAATATTTTCATATAGGTAGAATGTTCATGTTAGTCTCCAACACAAATTTTTGTCGACACAATAATATTTGGTACACGTGACACAAAATAATTTCTCGTTGACGTTTTAGAATTTTAAAAAGAATAGACTTTTTTTTTTATAATACTATATAATTGATCTGCCGATATCTCAAGTCAATTACACATTACCATGTAAAAAAATTGACAACATATAACAATGCATCATGTAATTAATTTGAGATACCAATACAATACACATGTTAAAATAAATTTATTTTGTACAAACATAGTAGATAAAAGGAAAAAGGAAAATCAAACAGCTTGTTTTCATTACATCCACTATTCCTTATCCTTTTACATCGACCTTTTTTTTGTTAAGAAATCATTTGAGCTCCCGACTTCAGTAAAATGAAGCTTAAACTATAAGCTTCTTAGGATATGCATATATCATCAAAGAAAATTATATTAAAATTCGGAAGGTTTTATTTGCACTCATATTTTCCTTTTCTTTTCGTTAGTATAATTTGCATATGCCTAGATTATCATCTTTGCACATATATAGCTGGCGCAAAATCAGTTGACGATAGTAGTTATCAAAAAAAAAAAAAAAAAAAAATCAGTTGATAGTGATACTCCATTGAAGCAATACTTTCATATCAAAATTTTAAATCACATGATGTAAGAGCATATTTATACGTTTTACGTCACTTTAATATATATGATGAATGTCTAAATTTATTAAAATTTATTATTTGTCAATAAAATAACTTTAACCTAAAAAGACAGTTAAGCCTTTTAACGTTCCCGTCGCCTTGCCGCCCATCCACCACATTACTACTTACTGGATTTCTCACATGTGCGGCTGACTATAGCATCACCTTCCCTTCCCTTCCTAACTTACAGAGAGAGACCCATTACAAATAGTGCAAATAGGTTTGCATGCATGAGAGATAAGGTAATATCCCAGAAATTGAGCATCTATAGTGAACTTAATTTTAAAAAAAATCATATAAATTAATCAAAAACACAATGCAGTAATTAAATATATATGTACAGTATATTTACATGTGCCTGACGACCATCGGAGAGTCCAGAATTGGACCTCCATGTGATTTGTTGGGCAGCGCCGGCGGGGAGCCTCCCTGACCTTTGTCCCTGGAAGAAGAGTATGGACTTTGCCAGGGCCTCTCTGTAATTAGGGTTGCCTGCAGCTAGGACTTGGACACTAGTACTAATACTACTGCCCAATATTACAAAGAGAGAGATGAAGATGCTTAATGATAATCTCATTGCCATTGGTACTTAATTTTTTTTTTTTCTTTTCTTTCCGAAACGTAAAAATTAAGCACCCAATGAGTAATGCGATATTGAGTTGAGTTCATGACTTTGTGTCGATTGAGATGCCTTTAAATAGGGGCGGGAAAGACCAGTCACCATGCCGCAAATTCTGGCCTTTTCTTCTTCCTTCGTTCCCCTTTCTTTATGTGTGTATATATTATATTGTATATGGTATTAAATATAACATTATGTTTACACAAAAGCATATATTTGCTATAGAATTCATTATCCACTAAATTCGATACTAAGACCTCCTTACAAACGAAAAGAAACATCACTAAACAATAGGCTTAAATGAAATATAATACTCTACTTATTTCGTTTCCATTTTTTACCTTGAAGAAGTAAACAAGAGTTATAAGGAGGAACAAAACGGTGGCTCATGTTGCAAAGTAATATATCTTATTCAATTTGATCTTCTTTTTCAAGGCACCCACCAAAAAAGTAAGGCCCTATCCACACGGCACACGGCACACTGCACACCGCACACGGCACACGGCACACCTTAAGCTATTAAGGTTGCTAGAGTAAGCCTCATTTTGCTCTTTAAGTGAGAAGCGTTATGTTTCTCTTGCATAGATAGTGCGTTCAAAATTTAATTATTTTGGCAAGTTTACTGCACAAATGTTCTACTTTTAAATAAAAGATCGTAGTATAAAAACAAAACAAAACCTAAGTCATTATTACCCATCTTTTGGTAGTGTGATGAGTATATAATTTATTTTTATTTTTAACAAAATTACCTAATTAATTAGTCTACTCCAAATCTACGAGAAAGTGAGTATAACACTAATGCAGCCAAACATGTTATTTATTTGATGTTGTTGCTTGTTTCGGGTGGTAACCCACCATTGGCCCATTGAGCATCAAATGTGGATTCATAATAATTTGTTGCAGCATAACTGAATCAGCAGATGAATTCCTATCAATGCTCCTAATTAAGTCATAACCACTACTTTACCATCATTAACTATGATTAAATTTACAAACATCATTATCATGCATGGCATGCATTTGGCCCCAGTTTCTCTTAACCAGTGGTCCAATGGCCATATATATAGTTTTCTTTTTAATGTGTCTGAAAAATTAGTAACCGTATTTGACACATCAAGTAGCATGATTTTTATCGCAATGTAATACATGTACTAAATATTTTACTGTTAAAGTTTAGGGTTAAATATCAAGTGTACATGTTTAAAAATTTGAGTGAGTCGATCTCATTAACATTATCAATGTCATAGTTTGTGAATGTATCGAATACACATAATAATTTCGAGCATCAAGTGCAAGTAAAAATGAATTATTACCTCATGCACTATTTGTAACATCCCACATCGCCCAGAGGAGAGGATCATGTAAGCCTTATATGTATATTCTCATTTCTACCTAGCACGAGGTCTTTTGGGAGCTCACTAGCGCGTGCCGACGAGAACGTCGGGCCCCTAAGGGGGGTGGATTGTAACATCCCACATCTTCCAGGGGAGAGAATCTTGTAAGCCTTATATGTATATTCTCATCTCTAACTAGCACGAGGCATTTTGGAATGTATATTTCTATCTCTACTTAGCGCGAGGCCTTTTGAGAGCTGGTCCCTGGGCAATGTGGGATGTTACACTATTCGTATTTTTAAATACCTATTATATTATCTATACTAATGAGTGGGAAATATGCTAAGTTTTACAATGTACTAGTTATAATAATTTAGTTCGAACTTATTTTTGACCGAACTAGAATCTAAAATATTTTATTTACAAATAAAGAAAAATATTATTAAATTGTAGTACTAATTACTAAATAATTACACTAGTTATATACTAAATTGGTAGTTGATCAAGTACTGTGAATGCCCGGCAATTGTGTACAAATATGCCTCGTGGATGGAGAAAGCAGAGTCCCTGATTTAGGGTCATGTTTGAGGGATTAGGGTATAGGGTTAGGCAAAGAAAGAATCTATATACGATGGAGCAAAAATAATCGAGGAGAATTCTCTCCTTTTTTTTTTTTCATACACTTTCATTCTCTCTTTGTTTGTGTGTTTATGGTTATATCAAATCAACATTTTACATTAATTTGCTTATAGAAATAGTAAAATAAAAAGACGTGGCTTAACCGTGACTACACAAACAAAAGAAAAATGAAAGTGTATTAAAAAAAAAAAAAAAAAAAAAAACCCTCCTCCAAAAATAATTGTCACTTTATTGAAATTCCCGGCATTTCCAATATTCCATTCACGTCCCCATCTATATGGGTTTCTTTTTTTGTCCATTTGATGAGGGAAAGTGGAGGCGCAAATGGCGCCCTTTATGTCAGTCAGTCAGTCATTCAACTTCAACCCCGTAGATGGCGCGCTAACAAATCGGCTCCGATTACTTTCATATTTCTTTTTCGTAATTAATTAATTTTAATAAGGATTTGAGTTTGGATATGATTGATTAATGCATGTCATGTCTTCCCATGTGCGCCGCTTATGTTTGAATTTTAAGTTTGTGTGTACCTAAAATGTTTATAGTAGGGGTGGGTTCAAAAAACCGAAAACCGAAAAAACCGAAAACCGAACCGGACCGAGACCGAAAAAAACGGAACCGAAAAAAAAACCGAACCGAAACTCTCAAACCGAACCGAACCGATATATATATTTAATTATTTTTTTCAATGTTTATAAATAGTTTAATCATACAATTATAACAAAACAGATGTCGTTGCCAAGTTGGTTTCAGTTGAACTTTCAAAGTGAGAGGGCATGGGTTCGAACCCTTCCCTCTAGGTTGGGAATAGCAGCCGCAAGCCAACTTGACAGGAGGCTTTGTGCTGTTATAATTGTACAAGTATAATATTTATAGGTATTCTAAAACCGAACTGAGCCGAAACCGAACTGAGCCGAAACCGAACCGAGAAAAACCGAACCGAATACAAACCGAACCGAACACAAACCGACAGAAAACCGACCCGAACACTAATTTCTATTTGGTTTCTGGTTTTGGCAAAAAACCGAACCGAACCCACCCCTAGTTTATAGTGTGGTGTACTTGTTATATGTATCCGAGTTAATATTAAAATTAATTTTTCTCATTTTAAGACATAGTAACAAATAAATAAAAATTAAAAACTAAACACAAATATTATATTATAATATAAATAAAATTGTAACACTAGGAGATGGTGTACAGATATTACACCTTCAAAAATTGATGGGGATCTCCTTATCTACTTTGTTTCCTTTGCTTTAGGACTGAGCTCGTTTTATATTGTATTTTACTATTTTTGTAGACTTTTTGAAGAAAAGTGTGAATAGAAAGGGAGAAGTAGGTAGTAGTAGCAGACCAGTCGCGCACTTTACTTGCCATTTCACTGACTTGAAACCCAATCACCACCTTGGACGTTTTCGAAAAAAATCTGGACAAAGCCTACGTGGCCCTCAATCTTCCACACAGGACTGATTGAATATCAAATGACGAGGCTTTAGGTTATAAGCGGTTCCTTTGGTTCGTGCTTCAATAACACTCGTTTGTTTTTACGCACTGCACATTTGAGCCTAGCCTAGCCTAGCCAAATTGGCTCTCTTGTTGTATTTAAGTTCGAATCTGTTTGCGATACTTATGGTTCAAATAAGATAGACCTAGACACTGAGACCGGAATCGGAACTCTAACCCCATAAATCCGACATGTGGGACTCATTAGAAGCATATTACAAAGATCCTATAAGAAATGAGGTAAGTACCCAAACAGGGATGAAACGGGTGAATTGCTATCTTGAGTGTTTACTACCATAACCACAATAAAACCACTTTCAGTCTCTCACCTCATGTAACAATTTCCCACAGCACAAACAATGAAGGGAATAAGTAAAATAGGCGCTTGGCGATGACTCAGTGACTACAAAAACATATCAGAGTAGCAAAATTCCATTAGCATTTAGCTACCCACAATCTCGTTTATTGATTTCAAACCCAGTCATTGAAGCTGGGCCTCCAACGAACCGATACACTACCCAGAATAATTGAACCGAAAAACATTTCAAATTTACCAATGCAAAATTTGGTGCCAAATCACAACCAAAATACAAACTAAGCACAGAAAAGACCAATACATAACAAACCTTGCCATCCCCGAGAGCTGCTGCAGTCACTCCCCCATGCTCGAAATATGACACTCGTATCCCAAAACCCTTTACAAAATCAATCTCTCCACACAGCAAGGCAGGCCTACTCCACATGGGCCACTCCCAAATCTTTTGTTTTGCCCTTTTTACATCCGACGTTAATGAAGGTACAAACCATGTATTAAGCTTATAGCAGATCCAAAAGAGGTGGCTGTTCAGTTGCCGATTTGGCATGGCTGGAGCGTGACACTGAACTAGCACCCTTCCCTCTACCTCTTCCTCGACCTACAGCACTTGATGGGGGAGGAGCAAGCCTAAGTGCTGTCTGCCCATTGTTTCCAGAAGCAAATATGGACCCAAGATCAGCTGATTTTTTTTCTGTGTAAGCATTTGAAGCTGATATCGGTTGATTCTGTTTCATAAATCCAATAGAACTCTGTGGGTTAAAACCTGAGCTACCCAAACCACCACTGATCGGTGCATTGCCTTGATTAAGTCCTATTTGCTCAACAGAACTTCCAGTACCAAAGGCCCAACTGTCATTGCTATTGTTGTAGAGGTTCATACTGTTTGACGTACCGGACAGTGAACTAGGACCATATTTGTTTCTGGGAGACTCTATCGTACCATTGTTGGAAGGGCCCGTTCCACTTACTTGGCCACTAGGCCGTGGGGGCCAGTTAGCAAAAGGATCTATGTCATCAAAACTGGAACTGGATGAGGTTCCTGCATTTAATTGCTTCTCAGCATCAGCAACAGGGTTAACTCCAGAAGAAGCTCGAGGAGGCCATTCTATATCAACTGGGGGACATGACACGGGTGTTTGCTGACTAGATACCGCAGTTCGCAACAAGGAATTTGGCTGTGAAGAAGTTACTTGAATTGGTTCATTACCCAGAGTGGGATAAGTGGGGGCAATGGAATTTGTAGAATTTTGGAGGGAATTGGAGGGCTGCTTTCTGATGGGACCCCAATCTTCATCCCATGCCGGACTGCTGTTTGCAGCGGTGGCAACATTTCCACTAATTTTGCTTGGGACTTGGGAGTGGAGCCCATTGGCAGATGGAGATGGTTTTACCTCTGGAATTCCAGAATCCGTCACAGTAACTCCTCGTTTTTCCTCTATCTTCCTGCCACAAAACCAAAAGGTTCAAATACATAAAAGGAAAGTAACACTCAATATTAGAAAAACTAAACGCGAGAAAGAATTATATAATGCTGAAACTGATAAGAATGCATGTAAGCATGCAGACATTAATGGGGTGAAGAAGCACAACACGTTACCTCAGAATATCCTTGACAAAGAGCATGTATTTGGCAAACTGCTGAACATTTAATTGCTGGGCAGTAAGAAGAGGTATCAGCAGTGGGAGGACATGCTCTGCAACAAATTCTACCCCATGCTGAAAATCATAAAAGCAAAGACGACGAATTATATCTTACAACTTTGTAATAATACATTGCAATATAAGGGTCGAATGCTACAGAAGCCGATAAAACGACTCCAGAACAAGATTCATTATTGGAAACTGTTACCTGCTTAAGAATTGAGTTTGACACCCCAAGAGTACACATAAGGGTAGGAGCAGAACGGTCAACTGCAGTACAACGCTGAATTGTTTGCAGAATATCCAAAATAGCACGCTTATCGAGTGTAGGAATCAAATCTCCTAGACAAAGCAAAGCATTGACTCTCACCTGCCAACATAAGAACATTTGAAATTCACGTCCAATTCTTACATTAAGGGTAAACCACAACAAAATAAAATAAAAATCACCCAAGTAAAGTTCATTCAAGAGCCACCTCGAACTACCAGTCTCATGGAATTAAGAGCTACAGTTGAACCCACATACCAAGAAAAAAAAGGGCAACATTCAGTTCATTCATCTTGAACTGTCATACTACTGACCGTCGATTCAGAAAAACTAAAGAAAACTGTATTTTGGGACTTTAGTTTCTTATGAATTCACAGCCACAAGCATTCCATTGTCCCAAGAAAAATACACAAATTGATGATATTGGAGAAACCAACTCAGGCCGAAGATTCACAAGGTGAATCGCAGGGTGACTCCCACATTATTATTTAATTCCTCTATAATTTTCACAATGCCGAATCACGCCATTTTTTTAAGTTAAATGTTCACTAATGAATGGCAGTTTGAAGAGTCAATTTCCTCAGAAGTAGAAACATGGGCAAACAATCAAATGGTTTAATAACTAGTGGAATCAGAAAAACAGTATATGCTGTGCAAATTCAACAAAATAAATAATTATGCTTCAATAAAAAATTAGGATGTAATAATCACTCAATCAAATAATTCCGGCAGCATTCAGGATCAGTAATGCAAAATGTCAGGGGCATATATGAGGATGCAATATACAACTAGCACACGATGCACAAAACAAAAGCGTGTGATTTAAAATTCCATCTTGCTATGATTAGGTCAATCACTCTTTATTATCGAGTGCCAAGTACAATCAATTAGTCTGCACAACAGAAATAAAATATAATAGAAGTGACAGTTGTAGGGCGTCATTTAAGACGGATGCACAATGAGAACTCGGTGGAGCCAGAAATATTATAGTAGGGCGTCATTAAGATGAATGCACAATGAGAATGTTCTTAAATTAAACTTAAGAAAAGAAAGCCAATAAAACAATCAATACATACCGCGGCAACAGTTGTCTTAAGAGCTAAGCCATGAACACGAGGCAGAATAGCTTGTTTCACTAGCTGGAAAGAATGAAAATATAAGACAACAAATATTAGTAGTTCTCCCATAAAATGTTCCTTTAGAAGAAAGATAATAAAACTGTTACATGGCTGAAATATAGCTTTTGAACACAGTTTTGTATTATGGAAAAAAACCAGCGGTATAATCCACAACTGTAACACATCTTCAAAAGTAGCATTCAAAATTAAATTTCTGCTGCAGACTTCTGTTCTCCACCGATAGGAATTTAAACTTTTTTATTCAGTCCTGTGTTGTTTGGGTTGCTGTTTGAAGTACTCATTAACAAATGTTTTCATTGCTTTGAGAATAATATTTATGTGTGTGTGCACTCTTCTAAAGAATGTAAATGCATACTCACCTGAACATCAATTTTCTTAGCAAGGAAGGAAGACTTTCTCAAAACCTCCTCCTGTATGCGAGCATCGGCATCACCATATGCTCGAACAATCATGGGCAGGACGTGTGATATCAAGTAATCTTGCATAGTCTAAAATAAAAACATAAAAGGTTAAGTGTATAACTCAATAATGAGAAAAGTATCTACTAGCAACATAGTAATCCACTGGAACCCGGCAGATGTAATTAAAAGGTTCACGACAATTAGCCTAATGTATCAATATAGAAACTAACTTCACATTCTTTTTCTGGTTTTACGTCTGGGAATCAGCACCCCTTTCCACGCACTGAACATCCACAGTACACAAAGAGTGCAGGGATTGAACCACAGATAGCAATAATATCTTATACTACCAAATAAGAGAATCAGCATACTGTTTTCACTTACCTTGTTGATTATAAGTTCTGCATGCTTCAAAAGCAACAACAATGTGTCTCCCACAGCGGTGCTCAGGACAGGAACAAGGGCTGGCAATGTTGATAACTCAAAGTCATTCTTATCCTACGTTATGTTGAAGTCATAAACTTAGTTAATCCAATTGAAAAACCAACTCATGGTTATGAAATGTAAAGCATTCACTGTCACCTGATGATGTGCATAAATTCGAACACTTGAGGTGTGTGTGTGTGTGCGTGTGAAAAATCGTGCCAGTTTTCAAAAATAAAGTATCATCACAGTTTTTATGAGATCATCACATATTTGTTTCTTGTATTTTTCAAAAACTCACATATACTTCTTGAGTGATTCTGTGGGAACACCTTATTTGCTCAGTTAACCCTTCCATTGTTTGGACAACAGTAGCTGACAACAATTTTCTTTTAACAGAAAACCAATATTTTCTTATGAAAAACAACATATATGCACACTATGGACAAGGCTACATTTTCAAACTACATCGACAAAACAAAAAAGCATCCGTCATTGCTACCATCTTTTTTATCAGAATTATGATATAATCTAAGACATCATAACGAGCCTTGTATGATTAGTTTACAAACACTCACAATCATTTACAAAGCTCAATAAATTCACAAAAGCTTTTTTTTTTGTAGGTATACCAATGACTCAATTCCAATCACAAAGGCAAAGCAATTAGTACCTGGGACTCTGCAATCGTCAGAACCATGGGCAGAATCATTGGTTGCATAACCAAATTCCTAAGTTCTGCACAAAGCGGCGGCAGTACCTAGAAAAACATAATAGAGACCATGTTCAATCATTCAAGCGGTCCAAATGTGAAGATAGTTAATATCTTCAGCAGTTGGCTGAACAAAACTATGAAATCCAATATAGTGAAATACAAATTACCAATAGGCATAACTAGATAGCTGAGGGGATCTTTCTTTCTCAAACCCAAAACAAAAATCATCATGTGGTTTTCATTTCAATAATCATGTGATCTTTTCATTAATCTTTGTTTCCAAAATTCAAACACATATTCAAAACATAAATCAAACCTTATATCGCAATACTCGAGAATCGAAATCTTTCCACATATCTGATAATGCTTTCAGGAATTCAGACTTCTGCATGTTATCTCTTTCCTGCAAATGAAAAAAAAAAAAAAAGATTTATGATTTCAAGCCTTTTTTTTTTAAGACATTAATCTAGGGTAACAGTATCCCAGAAGCATGCACTGATTAAGCGGAAATACAAATGCATACAAGCATGTGGTCGAGAAAGCGAAGAGCACGCAACCTAGTGTCATCCCGGAAAAATGGAGAACCTGCAAACAAATATTATAACAAACCCGAGTATGAGACTAATAGCAATCAAAGTACACTTAATATGTAACAAAACAATAATAACCTGGCCAAATGTGTACACATTTTATACTGTAGAGATTAAAACAAAAATACATATATGACCAAACGAATTCTAACCATAATACTACATTACTTTTGGCTTCCACGAAGATTTGGGACTGATTTTCATGTATCAGGATTCAGGACAGGAACAACCCGAACTCCTCATGCCTTCTATTTGTACGAATGATGGTGGGCTTAGATATTTTATTATTATTAACTTTTAACCAATAAAACCTGGGAATTCAGTTACTCAGTTTAATTATTTCAAAGTTCTTAATAATCTTGGATTGCTTATATTAAATTATCAATAGGTTCCTAGCAATAGTTTTTGAGATTTTGAATATTAATACATACTTGATTTTACCATGATTTATCACTCCTTATCCTTCTCTGTCTCTTTACACATATCATCCTTATTCTCTCTCTATATTCTAAATTGATAGGAAGCAGAGAAATGTTTTCCTACATTCAATGATTTACCTGTAAATTCAATTGCTGTTGGCCTGAAAGCCTCATTTGTAGAAATCATCCTTTGCAAGTCAGGAACTAACTCCGAAGGAATAGAGGAAAAGGCCTCACTAGATAAGTAACTTAAGGTATTCATATACTGCAAAAGAAAAACTTCAGTATTAACAATATCACTAATACACAAAATCATAGATCAAGGATGAGGATGACTCAATGAAAATGAAGAAAAGTGTTAAAGAACAGTATACATATCCTACTTTCCATGACCTATATTATTGTATGTGCAGGGGAAGCGACAGCTAAAACTTGGAGATCCTTGCTAAAGGAGATGAGCATAACATACAAGCACTTTTTGTGTTTCCGTACATGAACAAGCTATCAATTAAACACTTGCATTTGCATGAAAGAGTGAAGAATTTGAATGAAGGTTACCATCTTGACATTGTTGTGGCAGTCGAGCAAAGGCTTGTGAGCAATCAAGTGGTAGGCAAGACAACCAAAACTGAAAATATCAGAAGAACATCCAGCTGAAGATGCTTTGCTCTTAGCAATTTCAGGAGCAGTGTAATTCAGTGATGGCTGAATGGGCAGCACAGAGTCCTCAACATCATATTCCTGTGCAACCCGTATCAAATTAGTTAATGATAGGCAGATATTGCTCATGGGGAATTCTCAATGGATATAAATAAACTTAATAACCAAAAAAATGAAGGTCAACATTTTCACATGAAAGCCTCATACTTATCATAAAGAAAATGCTAAACTCTTAACTATTTGTCAAGAGTCTGGTGTCCAGGAATAGAAAATTCAAGGTTGTTGCAAAAGCAACTGCATAGATGGAAACAATTGGATAAAGACCAAGGAAGAAAATGAAGACATTCATAGATACACGAATGTAAGTACATGCAGAACGTAAATGCTATAATAAGAGATATCTACAAACCATATGTGTAGTAATAATGTTTCTGCAGAACAGAATGGCACATCTTCATGATTGTTTAAATGTGCAGGAAAAGTAGAATTCTTTGTATAATAAGATTATAAAAGAGGCTTCACTCACAGCATAATGGAATGCCTGAACATTAGTCATATTTCCTGAGGCTTGGTCTGCTGAGATTGCAAAACCAAATCCACCAAGCTTCCAAGCTCCACTTGATGTAATAAAGACATTCTGCAGCAATAGGTTTCACATTAAATTGGCATATTCAATATGCAATGAACCTCTAACTTGGAGGACAATTATGATACTAATTGACAAGAAACATGCTTCTTAGATTGGGTTAGGGATTGATTCATAAAGATCAAGCAATAAAATGAGAAGGTAGTCTTTTCCTTGGTAAATATATCTCCCCGTTAACATGGACAAGAAATAAACTTAATTGGCTAGATATCCTCCAGATAAACAGAGGTAAAATATCTACAAATGAGTTTAAATTTTGACAAATTTCACTTCTACATATTTCAAATGTTGTGAAAACAAAAAAAGATAACCTCAGGTGATATAGCCCGATGAATGAGACGCGCATTGTTATGGAGAAAGTCTAAGGATTCTGCTAACTGGAGCAAACCATGCTTCACCTCCAATATACCCATTTCCTGCAAAGCAAAAATCCTTTTTAGCAAGTTATTATATCACAGTATGATTCAGAACATAGCACATGACAGATGGGAGATTGACTAAAGAAAATGCACTTTCCGCAGAAGAGTATTTTCCAGAGCATTCACCCCTTGGGGAAGAGAAAATTTCTAGCCCATTACAAAATTTACAACTAGATCAATTTAATAGCTATAAAAAATTTACTTTACCACCAACAATTTTACTGTTATTCGTTTTACTAATTTCGATATAATAATCCCAATAGTATTGAGGTTGCTCATAGCGTTTTGATTTCCTCAGTCAAAATAAGTATGATATGCATTGAACATCAATGTGCAGAAATCCAAACTTGTTTTCAAGTTCGAGAGTTCATATTGGACAATGAGTTATACGGAAGACAAAAAATAACTCTGAAGAAGAATTAGAAAGCTAGGAGTCAAATAGCTTGGCCAATCCAATACAAGCAAACCGCCAAAAGCAGTGACCTCCATCTTGAAAACTAAGATGCCTTAGAGAAAATAATAACAGATGTGTTCCCTGATTTCTGATAAATGGGCATAGATCTAGAGACAAGAATGAGCACGTCGTATTCAGAATACGAACAACTTGCTTGTTCTAAAGAACATCCGCTTATTAACACCAATAATGTATCATTCTCAAAAGGCTCAAAATCACACAGATACATTCGAATTCAAGTCGGTTACTTTACTGATCCACATAAAAGAAACTGAAGCCCACCAAGCATTTCACTGATTTGAACTACATTCCAATAATTACGGGTTGGCATACGATGATACGAATCCAAACATGCATTCACTAAATTACTAAAATTACACTATCGAAACTCGAAACCTGCATTGAAAGAAACAATTGAAGCCCACTAGAGCCTACCTACCATTCCTTTAAGCTCCTTGGGCACCTTAGCCACATTCTCCACATTCCCAAGCGCATTTGCCACAGACGCAAACAACGGCTCCGTCACCATTGCCATGGCATTCTTGTTCTCATCCAGCGCCTGCACCACGTGCACCACCCCGGGATGCCTCAGCCTCACCAGCCTCGCCGCATCAGCCCGAATAATCTCCAAAAACCCATCTTCTGCCGCCTTGGTCAATCCGGCGCGCAGGCGCGCCTCCGACAGAGCCTTCTTATCCAAAACCCAGACGCAGACGGTGGGGTACTGGTGCGCGCGCGAGGAATCGCGAGCCGCCTTGGCCGAGTAGAGCTTCCAGACCAGGCCCGGTCCGGCTGACCCGATCTGATCGAAGAGCTCGTAGTCCTGGAGAGGCTTGGGTCCAGCGACTTCCTGGACCGTGGTCTGCACGGTCTTTTCGATGGCTGCGGCGGTCTTGGCGAAGGCTTGGGTTAGGGTTTTCATGTTGAGAGACATGCTCGGACGAATGGGAATTGCAATGTGTATGATACAAATTAAATCACAAAAGCAGTGTTCGTATATGTGATATGTATAGGTGTATGTGATCGGCGGAATTGGGTAGGAAGTCTAGAGTTTAGGGTTGACGACGACGGAGGAGACGGTGGAGGGAATTTGGAAGCTTTCCTCAGATCATCGCTCCCTCTCTCTCTGCGTAGTTTATTTTCTTTTAATATTTTTTATTAAAAAATGATTTTTTATTAAAAAATGATTTTTTATATTTGGACAATTTCTCTCTGCGGGCAGTTTGTTGCTGTTTTCAGTTGGCATTGTCTAGGGTTAATTAATTTTGTTTCTGATAATTTAGGTGAGATAACTGAGTCACACGTGGCGGCCAGCTGACCTGTACAGTCGGTGGGTGGGTTGGGCTTTGTAGCAAGTGTAATTTTGGATCAATGATACGATGTTATTTGGAAAAATGGTCCATTTAAATGCGCCTCAAAAGACAATCTCATGAAATCATGTTATTTAGGAATCTATCTTTTTTTAAAGGGAGGTTTAATAAAACACTTCTGGTACTGTTTATTTTTAATGAAAAATCATTTTTTTACCTTTAACTGTCACTATTTACTATACCTTTAAAAATGGCTTTTCGTTAAACTCAAAGTTTTCAAGCCATTTTCATTATTTTTCCTTCTTTTAAATACATCAATATTTTTACATTAAGATAATGGAGAGTTCAAAAAGACCACACAACAAGTAGCTTAATTGGAATCGAATTCACCATCCACAAAATTCGAACTTAATATCTCTGACTTCCAAGTGAAGAGGAATACCACTAGACCGTAATACTGAGTGATAATATGTATCGTTTGAGATAGGACTGAGGACACTCACGTTTGAGATAGGACGTATTGTATTGGAATTAGGTGTTCTCATGGCTTCTTGTTGTAATTGAATTCTAGTTTTTCGATAAAAAAAAATGCAAATAAGCATCAACAAAGGCGAATTTGAATCACATTATTACTAGCTCGTTATGAGGTTAGCCCACTTCCCAACCTCTTAGTGTAGAGATAATATTGTTTGTTTAAAAAAATTATTATAAAAAAATTAAAAAAAACTTGCCATCGGGCTGGTTTTAGGGCTGGCCCTGAGAAGGTATTGTGTGGGAAAACGGATTAGGAACATGTGACAGGGGATTTGAACACATAATGCAGTAATTTCAGTGTAGTACATGACATTAATAATTCATTGACATAATACAGAACATGTACTATTTACGAAAGAAATAAACCAAGGGCATGATGCAGTGCAGTAATTTTAGTGGTCGTAATGGGGGCTTAGGCAACACCACCTTAGTATAGTCAAACTGTCAAGAAACCTTTTGATTGCCAAGCATGGATCTATTAAGTAAGACTCATGAATGATGAAGCAACTTTTTAGAGTTGCAAACTTGCAATGCAAGCTATTTCTGTCCTATGGATATAAGCGATATGAGATACACGCATTTAGTGGAAATGCTCATCAACTATTTGCAGTAAAAAAGGTACGTGATTGTGTCAGATCAAGTAGCCGCCTTTTCATTTGGGATCTTCTTTCTATGAAAGCTTTCTCTAGTTGGCATCACAGTTGCTGCCCCCACAAGAGTTTGAAGTCATTTCTAGGGAATTTTACCTTTGGATGCTCTCATGTCAACGAAAAAGATGAGAACTACGAATGCAGATGAGTACTTTGAGAAGCATCATGAGTTGCAAACAAAGTTTGGCAATGAAATTTGAAATGACTGTTTGAGTGGATATTTAATGTTGGGCTTAGTGCGATTAAAGGCCTAAGAATGCGAAAAGTAAAAGAAGGATTGAGCTCGGACAATTGGCAGCCCAAGAAGAATTGAAAATCATTTTTGCCAATAAATAGGCAACAAGCCTATATGAGAAGTGACAAGTGACAGAGAGCAAATCACCCCCAGCAAAAAATGCTTTTCCATGGCATGAATAGGTAAATAACAAAAGTAGATGGTGACTCACCATACTCTGGAGGCCATCACTAAAAGAGAAGACTTGGACAGTCAGGCTAGAAAGTTTATAAAAATAATGAAGGACACAAGGAAAATCTCTCTCAACCAATCAATAAAAAGACATTCAACTCTGCACTCCAACAAGCAAGAAACTAGAAAGCTTTAGTTTGTTCAAACTTTACCCCTTTAGTTGCAGGTCCACCATAGAAACCCATCTTTTGTCAAGTTTTAGAAGCTCTGCTACCTTTCCCTGTGTTGTAGTATCGAATCTCTTTAGTAAACTTGATTTATATTTAATTCTCTAAGACTTCAACCCTTGTAAAGTGGTTGCAAGAAGACGAAACTTGCCTGACAAGGTTGTAATCTTGCCCGAGTCTCTTTTGTTTGTACTTACATAAAGTAGATCTATTGTTTATGCATCTTTCATTGGATCCTATATCATTTTCGACTGTTTTCATTCAAAATATCATCTATGATTAATCTTGCTAAACTAATTAATCTTGTTTCTTTATTGTTAAGCTAAAACTATAACCAAAGAAATAATTTGACGGCAAGAAAAAGAACTTTATACAAACTTTACCCATTTGTAAACAATCCAATCGAACTAAGAAGTCGAAATAACTTATGGCGCAAGTAACCGATCCATTTAATAACTAAAAAGAACAATATGTTTTACAAAAATAATCGTGGCATGCTCAGACCCATATTAGTTTTGATTGTGAGCCTCAAGGCCCCCAAAGGCACCATTCAAACTAGTAACAAACTTATATTGTAGTATACCAAGCAACAAACCTTGTCCGAAAAGCAAAACCCAGAAGAGTTGTGCGAGGGACAGATCTAGCCCGAACAACGACTACTGGAGTTATCAAAATTTCGAGGTTTCATTGGCTGCAAATATTTCTTGAATGTGTCATGCTGCTCATTTTGGGTAATTATGACTAGACTGGTACTACAACTTTTGAACAAGGCGTGCATTTGCTTTACATGATGAAAGTATTTGAATTCATGGACTGCTATCTTTTCTTTACGGATTCAATATTTCTCTACAAAAGAAAAACATGTCCAATTAATCTTGTAAGTTTCTTTGTTTTCTACCTAAATTGTTATTTGTGAGATGAGCTTCTTATTGAGTCGAGTTTTGGCCCAAAATCCTCAAACATACCAAATCCAAATCCACCCATATCGAAATAGGGACTTGCATAACATACTATTTATTTTATATAAATATAAAATAGCCTTCGTGCATGCACGAGACATTTTTTGAATCACGGCGTGCTACGCGCGATTTACACATTGTAAATGTATTTATATGCATGAATTTCTTCAATAATTTTGGATCAATTATATGATGTTATTTGAAAAATGGTCCATTTAAATATGCTTCATAAGACAATCTCAAGAAATCATGTTATTTGGGAGTCTAATTTTCTTTATTTTTTTAGTACATCGATATTTTTACATTAAGAGAATGAGGAGTTCAACAAAGTCACACAATAAGTAGCTTAATTGGTATTGAATTCGCCATCAACAAGATTCGAACTTAAGACTTTTCACTTCCAAATGAAGAGGAATACCACCAAACCGTAGTACTAAGTTATTACTTTCTTCTTGTTTGTTGTCACTAGTTTAGGACTGAGGACACTCGCGTTTGAGATAGGTGTAAACACGAAAATTTCCTGAAGGAACAAGAACACGTGTACAAAATATATTTGTTATTTGATGATTTTGGGTTACAATCTCTATTTGTTCCTCTGATTCTATCTTCGTAAGATATGGATTTTGTTGGTGGGCTGTTGATCCAAAGGGCCGTTGGGCTTGATCCTTGGATGAACAGTGATGTGGATTTGTTTGTTTTGATCCGAAGGGGCTGTTTGGCGCTTTGATTCTTGGGATGAACAGTGATGATCTTCAGATGTTTGATGATGAATGTAGAATGATGAACGATGAATGATGGATGAGCTTCAAGGGGCTTTGAGCTTGATTCTTGAAGGATGAATGTATTGATTCCAAGGGCCGTCGGGGCTTGATCTTGGAGGGTGGATGAATGTTGTTTCAAGGGCCGTCGGGGCTTGATCTTGAAGGTGGATGAATGATGAACGAAGAACGATGAACGACGAACGAAGAACGAAGAACGAACTTCAAGAGAATTCTCTTCCAATTTGGGAGTAGAGAAATGTATTTGTGAATTGGTGCCTTGAAATGAATGAAATTGGCTTCTATTTATAGAATTTTCCAAGGCCTAATTTTGAATATAATATCCCAGATGAAATAAGCCGTCTCTGCCAGGTGTTGACACGTGTCCTGTTTGACAGCTTTTCGGACTCTTTTCGAATTTTCGTTGAATCACACACTATGTGTACAATTTATGTAATACATGAGCGTTAACATTTTGACTATCGGTCAACATTTTATTTATCGAAATTTCACTGTCTACAAATGCCCCCACTTCAAGGCGCGCTGCATACATGTGCTTGTCACGTGTAGAGGGTGCGTTTTGAAGTTTCTTTACTGTAGACGTTGATCCAAGGGCCGTCGAGGCTTGATCTTGGATTGGGCCGGGATCTCCTTTAAGTGCCGTCGAGGCTTGATCTTGAATTGGGCCGAGACTATTTTCAACTTTACTGGGGTGAATCGGCACGTGTATTTGTGCTTGTTGACTTTCCACAGATTTCATCTTGAACAGGTTTTGATTCAGAGGTGATGAATACCTGATCTTGAATCGGATTTGTAATTTCTCCAAGGGCCGTTGAGGCTTGATCTTGAAGGTTGATTCAGGGGTGTTGGACACTTGATCTTGAATCGGGTCTTGATTTCTCCAAGGGCCGTTGCGGCTTGATCTTGAAGGTTGATTCAGGGGTGTTGGACACTTGATCTTGAGTCGGGTTTGTGATTTTTCCACAGCTTTCATCTTGAACTGGTTTTGATTCAGGGGTGTTGGACACTTGATCTTGAATCGGGTTTGTAATTTCTCCAGGGGCCGTTGCGGCTTGATCTTGAAGGTTGATTCAGCACGTTGTCTCCACATGTTTCAAGTAATCGGATCTTCATGCAGGTCTGGCATCTTCTTTTGCAATATTTTTTTCTCTAATGCAAAAATTCCCATGAAAGCAATTGGAGATGCCGCTCCAAAACATTCAATGTGGAGATTAGCTATGCTGCAAAAATTCCCATGAAAGCATCGGAACGTCACTTCTCAGCGACTCATCATGTTTTCCAGCTTCCAACATTAGTTGAAGATGACTGCTCGAGAGCAATGCTAGGTAAGCAATCAGGGAAGGGTTCCAGACAATCAGTCCCAGATCGGAAGCTTGACTCCAAGTGGCAGCTGATCGCTCTCTTTCTCTTTGTCCCGTAGGCAAGAGCAAGGGTAAAGGAAAAGCATGCCATGAGATATCTTTGCCTTTGACCCTGCTAATATGAGATACTTTGGCTTTTGAAGAAGTACAAGTTGATTTTTTGAACTGGGTTTGGGAGCCTTTTTACTTGCAAGCGATCCTCAGCTTAGTTGAGGATGAATCAGCACGTTGTCTCCACATGCTTCAAGTAGTCCGGTCTCCATGCAGATGTGCATCTTCTTGAACTCTTGGATCATCTCACATTCCGCCTTCATCAGGATGCACCTCAGACTCCTCCTGCTTCGTCTGTGAGATACTTTTGTTTTTGAAGAAGTACCTCAACACAGGTTTATTTTTTGAAGTGGGCTGGGAGGGGTCTGAGATGAGTACTCGAGAGCAAGACTAGGTAAGCAATCAGGATCTCACTTTCTCCATGTTCTTCAGATGAAAGTGAGGAGAAAGCATGATATGAGATATTTTTGCTTTTAACCTTTTTGATATGAAATATTTTTGCTTTGGATGATTTGTTTTCTGGGGTGCTCCAAGGGATGAAGAACACTGAGTGACTCGAAAGTTTTCTTTGGGAAGACATTATCGGAGATGAAGAGAGGTTGAGAGGTTGAGAGGGTGTGAAGGTGTGAAGGTGTGCCTTTGCTGTGGAAGGCGAAGGTCGAACTTATAGAAATTTGGCTTTACAACCGGAACTATTCCTTCACTATTTGTCGGCAGCCGGTGGATGGATAAACAGTGCCTGTTACGCGCTTTCTGACAAAGCGTCCGTAATTTCCGCGAAGCTGACTGCGCATGCGACGAGTGCCGACAAACTGGAATGATGATCTTTTGAAAACCGGGGTTCAAATCCGGGTGCGGCTCGTGGTTTTCGCAACGTTCCAAGCTGCATGCGACGCATGTGACGAGTGATGACAAACTGGAAAAACTGATGCCACGTGATTTCTGAGTCAAGCCCAGCTTTTGATAGAGGAACGGCTCTTTTGAGACAGGACTCCGGCCTTCGAGAAATGAGCGTCACTCTTTGGTTTGTGAGAGGAGCGTTTCTTCGATCTCTGAGGAGCGCTTCTTCATTTTCTTCTTTTTATAGAGGCGCGAAGTTTTTTGTTTCACCTCACACTTGAACTCCCTCCTGTAAACACTTCTTTCTTGCACTTCTGCAATCTTAATCTTTCCGATTTCTTCTTTCTCAACACCTTCTGAAAATGTTTTGCCCTTCTGACCATTGCCTTAACTTGAACGTCGGAGAAGATGATGACTTGTCTTCTCCAGACAACTTTTGGCGTCCGTCCTTCATATCCCCTAACGGTCCTCTTACAGTTGGGGACTCAATGATGAGAAACGAAATAACCGCTACGGTGGTTGCTCGAAATCTCCTCACTCCAAGGGACACTAGGTTGCTATCCAGGCGGTCAGACGAGTTGGCTGTTCAGGAATCTCTAGCTCTTAGCGTCCAAAGTGCAGGCTCTATTTCAAACATGGGCCAGCGCCTTCTCGCAAGATCTCGGCAGGTGGAGTCACTGATGGCGGAGGTGGCAAGTCTTCGTCAAGAGGTCAGAGGACTCAGGCATGAGAACAAGGAGTTGCACCTGCTTGCAACTAGTTACTCGACCAGCATGAAGAGGAAGCTGGACCAGCTGCAGGAGTCGGACGGTCGGATCCAAAGTGACCATGAAAGGTTCATGGCGTTACTCCCGAGGTTCATGTTGCCTTCGTCCTCCGGAGTTGCACCAAGCGTTCCGGCTCCGGAGATTCCAACTCTGGCTCTTCGTCTTCCCGGAGCTCCGTCGACTTCTGAAGCACCACCTGATCGTCCTTGAAGAGTCTTTTCCTTGTTTGCATATTTCTTGTAATCTTTTTTTTTTTTTTTTTTTTTTTTTTTTGACATGTATAATGTAAATTGAATAAAAATGGACTTTGTTTCTCTTAATGCATATTACTTATTTTTTTATTCATTTATTTGTTTTTTTTTTTTTTTTTGTACAATTTTTCGAGTCCATCTTTAAAACATGGAGGCCCTCCATTTGGTCAGTTTTGCTGACATCTTTATGACTTTGTCAATTGGATTTGGCCCATCTCCTAAGGAAGGCTTTGATGGATTTGTTTGGCTGAGAGTGGGCTTGGGCCAGATCCGGTTTGGGAATAATGTTTGGGTCCATGTGATAACTTGTTTGCTTCACGGGTCGACGACGACAAATGTGTGCACATGCAAGCATGGTCTGTATGCTTTTTGAATTTGCTTATATCAGTGAGGTATGCGTGGGTTCTGCATGGGTTCTGTATGCTTTTTGAAACCCTTTTTCCAGCTTTAATCAAAAACTTGCAGTCTCACCAGGATGAATCATGATTGAATGTGATGGAAGGTGGTGGCCGAGCCATCATGGGAGAAGGTTTCGAGGTGTGCTGCAGCATGTGCGAGCACATTTTTTTTTTGGTTTTTAACAGAGAGCTTTGCAACCTGTGTTACATCCGTTTTTAGAGAGAGTTCCTTCTTCTCTACCTTTCTTTAGTTCCTCTGGTAGCACGGGTCGTTTTTTTTTTCTTCTTCTCTAAACTTTGCTGGTTTGGTCAAAGCTTTCTCTTTGGCCTCTATCGCGTTTGTGGAAACCTCACGTAAGTATATACATACTCACGTTCATACGATAGGTAGCTCTATTTTCGCACATCCTTGATCACTGGTTCTTGAAGACTTCGTGTATACATGTGTGCGCATCTTTTGATCTGTATTGGAGATTTTGTGTACATATATGTTAGCATACATGCTGCTTCTGTAGGCATGCACGTAGGTTTATTTACACAAACTCACATATGCTTCGTTTCTTTGCTTATACTTATGCATGTATATACATACACACATATGCACGTACACTAGAGAGGACGACCTTACGGCACCCCCATCTACTTGCAACTTCTTCATCAGCATCTTTGATCACTGGTTTTGGAGACTCTGTGTATATATATGCGTGTATACATGTTGCCTCTGTATGCATGCACACAGGTTTATTTACACATGCTCGCATATACTTCGTGTTTTGCTCATACTTGTGCATGTATATACGCATACACACATACACATATACATATACGTAGAGTCACTGTACTGCGCTCTGCTTAGATACAGTCTGCTTCTGTCTCTAATGGGAGGTGATTTGAGAGCTGAAAGAAGGCTGAAGGACGCATAAGTTTCGGATCTGGGATGAAGAGGATAGGGATAAAGGCAGAAATGCTCTGTTGCTTCCACCCCAGCTCCCCACTCTCCTTTCTCGTAACTAGCTTACCTTCTCGGTGAACCCGACACCCATGCTTGGCCAATAGTAGCCCATTCTTTTAAGTTGGAAATGTAGCTTTGGCCCCGACTGATGTGCTCCACATATACCTGAATGTGCTTCCTCCATGGCTTGACTGGCTTCTTCTTCACCTAGGCATCTCAGAAGTACTCCTTCGAAAGAGCGTCGATAAAGTGTTCCCTTATAGTAGAGGAAGCGATGTGCTCGTCGACGTACTTCAGAGCGGTGCCTGGGATCGTCTGGAAGCCTTCCTTGTTCCAAGTAGTCGATTAACGGCTGTCTCCATTCTTCAGTGTTAACCAGGAGTACTGAGATGACGTTTGTGTCATTTAGCAGCATCTCAGCGGCAAGTGGAATCACCCATCTTTGGCAAACTGGCACATTTGCGACTTCTCCTTCTCCTAGCGTCATGCTAGAGGCTAGGTTGGCGAGAGCGTCTGCCATTTGATTTTCTTTTCTTGGCACATGTTCTAGCGTCACCATCTCGAACTTTTGCAGCAGCTGAGTTGCCAGTCGGAAGTAAGGGACGAGATCATCTTTCTTTACCTCGTACTCGGTCAAGAGTTAGTTGATTATGAGTTTGGAGTCGCCGTATACCTCAAGGGCTGTGATTCCTATGCAAGTTGCCATTTGGAGGCCGAGGATCAGTGCTTGGTACTCAGCGACATTGTTAGAGCATAGTTCGCTCAGTTGGAAGGAATAAGGCAGTATTTGCCTTTGTGGTGACATGAATATCACTCCTGCCCCCGCTCCATCTGTTCGGGCGGATCCGTCGAAGAACATCGTCTATGTTGGGAGAACGTCGATGTAAAACACCTCCTCGTCAGGCAAGTCGTCTGAGATTTCCCAATCAGCTGGGATCGGGTGATCGACGAGGAAGTCTGCCAGTGCTTGTCCTTTAACGGCTTTAGCTGGAACGTAGATGATCTCGTGTTGATTGAGAAGCAACGCCCATTTAGCTAGTCGCCCAGTCAGAACTAGTTTGGTCATGACGTATTTAACCGGGTCAGCTCTAGCAACCAAGTGGATGGTGTAAGCCTGCATGTAATGCCTGAGCTTCTGGATGGCGAACACCAAAGCGAGGCACATCTTTTCTATCAGGGAATAGTTTAACTCGGCACCCGTGAGAGTTCGACTGAGGTAGTAGAGCGCTCCTTCTTTCTGGGATTCATTTTCTTGTGCCAAGAGTGCCCCTACTGATCTTTCTTGAGCGACAATATACAATATGAGCGGCTTTCCGGGTACGGGTGCCTTTAAGACAGGTGGACTTGACAAATACTTCTTTATGCTCTCAAAGGCATTGTGGCATGCTTTGTCCCATACAAACGGAACATCCTTCTTCATGAGTCGGCTGAATGGTTGACAGCGCCCTGCGAGGTTGGAGATGAAACGCCTGATGAAGGCTAGGCGTCCTTGTAGACTTTTCAGCTCGTGCAGGTTTCTCGGCTCAGGCATGTTTTGAATGGCCTTGATTTTTGATTGATCCACTTCAATGCCGCGGTGTTTGACAATGAAGCCTAGGAACTTTCCAGATGTGACGCCAAATGCACATTTCAACGGGTTCATCTTGAGATTGTACTTTTGCAGTCTTTTGAACACTATTCGCAAATCCTTCAAGTGGTCTGATTTTCTTTTTGTTTTGACCACCACATCGTCCACGTAACATTCTACATTTTTGTGTAGCATGTCATCGAAGATTTTTTGCATTGCACGCTGATATGTAGCTCCAGCATTCTTTAGACCGAATGGCATTACTTTGTAGCAGTATATACCCTTTGGAGTGCGAAAAGCTGTTAGTTCCTCATCCTCGGGAGCCATGCGAATTTGATTGTATCCGGATGAGCCATCCATGAATGATAGTGCCTCGTGGCCAGTGGTTGCATCCACCATGATTTCGATGATTGGTAAAGGAAAATCGTCCTTCGGGCATGCATCGTTGAGGTCTCGGAAGTCCACGCAAACACGTATCTGTCCTGATTTCTTGAGGACGATAACGACGTTAGAGATCCACTTTGGGTATTGCACCTCTCGAATAAAGCCTGCTTCAATTAGCTTGTCAATCTCAGCCTCAATCTGTGGGATGAGTTCGGATCGATAGCGCCTTTGAGTTTGCTTTATCGGTCGCGATCCAGGCTTGACTGCAAGGTGATGTACAGCGATGGTAGGGTCAAGGCCGAGCATTTCTTTGTATGTCCAAGCGAAGACGTCTTTATACTCTAACAGCAGTTGGTAATACTCCTCTGCCTCGTCTGCACTTAGCAGTGCGCTTACGAAGATAGGCTTTGGTTCTTCGCTTGTGCCTAAGTTGATTTCTTTGAGATCATCTACCGTGGCTTGCCCCCCGTCTTCGAGCTGTGGTGGTGCAGCAGTGACATCTTCCTCAAGGATCTCGTCTTCTTCGTCTTCTCGGACTGTGATGTGGAAGACGTTTTGGACTTCCTCTTCAGTGCCGTCCTCTTGGACTTGTTGGCATGAGGTTTGTCTGGTATGGATGATGGTGCGCCTTCTTACTTTTAGCGGTCCTTTTGTGTCAATCTCCAAGATTGCTTGACGCTTCATCCTCGAAGGAATTGAACTCCGAATATCGCCTTTTTCTGCTAGCATGTCGGGCTTTTCTTCTTTTGGCGCTGTCTCCTTTCTTCTAGAAGGCTTTTTGTTGTCTTCCAGTCTTTCGAAAACTGACTGTTGCAAAGGCGAGCTAGCCGTGTTGCCTTGTTTCTTAGGTTTTGACAGCCTTTCAAAAACGGATTTTTGGGATGTTGGCGTGTTAAGCCTCTTGAAGACGGAGGTTCGGCTTTGACCACCAATGCGATGCAATGCCGATATTCTGGGTCTTGGGTGATTCATCCTATTGACGACCGGCATCTGAGGGACGGTTTTAGGCTCTTCTTGTTTTTGTATAATGCTCACGCTGATGTGCTGAGTGCTAGCTTTTTTCGCCTTGCTCGAAATCTTCACAGGTGCACTTGGTGCGAAGCCGATTCCTGCTTTACCGTTGTCAACTCCGTAACCATGCTTTCTCAGCCTTTTTTGAGTCTCGGTGAGGTCACGTTCTTTGTTGTCGACAGCATCTGAAACCTTCTTTCCAGGTTTTGAAGAGGGAATAAAGTCGTACCCAGCCTTTGACATGAGTTTGTAGGCGTTTGGATCAAAACCTTCTTCGGTTCTCTTGGTTGGGAGAAAACTTGATTCTACTCCCTTTGGCAGAGCTTTTATGAAACCTTGTGGTGGTCCTGCAACCTTGGTCCCGCCTAGCTGTGTTAGAGGTAGAATTGTATTCGCCTTGAGTAGTTCCACATCATCCTTGCACTGTTGCATGTCGGCTTTGCTTGTCCCAGTTTCGAATGGTGTTTGACCCTTCTTTCTTCTCGACATTGGGATGTATCGGAAGACGGGCGTATTTGGTTCTTTTGCAGGCGTCTTACCCCCTTTTGCTGTCACAAGTTCGTCGTTGCTTGAAGATGGTGTGGTTTCCCCTCCTTGCTTTCTGGGAACGGATTGCCATTCTTGTTTTTTAGGCGTTGCTTTGCCTGTGGACTTTACCTCTCTCGGGAGAGCTTCAGGTATCATGTCCTCCTCCATGTAGAACTTGGCGTCCGCAAAGTGTGATTCTGCCTCGGTAAATGGCCTTGTATCGCCTCGAACCACCTTCACTCCTTCCCGGTAGAATTTTAAACATTGGTGAAGGGTAGACGGCACTAACCCATTCTCATGAATCCAAGGCCTTCCTAAGAGCAGGCCGTATGAAGTTCTTGCATTGATCACATGAAATATTGTGCTGGATTTGAGTTCACCGATGGTCATCTCCACTCGGATCATGCCTATCGCTCTTTGTCCTCCTTGGTTGAAACCTTGGATTAGTAGACGGCTTAGAGATAGTTCGTCCATTTTGATGCCAATTGTGGCCATTGTAGACTTTGGCATGATGTTTATGGCCGATCCGCCATCTACAAGCATGCGTTTGACTTTGCTCTCCCTTATGTATCCTGAGATGAAGAGAGGACGGTTGTGAGGTTTTGATCCTAACAATAAGTCTTCGTCAGTGAAGTTGATTGAGTCTTGGGCGGCGCAACATGTGGTATATTCATGTGACTGAAGTTTTGAGCATTCATCTTTGTTTCCTTGTACCCCATAGTCATCGGGATTTGCTAAGGCCACTATCAATGCTTTACGCGTCTCTTCGGGTAATTGCAATGCCTCCTCGATGCTCACGTGAGTCGGCAGACCTTCTTTAGTCATGAAGGTTTTTACTTCTTCAGCGGTGATCACTTCCCCTTTTGATGGCTCCTCTACCTCTATTACGTGACATGTAGCGACAGTGTACCTTTGGAAGAAGTCTTTTGGGAAGTACTCATGCAAGGAGACGGGAATGCGTGGCTCTTGCTCCATAGGCTCCCCAGCGTATGTTGGCTTAGCAGCTCTTACGCTTCTTTTGGGTTTCCTATTGTTGCGACGACGGTGTCTTCTCCCATATTCTACCTTTGGCTTTGCGGCCTGTGGCTTGGGTTTCTTTGATTTTCTGCGGGTCACTAAGGTCCATTCTTCACTATCCTCCATCGGTGCATCTTGGTTGTTTGCCCCCGATGGTAGTAGTGCAGAAGGGGCTGTGTGACGATGGTCGTGCATTACTTGAAGAGGCACAGGGTCAAAGGACCCAAACACGATCGTCGTGGTGTGTGTTGCGACTGTGTCTTCCAAGTCGAGTTCAATTTGTCCTTGTTGCGCCAACTTCATGATGAGCTCCTTGAGGACAAAGCATTTGCCGACGGGATGGCTCACGATGCGATGGTATTTGCAGTACTTGGGATCGTCAACGCGATTCATCTCTTCTGGGCGCTTGCATTCAGGAAGCTCAATTACTTTCTTCTCCAACAGGTCGTCTAGCATCGGGGCCATGTCAGAGTCTGGGAATGGGTATGTTTTCTGCTCCAATTCCCTTAAGGTGTTTTTGTACCTTTCTTGGGTACGGGAGGGCTCACCTCTTTTTATCTCCTTTGCTTTGAATTTAGAGGAGATTTTGACGGGTGCAGCTGAAGTTTTAGTGGGGATGGCGTCAACGGCAAAAGCTTCCTTAGCGGGCTTCTTTCCACGATTGTCCACCTTTGGAGTAAACACTTTATCCTTCTTGAAGTCAGTGATCGGCTCCTTTTTTCCATGATGAGCGATGCTCAGCTCCATGTCGTGAACGCGGGTGGCTAACTCTTCGAACGTTCATGGTTTGATGCCTTGAAGGATGTATTGCAATCCCCATTGCATTCCTTGCACGCACATCTCGATTGAAGAGATTTCTGAGAGTCTGTCCTTACAGTCGAGGCTCAGAGTGCGCCATCGGTTGATGTAGTCAACGACTGGCTCATCCCTCCACTGTTTTGTGCTTGTCAGCTCTAGCATGCTGACTGTACGGCGGGTGCTGTAGAAGCGGTTGAGGAATTCACGCTCCAGTTGCTCCCAGCTGTTGATGGATTCGGGCTCAAGATCGGTGTACCAATCGAAGGCGTTACTTTTCAGTGAGCGCACAAACTGCTTGGCAAGGTAGTCCCCTTCAGTGCCCGCATTGTTGCAAGTTTCAACGAAGTGGGCGATGTGCTGTTTCGGGTTCCCCTTTCCATCGAACTGCATGAATTTGGGTGGTTGATATCCCCTTGGCATCTTCAGGGCATCAATCTTTTTAGAGTAAGGCTTGGAATACGATATGGAGGCATGTGAGCTCCCTTCGTACTGTGCTTTGATGGTGTTAGCAATCATTTGTTGGAGCTGTTGGATAGACAGAGATCCCATGAGCTCCGTTGCCTGGACTGGCTTCTCCTCGAATTCTTGTATCGGAGGTTCCTCATTCTCACCGCCTCCTTCTTTTCTGTCGTTCTCTTTTTCCAATCGGTTGACAAGCGCGGCGATTTGTAAGTCTTTTTCCTCAACCATCTGTGTGAGTTTGGCAATTGCCTCATTCATTTGAGCCAGCTGCTCCTCGATTGAAGTTGCTCCGGTGGTCATGACTTGCATGGCCGTGCTGCTGCTTGAGTTGGCGTCAGAGAGCAGGGACTCGGAGTACTTCCCCAGGCTCTTCTCCCTTGGCGCCTTTAGCGAGGCTAGGGTGATCACAGGCTCGTGCCTTGGGTGTCCTTGTTTCTCCAGCAAAGTTGATGCGGGGGTGGAAGATGCGGCCAAGAAAGCTCTTGCCTTGCTTCGAGTTACAACCTCTGAAATGCTCCTACCTGCAGCGAGGACGGTCTTGTTCTTCACATTGGGTGCGGGAACGGTTTGAGCCTTCCTTGATGCCATTTGTGCTTTTCTTTTCGGATTTGAAGATAGAGATGAGAGGTAGAGAATGTCCCACTGGGCGTGCCAAATTTGTAAACACGAAAATTTCCTGAAGGAACAAGAACACGTGTACAAAATATATTTGTTATTTGATGATTTTGGGTTACAATCTCTATTTGTTCCTCTGATTCTATCTTCGTAAGATATGGATTTTGTTGGTGGGCTGTTGATCCAAAGGGCCGTTGGGCTTGATCCTTGGATGAACAGTGATGTGGATTTGTTTGTGTTGATCCGAAGGGGCTGTTTGGCGCTTTGATTCTTGGGATGAACAGTGATGATCTTCAGATGTTTGATGATGAATGTAGAATGATGAACGATGAATGATGGATGAGCTTCAAGGGGCTTTGAGCTTGATTCTTGAAGGATGAATGTATTGATTCCAAGGGCCGTCGGGGCTTGATCTTGGAGGGTGGATGAATGTTGTTTCAAGGGCCGTCGGGGCTTGATCTTGAAGGTGGATGAATGATGAACGAAGAACGATGAACGACGAACGAAGAACGAAGAACGAACTTCAAGAGAATTCTCTTCCAATTTGGGAGTAGAGAAATGTATTTGTGAATTGGTGCCTTGAAATGAATGAAATTGGCTTCTATTTATAGAATTTTCCAAGGCCTAATTTTGAATATAATATCCCAGATGAAATAAGCCGTCTCTGTCAGGTGTTGACACGTGTCCTGTTTGACAGCTTTTCGGACTCTTTTCGAATTTTCGTTGAATCACACACTATGTGTACAATTTATGTAATACATGAGCGTTAACATTTTGACTATCGGTCAACATTTTATTTATCGAAATTTCACTGTCTACAATAGGACGTATCGTATTGGAATTAGGTGTTCTCGTGGTTTTTTGTTGTAATTGAATTCTAGCTTTTTGATTAAAAAAATGCAAATAAGCATCAACAAATACGAATTTGAATCACATTATCACTAGCTCGTTATGAGGCTTGGCCCACTCCACACCCCCTTAGTTTAGAGATAATATTGTTTGTTAAAAAAATTATTTAAAAAAAAAAAAACTTGCCATCGAGCTAGTTTTAGGGCTTGCCTTGAGAATGTATTGTGTGGGAAAACAATTAGGAACATGTGACAGAGGATTTGAACACATAATGCAGTAATTTCAGTGCAGTACATGACATTAATAATTCTTTGATATAATACATGACATGTGCTATTAACGAAAGAAATAAATCAAGGGCATGATGCAGTGCAATAATTTCACTGGTCGGAATGGGGGGCTCAGGCAACACCATCTTAGTACAGTCAAACTGTCAAGAAACCTTTTGATTGCCAGGCGTGGATCTACTAAGTAAGACTCGTGAATGATGAAGCAACTTTTTAGAGTTGCAAACTTGCAGTGCAAGCTATTCTTGTCCTATGGATATAAGCGATATGAGATACATGCATTTGGTGAAAATACTCATCAACTATTTGCAGTAAAAAAGGTATGTGATTATGTTAGATCAAGTATCCGCCTTTTCATTTGGGATCTTCTTTCCATGAAAGGTTTCTCTAGCTGGCCTCACAGTTGTTACCCCCACAAGATTTTGAAGTCATTTCTAAGGAATTCAACCTTTGGATGTTATCATGTCAATGAAAAAGATGAGAACAACGAATGCACATGAGTACTTTGAGAAGCATCCTGAGTTGTAGAAAAAGTTTGGCGATGAAATCTGAAACAACTGTTTGAGTGGATATTCAATGTTGGACTTAGTGCAATTAAAGGCCTAAGAACGCAAAAAGTAGAAGGACGATTGGGCTAAGACAGTTGGCAGCCCAAGAAGAATTGAAAATCATGTTTTCCAAGAAATAGGCAACAAGCCTATGTGAGAAGTGACAAGTGACAGATGGCAGCTCACCCCTAGCAAAAAGTACTTTTCCATGGCATGAATAAGTAAATAACAAAAGTAGATGGTGACTCACCATACTTTGGAGGCCATCACCAAAAGAGAATATTTGGACAGTTGGGCTAGAAAGCTTATAAAAACAATGAAGGACACAAGGAAGATCTCTCTCAATCAATCAATCAAAAGACATTTAACTCTGCACTCCAACAAGCAAGAAACCAGAAAGCTTTAGTTTGTTCAAACTTTACCCTTTTAGTCGCAAGTCCACCATAGAAAGCCATCTTTTGTCAAGTTTTAGAAGCTTTGCAACCTTTTCATGTGTTGTATTATCAAATCTCTTTAGTAAACCAGATTTATATTTCATTCACCAAGACTTCAACCCCTGTAAAATACAAAGAGAAGTGGTTGCAAGAAGACGAAACTTGCCTGACAATGTTGTAATCTTGCCCGAGTCTCTTTAAAGTAGATATATTGTTTATGCATCTTTCATTGGATCCTACATCATTTTTTACTGCTTTCATTCAAAATATCATCTATGATTAATCTTGCTAAACTAATTAACCTTGTTTCTTTATTGTTAACCTAAAACTATAACCAAAGAAATAATTTGAAGGGCCATGAACTCCCTTTAATTGAACATATGATATTATGAGTAAAAGTCATTGGTTACAAGGCAAGAAAAAGAACTTTATACAGACTTAACCCATCTGTAAACAATCCACTCGAACTAAGAAGTCGAAATAATTTATGGAGCAAGTAATCAATCCATTTAATAACTAAAAAGAACAATTTGTTATACAAAAATAACTGTGGCACGCTTAGACCCATATTTGTTTTGATTGTGAGCCTCAAGGCCTAACAAAGGCCCCACAAAGGCACCATTCAATCTAATAACAAACTCATATTGCAGTATACCAAGCAGCAAACCTTGTTCGAAAGGCAAGACCTAGAGGAGTTGTGTGAAGGACAGATCTGGCTCGAACAACGACTACTGGAGTTATCAAAATTTTGAGGTTTCATTGGCTGCAAATATTTCTTGAATGTGTCATGCTGCTCCTTTTGGGTAATTATGACTAGACTGGTACTACAACTTTTGAACAAGGCGTGCATTTACTTTACATGATGAAAATATCTGAATTCATGGAATGCTTTATTTTCTTTACGGATTCAATATTTTTCCACAAAAGCAAAACTTGTCCACTTAATCTTGTAAGTTTCTTTGTTTTCCACCTAAATTATTACTTGTGAGAGGAACTTCTTATTGAGCCGAGTTTTGGCCTAAAATCCTCAAACATACCAAATCCAAATCCAAATCCACCCATATCGAAATAGGGACTTGCATAACATACTATTTATTTTATATAAATATAAAATAGCTTTCATGCACGCGCTCACGCGTATGCAGAAGACATTTTCTAAAAAAAATTGAATTTTTTTTGTTTGAGAGGCATTTTTGTCTAAATTTTTTTTGGTGAAGCCCGTTACCTCAAGGGCATGTTGGGTTTATATATAGAGATGAAAGTGATATGAAAGACAGGGAGTCCAATTGTGGGACCTCAGATAGATGGAGGGTAAAACACTATTTAAGAATTGAGTTACAAGCCCCTTTTCTAAAGGACAGTTGCAATTGAGGGCTTAATGTAAGCAGCCACATTGACACAAAGAAATTCAAATTCGATGTGGTTTGGCGTTATCTGCGAGTATAGTTTTGGACTTTGGAGTCCAGTTGAAAGATATGCAGCAACCACACACCAGAAAAGGTATCTTTACAGCTAGCATTGTTGCAGCACATTGCCCACCCAACTTGTATTAATATTATGGTCTATGAAATTTGTTGGTCAATAAAAGTGGCCTATGCGATATTTATTAATAAACACAAGAATCATATAGCAAACGAGACAAGGAAACGCATTTTTATCACTGTACAAAGATTGAAATTGCTGTTGAATTCAATCCAGAGGAGAGGAGAGGAGCAAACCAAAGAACAAAAAGGCAGCAGATGGCTTCACCTCCATTAGAGTTTTTGACGGGCAAGATAGTATCGATTATTGAAAATGAAGTGTCACTGATCGGAGGAGTTCGTGACCAACTCGATGAAATCAAGCGTGAGCTGCTAACCATGAAAGCTTTCCTGGCAGATGCTGGAAAGAAGGGAGCTCTCAGCGAGGTAGAGAAAACATGGGTGGAAAATGTGAGGGACGTATCCATCGATATCGAAGATATAATTGACGAGTTCACCTATCAAATGAACAAGCACAGAAGTTGGGGTCCATACACAAGAGCCTTTCGTCAAATGATTTGCTTCCCCAAGCATCTTTGGGAGAGGCATAGGATCGCCACCAAATTGCACAAGATCGTCAGAACAATTAGAGCTATTCGAGAAAGAAACCAATGTTATGGCGTTGATCGCATACAAGGCATCGGTGATTCGCATAATTACGATCCCAATCGAGTCAGAATCTATGGTGAGTCCTCTCTTTTCTTTAAAGACGATGAACTTGTGGGAATCAAAGATGCTAAAGACAAGTTAGTTGGATGGTTGTTGTCTGAACAGCCAGAAAGAAGTGTAATTTCGGTGGTTGGAATGGGAGGTTCCGGCAAGACCACCTTAGTGGCAAACACCTTCAACAGTCAAACCGTAAAGAAACACTTTGATTGTCATGCCTGGATCACAGTCTCGCAAACTTACAACATCGAAGATCTGCTAAAGATAATGATCAAGGAACTTTTTAGAGCTGCAATGGAAGCTATTCCTCTGGACATAAGCAATATGAGCTACAGAGGTTTGGTGGAAATGCTTATAAAATATTTGCAGCCGAAGAGGTACGTGATTGTCTTGGATGATGTATGGGATAGAGAACTCTGGAGCCACATAAACGTAGCACTTCCTGATGGAGCACATGGAAGTCGAGTTGTGCTTACAACTCGGAACCAAGACATTGCTTCATTTTCATTCGGGGTCAGAAGCCATGTGTACCATGTTCATCCTCTCATTGAAAAAGAGGCTTGGGATCTTTTTTCCAAGAAAGCTTTCTCTAGCTGGCCAGACAGGTCCTGTCCCCGAGAGTTCGAACACATTGCTAGGGATCTTGTCGGAAAGTGCAAAGGTTTACCCCTTGGAATTGTGGCTATGGGTGCTCTCATGTCAACCAAAAGATTAAAGTCCGAGTGGAAAAGATTCTACCGTAGCTTGAACTGGGAGCTAAGCAACAACCCAACACTTGAAGTAGTAAGGAGCATCCTACTGCTAAGCTTCAATGGTTTACCTTATCGACTCAAGCGTTGCTTCTTGTATTTTTGCATTTTTCCAGAAGATTATGTCGTTAAACGTGAAAGGCTTAAAAGGCTGTGGATGGCAGAAGGGTTTGTCGAACAAGTTCGAGGGGCTACGCCAGAAGAGATTGCTGAAAGCTACATTGCGGAGCTCACTTGTCGATGCATGCTGCAAGTTGTTCAGAGGGAACCATCTGGAAGGGCAAAAACATTCAAGGTGCATGACCTTTTGCGAGAACTTGCCCTTTCAATTTCAGAAGCTGAGAAATTTTGTGCAGTGTATCACAGTCAGGAAGCAAATGAAGGGTGTAAAGATGCACACCGGTTATCACTGCGAGCAAGCAATGGAGAATTTCAACCACACAGAGATATGTCAAAGGTTCGTACCTTCTTTATGTTTTCCCCCGCGATGAGTGATTCTTCTTTGTTGGAAAAACTGCCATCTGGTTTCAAACTCTTAAGAGTCTTGGATCTAAAATATCTTCCGCTTGCTCGGCTCCCAGATGATATAGTGAAGTGCTTTAACTTGAGGTATTTAAATCTGAAATCAACGAAAGTGAAAGAGCTTCCGAAAGACATAGGAAACCTCCACAATTTGGAAACATTAAACATTAAGAACTCCATGATAAGGTCACTTCCAGTTGGAATGGTGAAGTTAAAAAACCTACGACATCTTGTGATGTACCATTATCCGGCATATGATGTTAAGTCTTTTAATTGGTTGGATAGCACACAAGCAAGGTTCAACATTAGTAAGCTAGAGAGCTTGCAAGTGTTGGATGGTATCGAGGCAGGAGGCGAGCTAATCAAACAACTTCGACCCATGACCCAACTCACTAGACTTAGTGTGTCAAATGTAAGAGGTGTTGACGAGAGCGATTTGTGCAAATCAATTGAGAGCATGAGACTCCTTGAATTCTTAGGTGTCAAGACAAGTAATGAGGATGAACTATTACGCTTGGATGCATTGGCAACAACTCCTCCTCTACTCAAGACACTTATCCTAACTGGAAAGCTAGAAAAAGTTCCACATTGGTTTCGTTCCCTTGACAGCGTTATGCACTTGAGTTTGCATTGGTCCAGATTAACAGAGGATTTCCTTCCTTACATCCAAACACTACCGAATCTGACCAAACTTGTGCTACACAATGCACACGTCGGGAATCGATTAGTCTTTCATACTGGATTCCAAAAGCTTACTGAATTAAGTCTAGGCAATCTCCCTGAATTGAATACCATCATCATAGAGAATGGGGTGATGCCATCACTACGGACACTGCGAATTGGGGAGTGCATGGAGTTAAAACAATTGCCTGATGGAATCGAACACCTTACATGTCTCCAAGAGTTGAATTTTATAGATGTTCCCAGTGAGCTCATAGAGCGAATACGAGGAGAAGGAAGTTTGGATCGTTCTAAGGTCAAGCACATCTCCGACATCCGCTATTGCTGCAAAATAGAATTGGGGTTCTGGGCTTGGAAAAGTTTGTGATCCTCCCCAAATCCCTTTGTTTTCCGATATCTGTCCAAAACTTGCTGTGTTATTACCCCGTTTGTGGCTTAAACGTAATACTATTTGGGAATCCTACTTTTTCTTTCACTTTTTAGTTCTTTGTTTTAGTTCTCTGATTGTGAATTCTGGAAGTCAGGATTGTTACCACAAATTGTAATTAATTAGGTGGTTATTCACTAAAAAGAATTACTTCCTACGCAGGATTGCAGTTTCATTTATTCTTACTGTCACAAGAATTTCAAATTAATTGAGCTTTTTAAATTTTAAAACTTTTGTGATAATTTGATGGAACCCCAAAATAGTCCAGGTGGATTTTTTGTTTCTCCTCATGACCCCCTATGCCCTCCAGTTGATATGCCACTCATACTTTTTTGCATTCGGATTTTTATGTACAAAGATTGGAATTTCATTTATCCATATTCAATTGCAAATACTGGTTTTCATCTTCCTATGCTTCAATTATAAGCATGTTACAGTTGGTGCCACTAATGATTGGACTCGTACAATAATTCATGCATACAACAGATGTATTATGCATACAATGCTACTCTATAAAATATCGGAAGCACCAGATTCATACATGAAAATATTACAACCACCACCATGTGCAGAATCATCATAAGCTCAAGCGGAGCATCACCAATAATCTCCACATGAACATATTCCAGTCTCAAAATGGTGGAACCGCTTTGAATCTCGAACTATGATACTCCTCTTCTCAATCAACGATATGAATTTCGCAGTGCTGTGACAGTCTCTGCAGATTCTAAGGTTCTTGGTAATAATGATTGGCGAGCCAGCATTCGTCACCAAAAGCCCAAATGCAATGGCTAATTTTTCACTGTGCTTGCTGATCATATCCTCTTTCACCGCCTCTTCAACATCATGTAGAACACATTCTGTTTCAGACACAAACCCAGCTTCTCGGATCTTTCCAATCACTTCTTCCAATTTAGTATATATCTTATCCGAGTCAGGGTGAGATTGATCACCCACGACAAACCGATGAATTTTATTTCCATGTTCGATAAAACTGCATCCAGGGTTTCTGATGAGACCTTTGTCCTTCATCAAAGCCCTCACCTTTGAAGCATCCCTCCACAAACCAGCTGCAGAGTACATATTGGATAGCATGATATAGTTTCTGGAATCTGATGGGTCCAAAGAAAACAATCTCTCCGCAACTTCCTTCCCAAGTTGAGTGTTACCATACACCCTACAAGCACCGAAAAGAGCCCCCCATACGCCAGAGTTTGGCTCCATTGGCATACGCCTAATCAGCTCGCAAGCATCATTTAGAAGCCCAGAACGTCCCAGAAGATCAACCATGCATGAATAGTGATCCAACCTAGGCTCAACTCCATAAACTTGAGGCATAATGTTGAAGTAATTCTTCCCCTCCTCGACAAGCCCTGAGTGGCTACAAGCACTTAGCAAATGTGTGAAGGTGACATGATCAGGCTCCACACCTTCTTTAAGCATGTTTTCAAAGAGCTTCATTGCTTCTCTCCCATACCCATGCCCAGCATAGGCTGCAAGCAGAGCAGTCCAAGCTACTTTGTCCGGATTATTTATTTCCCCGAAAATCTTAAGCGAGTAATTAAGTCTCCCCAACTTTGCATACAAATCCAGCAGTCCGGTTGCAATTGTGACATTTTCATTGAGACCATATTTCATAATCATACCATGGATGCACTCTGAGAGTTTCCGCAAACCTAAATTCTCACAAGCTTGAAGCAAGGACACCGCAGTGCCATCATCCGGATCAATTCCAGACCTTCTCATGAGATTAAAATAAGCCACTCCATCTGCTGCACTCCCATTTTCAGTGTGAATCGCAATCATTAAATTCCATGATACAACATTTGCTATCGGCATTGTCTCAACCAGTCGAAAAACTTCATCCAAAAAGCCCGACTTTCCATAGAAATTAATCAAAGAATTGACAAGCTTAACTTCCCAGAGCACACCCAACTTGAATGCAGATCCGTGAATGTACATTCCTTCAACAACAGCTCCCCTACCAGCACAAGCGGAGATTATAGACATAAGTGTAATCTCATTGGGTCGTATTCCCATTTCAAACTTCATTCTAAAAAATGCATTCAAGCATTTATCCACATACCCTCTTCGCGAAAACCCAGAAATCAAAGAATTCCAAGCGACCAAGTCCTTGTGGGGCAATTCATCGAACAGGTTCCATGCATCATCTGCACGGCCCAAACTTGAATAACAAGAAACCAGCTGATCGCCAATGAACCCATCTCTATAATCCAACGATTTGACCACGCAGGCCTGAATTGCGCGGCAAAAGGAGACGGAAGTGCAGGACCTCAGAGAAAAAATTAGGGTTGAAAGAAAAGTGACTGGATTCATCAACATATCCCATCATTTTTCATTCATTCATTCGTTTTGTGCATGCGTTGTTCCATCTGCCAAAACAAAAAGCATGCTTTTCCTTTCGTACATTAGCTTGCTCTGATTCTCACTACTTTTTGTTTGACGCGTTTGGCATGACTCGGTTGTCTGAGCGAAATTGTCAGTAAAGAAAAGGGAAAGGAAGAAAAGAGTCGTTTGAAAAGAAAAGGGAACAATGTCATCGCGACGCTCTCTGTCAATAATATAAATATGTATTTTAGATTTTTGTATTTGTGGTTTGCTACTAGACGTTACGATACTTTGCCCGTAATTTCTGTCCATATGACATTTGTGGTCGGACCCAAGACGTTACCACGACATTATCTTCATGTCATGTAAGTTTTTTATGTAGTTGTTTGGCTTAGGAGAGACTGTATATATATACGGGAAGATATCTTATTCGAATATCTCTCATCAAATTTTAGGAATTAAGAGATTCAGTTCTTTGAAATTTGATCTAACAGTTATAAACATGATCCTTCTAACATTATAATAATTATAATCGTTGAATCAAATTTCAAAGATTTAGATCTCAGAATTCGTACGACTTGGTGGGAGAGATCTAAATGGAATCTCTTCCCTATATAAACCGGTGAGTTGGACCTGACCGAATAAAAAGAATTTTAAAGGTCAAATGGACTTGAACGGCTTTGGTTCTCATTTTCAAATATTAAACCGGATGGGTGTATAATAGTAACTTATACTCATGCTTTGGTATGAATATATCACCTACGTCGGTTCGTTAAACATTAGTGAAACCGTTTTATTTGTATTTTTATTGGGTTGTTTTTAAAAGTATTTTCACCACTTCAAGATTTTTACAAGATTATTACTCTTCTTCATCTTAACTTTTTAAAACCGTGGATATATACATAAAAAAGAGCTAATACATACAACATATGTTGTATTTTAATATAACTTCTACACGTAAATTGATAATTTGGTACATCCAATACTATTGCCAAAAATACTTAATTCTAATCAAATGTTGATAAAAAAAATTAACCAAATGATCTCTTAACAAATAAAAAATTTCAAACCATGGAAAATAGAAAAGCATAATTTACCCAAAAAAAGGTAAGCTGTCAAACATAACAAAGCACGTCTGAACATAACAATTAACAAGGCTCGTCTGCAGATGGTGGTAGCAATTGCACCTCCTCTCCTTCGTTGTTAAAGACAAAAGTAACACAAGGAACCAGGCCTCCCTCCCTCCCCAAATTAATCAGACTGCAAAACCCTAATTTCCGTTTCCCATTTGGCAATCTGTATAATTAGGGTTTGCAAAGCTACCACGCTTGATTGCCGCAATTTCTACCCAAAGCTCAAGGTTAGGGCTTTTCTTCCTTATCTCTGAGCCTGTGATCACGCTTTTATGTTATTTGATTCCAAGTTGTAAATTACTTATCTTTTTGCTTCAATTTGGTTCAATATTATCGCAATTTTGGCTGATTGATTTATATTTTTCATTGTTTTGGTTATGTTTAGCTGTGAATCTTATAAGTTCAGCTGGAAATTGGATTCATTTGTGTGGGATTTTTTAATTACTTTGTTTGAATGTTAAATAATTGGGGAAGAATTCCAAGGAAAAAAAAAACTATTGAGATATTAGACGATTTTTCTGGATTTTCTTTCTGTTGTAAAGCAGAACAAGGTAAGGAACATTAGCATCTCAAGGAAGAGAGTGCACGGAATATATTTTCTTTGGAGAAAAATATGTTGAACGGTAACGGTGAACATGTTATATGCGGCAATAGCATCCGGCTATCCGCGTTCTGAAGTCCTTTTGTATTGGAAGGGTGTGAAGAATAGTTATGTGATTGTTTCTAATTTTTGTTTCTATCAGAAAGAGGCTGTTGTTTCAGCATAGTTATACTTATAGAAGTACAAACTACCTCTTTATTCTGATTTTTAGGGGCATTTTCCTTGGTTATGGTATATAGTATAAAGTATTTGTAGAATTTACGATTGTCAGGATAGTATGGCCATATTTATTGATTGTGTCTCTATGACACAAATCAAAAGTAATTCAGGAAAACAGTTATACTCTTTTCGTATTTATCTTGTTTTCTCTTATTATGTGATAGGTTTGCTGCCGAAGGAAAATCTCTTATGGACAGCACTGGTGAAAAGAAGGAGGTTGAATGGATAGAGAGAGTGAGATCAGAAGGAGCTGTTCCACTTCTTGATCCTGACAATTGTCGAAATGGTTGGGCTTCTCCACCTGGGGACAAGTTCTTAGTTAGAGGTCCTGACTACTTGTCAACCAAAGTTAAAGTTCCTGCTGGTGAATATCTTCTAAAGCCTCTTGGTTTTGATTGGATTAGAAGTTCGACAAAGATTGGGGAGGTCTTAAAACATCCAAACAGTCGTGTCAAGAAGGCTATTGAGGAAGAGTTCCCAACAGGTGATAAGCCTTTCGTTTGGGCTTTCAATCTTCAAGTTCCAAGTAAGGATAATTACAGTGCTGTGGCGTATTTTACAACCACAGAGCCTATTCCTGAGGGGTCTTTGATGGACCAGTTCTTGAAGGGTGATGATGGGTTTAGGAATTCAAGGCTTAAATTGATTGCCAATATTGTCAAGGGCCCTTGGATTGTGAGGAAAGCAGTTGGGGAGCAGGCCATATGCATAATTGGGCGTGCCCTTTCTTGTTATTACTGTGCATCAGATAGTTTCTTAGAAGTAGACGTGGATATTGGGTCTTCCATGGTTGCAAGTGCAATAGTTCATCTGGCATTTGGTTATATCACAACTCTGACTGTTGACCTTGCATTTCTCATCGAGAGCCAAACTGAATCAGAGCTTCCAGAACAACTTTTAGGTGCTGTAAGATTCTCTGAACTAGACCCTGCGTTAGCAAGGCCAACTGAACCATATCTTGGTAGGAGTACTGGCAGTTTGCAGTCTAATCTGCCTACACGGTTATGGAAGTCAATTGGACAGGGATTTTCCCACATGCTTCATCCAGGTGACCATGAAAATGGGTCTAGCTCGGGGTCAGCACATGTTAATGGGATTGGAGATAATGAAAACAGCTTAAAAAATGGTAAGTTCTTCTGACCAGTGGTCACATTTGAGTTTCCCCACCCCCCATTTTTTTTGTGTAATATGGAGTTTCTGTTGTGGAGGAAACGTGATCAGAATGTTTCCTCAAGAAACTTCCAGATGAATCCAGACAAAGTTATAATCTTTTTTCTTGCATGCAGCTTAAATTGCTTTTTTTTTTTTTCTTTTTCTTTTGCCCCTGTTGGTTTCCCTGTTTCTTGGTCCTATCATTAGGAAGTTCTGCAGGTTGGAATGTGTAATCACACTGAGGCCTGTCCAGTGCAATGTCTTCTCCTTTTGTCCCATATGCTCCTTTATCGTGAACAAACAGTAAACTATTTCGTTGTTGATGTCTGAACCAATGTTGCTAGTAATTAGGATCTAATTTCTGATGGCATTATGCAAAAGAAGAAATCCTATGAGATCATTTATTTGCTTGTGGTCAAATGATACTCGGATTTAAGCTTTTGAATAGATACTCCTTTTAAATTTGCACAAAAATATAGACAAAACCTTTCTTTTTCCTTTTGTGGGTGTAATGTTTTGTTTATGTTGTTATATTCAATTGTTCAGGACCAGGCTAAAGATTTTGGTGTTTACACGTCCAACAAAACACAGCCATAGTAACATTTTGTGGATCTTTTTTATCAAGTACACTTATTATTATTTCGCACTTTGATTGCATCTTTTTGTTTTATGTACGATATTACGCAATCATATTGACCTACAACACTATGTGGATATGGTTACACTTGCAGATAGTCAAGTGAAATGTGATGGCGACAAAACAAAGTGATTCGAATTTGTTGAAGCATCACAGATCTAACTTCTCAACATGGACTGCTTCACTCGTGTCGTCTGCTTGTCTCTGATTGTCCGGCGCTAGGGAGTAGGAAGCCTTGGGGTAGGCACCGAGTCCTAATTCAGTTGGCAATATATTCACATTATCAACTTTTTAATTTATGTAGGTGCAATTCTTTTGTTAATTTGATATTTAAACGAGTGTATAGAATACCGTCGCCTTGTGTAAAAAGCTATAGCAGTACCCGGTACCTATTGAGATTCCACTTCATTGGATTTTATGTACTATTGAGAATTATCCCCCGATGATGGCACTTTTTAACGTTTGCAACACTTGTTTCCTCATTTAAAATGTTGGATTTGGTGTGTTTAAACATTGATTGAGGATCCTTGAAAGGTCTGGTGCACTGCTCAAGTGGATTTCGAAAGGTCTCGAGCACTTACACAGGTGCTTTACAACAAAGCACTGGTTGAGGATACAAGGTGCACCTCGAAGCAAAGAAAGGATATCGAAATTCGTAACATTTCCACAAGATTTGGAACCTCGCCTGCCATCTGTTCTGAATTATTTTCCTTAATGCTTGTATCATACAATGAAAATGCTGCAATTCTACTGTCAATACGATTACACAATTCGTTTCCGATCAGTTTCTATGAGAAAAAAATGTTGTAGAATGATACATTGTCTGCTCAACTTAACATTGTCAGAGATCCAACAAATGATAATAAAAAAAATTGCTTCACACAACTATGAACATATACCATCGCATGTGCAGAGTAAGCAACAACCTGTCACTCCTTAGCGTCAAACCCGTGGCACCGGAGTATGCAGAGGTGAAATATTCGGCAAGTTTTGAGAATTAGCAGTTTCAAGTACGACTAGTGCTTGGTGGATTTAATTCTGAAGTAACTGGACATCAAGTCAAGCCTGCATTTACAAATATATTACACAAGCTCAACGCCCGAAGCTGGTAATGCGTTCATTTGCAATGTTCTACCATTTCCTGATGCAATAAATCGTATGGCTGGCAACGAAGAATCAGTAACAGGTTCAATCTCAAGAAAACTGAAATTATATGCATTGGATCGCTTCAAACTGAACATAGTAACAAGCACAATCCATCCCAACATGGAAACCGCCCAGTAATTGTTCATCCCGTGAATTAAACCCCACGCAATAGCATACCCAACAATGATTCCAGATAAATGGCCGATAAAACTTGCTTGAGGAACGATGATTGAGGTAAAAATAAGTGACTCAAATGGTGCAAAACTTATGGGAAGTGAGAGAAATCCAAAAAGATGTAACTTTGAGGTGGGTTGCTTCACCGAAAGAATTGTCATCCACCCAAAGACAACACATGAATACCCAACAGCCGTTACTCTCCGAAAATATTCAATCTTGAATTTTTGGATTAACAAATGGTAAATTCCCAAGACTAGCACTCCGGATAGCACAACCAAGACAAGCGTGTACTGCAGATAATATTCCACCCCGAGCCCTATGGGACCCAGCTTTTCTACTACCCCAAGACTCCAAAGGGCACTCATATTGAAAACAAGATGAATAATGCTTATATGAGAGAAAGCTGAAGTTATAATCCTCCAATGGTGACCTGCAACCGCAGTTTCATAACTCAAGCCCACATGTGAATAGCCAATGTTTTTCTTCTGTATGTAGAACCAAATTGCACTGCATATTCCTATGAAACAACTTGTGGCTGGTTTGTCCAAGATCTCAAAAACCAATGGCCTACCCATCTGTGCCAACCCTTATTTCTCAAGGATGTTTTGAACTCAACCTATATTATCCCAAAACCACAACTGTAGTAAGCTGCAGAAGAATCAAGACCACTTTTGCACTACCAAACATGGCATGTATACAGCTCCTTCAAAGTTCATAAATCAAAGGGCTTCCTCAAAACTGCATAACTGTTTTGGAAACTCAGAAAACAGTTCATAAGTTTAGAATTACCCAGATCAAATACCTTCAATAAAATGTGATGATTCCCAACACCCACCACCCAAAATGTGCACAAAACACCAACCCTAGAAATGGGAAGGGAACTTTGGGATTCAATCCAAAATCACCTCTCTAACGAATTTAATAAGTTGAGGGATGATTAGGTTCCAGAAAGATAATTGAATCAGAGTAATTAGAGTTTTGCAGACATGGAACTTACTTATTCACAATTGTATAGGGAATGATAAAGGTCGAAAAAGACTGATTAGAACTATAAAATGTATGAAAATATTAAGGGAAAGTGTAATATTGGGGAAATTTGTTTAGTGTAGTGAATGAAATCAATCTGAACTCAGAGAACAATATAAAATTAGGGTTTTTATTTTCAAGTCAGATAGAGAGTAACAGAAATAAACCGAGATCAACACATGAATGGACTTAAATTTGTAATTGCGTAAAACCCCAAATCAGTGAAATACCTGAGTGAGAGTGAGACAGAGGCAGATGCTGTGCTGCGAAGAAGATCTGTGGAGGAAGCAGATGACTGTGAACCAATTGAATCCTCAATGTTTTCTGGGAAACGCTGCTGCAATGTCGAGAGAGATGAGAAGGACGAAAGGAGTGGGGGAGTTAACAGAGGTCGGCGCATTCCATGCGCGATTTGTAGAGTGTTCTCGTAGTAGTGTTGAAAGTGACACAAGGGGAAAGGTATTAACTATTAAGCAAGGTTTTATTCAAAAGGGCGGATTAATCTGCCATTAGAGCATTTCCACCGGGGGCCAGTCCAAAAAGGTGCTGGCACCCTGTCCATGAACTCCACCCCACAAAATTGCCCAGCCCCCAGACCAAGCTGGTCTCTGGGCCAGCCTAGAATGGACTGAGAGAGAAGCCTGGCCATTGGCCTGGCGCATGCAGCACAATCGCGACTGGGCGCGAGTAGGAGACAAGAAACAGGCGGCGGGGCCCAGCGCGCAGGCGCACTACCCCTTCCTCGGGTGTGGGCGACGTGGCCCATTATATGCCGTTGGATTTCCAACGGCTAGTTCTTCTAGACCGTTGGATTTCCAACGGTAAAAAAATTTCAAATTTCTGTTTTAAAATGGATCGTTCGATCAAAGATCAACGGTCCACGTTTTTCCTATAAAAAAAAAACCCAACGGTCAAATTTATGACCGTTGGACACGTGGCATGATCTTGACTGTTGGATTTGAATATTTTTCAAATCCAACGGTCCAGATTAATTAAGCACATTAAAATTAATTTAAAATTATTTAAAAATACAAAAAATTATTTTTAAAATACAGAAAAAATTTAAATTTTTTTTTCTATAAATACCTAACCCTCATCTTCCACTTTACACCACATTTCAATATTTCTACACTTTCTATACTTTCTACATTTCAATATTTTCACATTTTCTTTTTTTCTTTTGAACTTTATTTAATTTCTTATGTTATTTCTTATTTATTGTTAGAACTTTATTTACGTTTATTTAATTTATTATGCAATTTCAATGTGATAATTTATTTATTTTTGTACTTTAGTTAAACACATGAAATAAGATTACATAAACTCACCAAATAAGATTACATAAACTCACCAAATATGTGCATAAAAACAAAACACACTACATAGAATTACATAAACTTAAAAAAAAAAAAATTACATAAACTTAAAAACAAAACACACTACATAGAATTACATAAACTTAAAAAAAAACGCTCGACATCCTTCCTACACCCTTCTTGACATTTTGCAAAGTGTTTTTCTTTTTCAGTATGTGGATGCGGCACTGTTTTGACAAATGTATCCCACCTTGGGTAAATGCCATCTGCAAGGTAGTATGATCCCTCGTATTGGGTACCATTAACCTGAAATGTGCATTTCGGCGATTTTCCTAGCAGCAGGTCGTCGAACACTGGGGATTGGGCAAGAACATTTAGGTCATTCTGAGCTCCATGAACACCGAAAAAAGCATGCCAAATCCAGGTATCAAATGAAGCTACCGCTTCCAAAATGATGCTTTTGGCTCATTTTTTGTTGCCATAAGCTTCTTGCCACGCACTTGGACAGTTTTTCCAAGTCCAGTGCATGCAGTCAATGTTTCCAATCATGCCAGGGAAGCCTCGCATCTCTCCCTTCCTTAAAAGCCTTCGCATGTCCCTTGGCGTGGGTTTCCGAAGGTACTCATTGGTGTAGAGGGCTTCAATTGCAGAGCAAAAGCGCATCAGGGCTTCCAGAACAGTTGTTCTTCCCATCCTCGCGATCTCATCCACTTGATCGGCAGATGCTCCATATGCAAGCATTCGCAAGACAGCCGTAATTTTTTGCTCGGGAAGAAGACCTAGAACATGAAAAGCATTCTCTTTTTGCACAAAGTATGGATCATGATTGCAAATAGCACTCATGATTTTGTCGAACAAACCTCGTTGCATTCTAAAACGACGTCTAAAAATATGATATGGGAATATGCTGTTGGGAATAAAATAATCTTCTAACAGATCTTTACCTCGTCTTCCCTTTTTCTATCGAGGTTTGCAGCACGTCTGGGTTTAGCTATCTGCCCCACGGCTTCCATGACACGGCGGGAATGTGAAGCCCTCTGCCTTCTATGGTGATCATCCTCATCCTCCTCCATGAAGAAAGCCTCATCTCCACCTCCATCTTCCTGGAGATTGGCCAATTCTGCCTGTTGTGCCAACAACCTTTTCTGTTGCTCCTGCAACTGTTTATACACTCTACTTGAAGAAGACATTGTAATAAGAACTCAAGATTTGAAAATGATGAACAATGATTCTGAGCTAAAAAGAAGGATTGAGATTGGTGTGAGGATTGATGTAGAGATGTAGGGTTTATATGGACGAAAAAAACAAGGATGAGGTTCTGGACAATGCCACGTGGCACTACGTAATTGGTTGAAAATCCAATCGAAATCTTGGCAAAATTATTGTAATCCGGATGTGACACGTGACACTACGTGATTGGTTGAAAATCTTATCGAAATCTTGGCTAAATTATTGTAATCCGGAAGTGACACGCGGCGCATCGGGATTGGTTGGAAATCTTTTCGAAAATCTATCCACAAAATAGTACGTTTCGGATAATGACATGTGTCATTACGAGATTGTTTGAAAATCTTATCGAAATCTTGACTAAATTATTGTAAACCGTACGTGACACGTGGCGCGTCAGAATTGGTTGAAAATCTTAGCGAAAATCTATTCACAAAATAGTACATTCGGATAATGACACGTGGCGTGACGAGATTCGTTAAAAATCCTATCCGAAATTAAAACTATTTTATTCTTTTATTCTTTTACAAAAAAATTTAAAAATATTATAAATGCGCTGGGTGCCAGCGCATTTTTTTAGGGGTGGAGATGCAGTGGCCTATTACTGTTCATTGGAGTCTGTTACTGTTCACTTGAGTGGATAAATGCGCTGGGTGCTGGCACCCAGTCTTAGGGGTGGACTTACTCTTAGCCTAATGCTTATTGGGGGATAATCACAAATATTACCAACGCAAATACATATACATTCCCCTTAATCCCTCAAATAAGCTTATTTGAGAGACCTTAGGATGCTCATTCCTTAACATTTTTTCATAAAAATCTGTCTATATTTTAGTATATTATTCGTAAATCATCAAATTGTAAAAAATTAAACAAATTCAAAGCTATTAAGATATTCAATTACAATGAAGTAAACAGATAAATACATTTTTTTTTCCAAAGAAACAATATTATGACTATCATTTAATTTAACAGTTAAATGGTTTGGGATTCAGATATTTTGTTAAAGATCTTTTATATAAGATCTAAAAGGTTGACAATTGGAACATTGAAATACAATGTAGACTGCGCCTTACAAAGGATCCCTCAACTAAGGGGACCATGTATACGCACATTTAGGGAACGGATTTGGAGCATCGTTTTTTTTTTTCCAAAAATTTCCACTTTTTTTTCCAAAAATTTTGACACACATTTTTGTGAGCCCATTCCATATTATATTTTAACAATCCGAACTATCTATCGTTGCTTAACATTTCAAGCATATATTTCCTGTGTTTATTATTTCCTTGGTGCCTAATTTTATTTGAATTTCTTATTTTGTTCAAAGGATGCTTTAGGTAGTATTCACTTTCTATGTTATTAACTGCTAAAATAGGTGTCTGTTGTACATGACATATTTTGCCATCTTAACTACAAGGGCAAAATATGTGTGAACTGCATGTTGCTTTGGTTTCTTCTGTTTGTTTTATGGAAATAGAAGATTTTTGGTGACCATGTGTTTATGATCAAGAACGTTAAGTTTCGTTCTACTATTTGTACAATGTCTTTACATGTCAGCTCATTTAAATGTATATAAAAGCCAAGTTGGTTATCTTATCGACCTCATTTACTCATGTGTCCTCTGTTTGTTCATAATTGTGTTGAATTTATTCAACTTAAATGTGTTTTATTCATCTGATTACGCTTGAAACACTGGTTCTCGTAGCAACGCGCAGACGTATATTCTGGGTTGGGTTGGAAAGGTAATTATTAGAACTAAGAAGGGTAATTTTGTCCGTAGGGACGGATTGGCCCTTGATTTCACCTTATTTACAAGAAACCCATCAGATTTGGGCTGGGTTGGGAAGGTAATTCTTAAAAGTTAGGAGGGTAATTTTGTCTTACAATAGATTTCAAAATATTTACGATACCAGGATGCTGCTTTCCTGAGTGGATTTTTTCCTCTCTCGTCAGCTTTCTCTCTCTTTTCATGTCATCTTCTCTCCAAAAAAAAAAAGAAAAAAAAAAAAGAAACCCTAGACGCTCAAGCTTCTCTCAACACTAATCGTCCCTCATCTTTCTCTCTTCACTCATCATTTCGATGAACTCTCACACAACCCTTTTTTTTGTTGTCTACTGTTTCCATTTTTGTCTCGGCGATCATCTGTTGCTGTTTTGGTTGCTAGAATAGTCTTCTGCTTCAATGAATGTCTTTGGTTTGAAACTCTTAGTTGGCTACAAGTTTTTGCTGTTTTCGATTTCATCGAAATTCATTTTTTTCGTCGCACGATCTAGCATCTTCTAGTGATTTTAAGGTCTTTTTTGTGGTTTTCGATTTGCAGGTGGATGTTTGAATTTTTTTTTCTTGTGATTTTGGGGGTTATGTCTTTGTGCTACGATCTTGCGTGTGGTTGTCTAATTTGATTTGGTTTTTACTTTTAGAAAACGATACTCGCGAGGAATCGCCGCCACCAACGGAACCTGTAGACTTGGACTATCAGATTCTCACTCAACTCGAGTGGTGCCGGTGCTGAGAAGCTCACCAAGAGAAGGCCTCGTACCGACGCTGCCATCTCCACTGTTTGGGGAAAATCCATCGGAGAAGATAAGGACTCCATCTTCTCCAAATTATCATTGTTTATTTAATATTTTATTACTGTATCTTTTATAATTCCTGACCACTACATTATTTAAATGTTAGAGTGAAACTTTAATCATTCATGGCAAGGTACAAATACATAGTGTAATATACACCCACTATCTCACTGTCCGGAAAAACTCACGAATATAAGAGCATTTGTATCTTCTTTACAGGTCATTGTTTAATATTTTATTATTATGTTGACCTAAAACATATCACATCACATACCATTTTATTATTTTAATCCATTATACACATGAATAGGCTGATCACATTCACCTAAAACCCTAATCCGTACACCCACTGCATCATTTTGAGTATTATTGTAGGGGTGTGATATCCACACACCCCTTTTTACTTCTCTCACACCCTTTTGGATTTTGGCCGTCAGATCGGATGAATTGAAGAATATCTAACGGACAGAAAGTAATAGGGGTGTGTGAGAAGTAAAAAAGGGTGTGTGGATAGCACACCCCTTATTGTATTATTGCAACAACAATTTACAAGAATAAGCATTACTAGATGTACACCCACTACAAGAATAAGCATTACTAGATGTACACCCACTACAAGAATAAGCATTTCTGATTAAATTATTATTTTTGATAAACCCATTTAGAATCTGATCTGGGCTTTGTCTGGATTCCAGGGTAAAAATTAGGGGTGGTTCAGTATGGGATCCCATACCGAAACCTTTGTCTTGATTCCCAAATCGAAATTTTCGAGAATCCCAATTTCAATACCGATCCCAAACCAAATTTTCGGGAATCCTAATTTTTGGGAATCCCGAAAATAGTTTCGGGATTTCGGGACAAATCGGGAATCTCGAAATGGTTGTGGGCTTTTGGACTAAAATTTGACATATTATGTTTTTGGGCTAAAATTCAACCTTTTATATTGAAAAATTGACATATAGGCAGGCCTAATCTGCCAATTTGTTTCTACTAATATGTGCACACAAATATGCCAATCAAATGGCAAGGCCCAATTAGTATCTGCCTATTCAAAAGCAATTTGCCAATTTGAAACGTTAATATGCTTGAGTAAACTAGTATATCTATCTATAATTAGGCCAGTCCCCAAAATTACGTCTAAAACGTTAATATATGCTTGAGTAAACTTATGTACATATATAATATAAAGGGTAAAAGATAGTTTACTATACTCATGTTTGGTGGCTTTCAACATTTAGTACATCATTTTTTTTTTCATCCCAGAGTCATACCTAAAGTATAAATTTTGGGACAGTCTCATACATCCGTTAGTCAAACTGTTAGTTTTCCCGTTAAGTGATGACGTGGGGCGCCACGTGTCATTAAAAATATTAAAATAATTATTTAAATAAAAATAATATTTAAAAAAGAAACTCACCTTGCAAAGAAGAAGAAGAAAAGAAAAAATAAACCGAACCCAGAAGAAGAAAGAAAAAAAAAGAAACCGAACCCAGAAGAAGAAAAGGAAGAAGAAGGAAGACGAAGATGAGGAGGAGGAGGAGGAGAATAAAAAAGAAAAAAAACCGAACCCAGAAGAAGCAGAAGGAAGAAGGAGGATGAGGAGGAGGAGGAGGAGGAGGAGAAAAAAAAAGAAAAAAAATCGAACCCAGAAGAAGCAGAAGCAGAAGGAAGAAGGAAGAGGAGCAGAAGCAGAAGGAAGAAGGAGGAGGAGGAGGAGGAAGAGGAGCAGAAGAAGAAGAAGAAGAAAGAAAAGAAAAGAAAAAAAAACAACTGAATCCAGAAGAAGAAGAAGAAGAAGAAGGAGAAGAACAACCCAGAAGAAGGAGGAAGAAGAAGAAGGAGGAGGAGGAAGAAGAATAAGGAAAAAAAAAAGAAGGAATTTGGGTTGGGGGCGCCCCAGGGGGGAAGAAGGTTTTTTTTATATATAATTTTATTATTATTATTATTTTAATATTTTTAATGACACATGACGCTCAGTCATTGTCCACATGGGCGCCATGTCATCACTTAACGAGAGAACTAACAGTTTGACTAACGGATGTATGAGACTGTCCTAAAATTTAAACTTTAGGTATGACTCTGGGATAAAAAAATTGATGTACTAAATGTTGAAAACCACCAAACATTAGGGTAGTAAACAGAGATATACCCTAATATAAATATTATAGATAGATGTAAGGTTTTCTCAAGCAAATTGTAACTTATAATCTATCCATGTATCCATCTATCAATCTCCCGTATTTATTCTGCATCTATGTATCCATTTATCAATCTCATGTGATTTAAAAATTCTGCATATGTTCCACTATCTATCTTAGGGCTCCTTCATGTATATGTTCCATCATCGATTTCCAGAGCTCTTTTAGTATTTCAATTTTTATTATTGTAGGTAGATGATGTTCACCTTAAAGATGTGCTCCTATATATTTTAAAATTAAATAATATATATATATATATATATATTTTTTTCCGATTCGGTTTGGGAATACTGAAATTCCAAAAACTTGAGACCGATTTCTGTACCGAAATTTCGGAATCGGTTCGGTATTGCATACCGAAATTTTCAGTTTGGTTTCGGGAATTTTTCGGTTTGGTTTAGGATTTTTGGGATTTTTTTCCAGTCCTAGTAAAAACCGTTAAACTTAAAGGTTGGTTTGATTTGGGTTTTCCAAGTAAGTTTTGCATGAAAGTGTTGGCTGCTGCTGCTCCGCTCCCTCAACGCTCATTTTTTACACATCGCATGGTTGATCCGATCCCCGCTCCAATCCGCCAAACAGGTTCGTCCCCCCTCCCAAATCCCTAATTCGTTTTGTTTATTTTCGTCCGAACTTTGATCTGATTTTTTTTTCCATATTTCCAATAAATCATTTGTTATTCCTTCTCATCTCTCTCAGTACTTTCACTGATATTTTCAGTTCTTAGATCGTATTTTTTTTTCTTCTGATTTTTGTTTGCGTTCAGTGTGATTTTGTGTGAAAGAATCAAAGATGTTGGGAATTTTAAGGCAAAAAGTTGGAGCTGGAAGCTCATTAGCTATGGTACACGCTCTACTTCTGCAATTTATGAACTTTCATTATATAAAACACCTGATTAATTTATTATTATGTGATTTATTGCCTAATCTTTGTGTTGGTTCAGATTTTGGGGCAGAGGATCCGCCCCGCCACATCGGCAATGATTTCGTATCCTCGGCGAAAGAGGTAATCTGATGCCTACCATCATCTAATGTTTGGCATTTATAATCCATGCGATTGCTTAACAAAAAATTTGTGTTTTTTGCTTTTTTAGAAGATTAATTTTTGTATAAAATATAAATCTTATAAACATTCTATCCATTGTTTAGTTTAACGAATTTTGTAGTGTTAGTTCTGCACCATTCCAATTTGCCTCTGATTGGACAAATAATAGCATTGTTTAGCTAATTTGCAAATTTCCTCATATTCCTAAGTTAGCATTTTTAGTAAAAAAAATTTAGATTTTACAGATTTTTCCAGTTCAGGATGATAAAAATTTAGGGCTTTGATTTGTTGATGTGATTTCCATGTACTCTGAATTCAAAAATTTAAATGCAAGAATATATTAGATGTGTGAGTAAATTTTCAGTCTTCATATATTTGTTTAACCCTTAACGATACGTGAATTATTGATTGATAATTTGATAATATGTATGCTATTATTGATTAAGAAAAATTAGTTCATTAATTTGTTGGGCTTGGTTGTTTTGGCATGTTGATGTTATAAAGCTCCTTTTTATAGTTAGGTTGAAGATCATGTTAATAGATTTTTTTTTGGTTGGTTCGGATCGGGCAATTCCGGAGGCCCTACCATCGAGGTTAGTCTGAAGCGATTCCTATCTTATTGCATGTCAAAATTTGCTTCAAATTTGTGATTTAATATAATTGGGCTTTAGAAAAAAATTCATGATTTTGTCTAAATCCAATTGAGTGATTAGAAAAAATTTCATCAAATTTCTGGGTTCCTGGGGGGTTCTGAATCTTGATGTTGAGAGAGCTTGATTGCTTTAATTGCTAATGAAATTAGCTTCTAAACATTCATAATTTGCTTTTTTATTTTGTTCTATATTTTCTTTGAGTTCAGATATATTTGTTTTTTTTTTGTGATATATTGCCGATGCCAAAATATCATATTTACAAGGACAAATATAGCAAGATTCTAAATCAAATTTTTATCCCGGTTCTACTGTTAGGTTCACTATCAATAAAAGGCACATGAAATATGGTTTTGATTTTAGAGCCTTTGATTTCTCAGATTGTCTTCATATATCGAATGTCATATGAATTTAGTTGTAGTTAATTTGTCAAAGGTTTGTTGTTGTTTAGCTTTTTCAAATGGAAGCCTTAGTATTTGCCTAGTATTTTTTGTGAATTCCAAACTTTGCTTATAATTGTAGGTACGTAAAAGCTGCCAATTGGATTTGTTCCCCAGATGATAATGGCATACCTATATAATGGTTGTTCTTTTGCTTTGATGTAGAAGTAAGATAATTGTTTTGCCCCTTATGTATCCTGCTTCTTTCTGTCCGTGTGTTCTTTGTTCAAAGGTTGGTTGGTTGGTTGTTAAACTTACTGCTGTAGAAGAGTTAAATTTCTGGTAGGCAGATGATTATAGTGTTGTTCCTATTATGCATAGGTCGTGGTAATAATATTTTGAGATTTTGTGTCTTCATAAATCCAGTAGTGATTTTGATTATCAGAAAGTAATCTCTCAACTTCTTTGTAATTATAGTTGCTTAGATACTGTCATAGGGACTTTTATCATACTTACAAATTGATTTTGATATATCCATTCGTAGGTTTAAAATTTTTGTCAAACCCAAAAGTTACCTTGCTGGGTATATTTAAAAAGTAGTTTAATTAATCAATATTACTATGGTAGTTTTCAAGTATATGTTAATTAGAATTAATTCTTTTGGTTTTATTTTTAAAACTACATATATGTGGTAAGGAGGGATTCCTATTGAAGTTTTGAATTTCCAGTAAATCTGATCATTAGGTGTTTAAAGATTTGAATTTTTAAAGTGGTTCCATAAAAATCTGCAAAGTGGTTCCATAGAAATCTGCAAAGTGGACGTTATGTGGCTTGCAGCAGTAGATTGTTTAGGGTTTAGGGTTTTGTTGAAAAAGATATATAAAAAAAAAAACCTAGGTAATGAGGCACTGAATTGGGTTTGAGAGTTTTGATATTCTGAGAGAGGTAGGGAGTATATAGAGTATATAGGGAGAGAGGGAGGTAGGTGACTTACAGAAATGGGGGGTGAGAGAAAAACGAGAGAAAATGGGTAGTATATTATATTTTGATTTTATAATTTTGTGGGTTTTGTGTTTAAACTTTTTTAGTACTTTTTTTTTGTAGATATAGCTTACAAATGTTGACCCAAAGGTTGGACATAATCATTACTTCTTATTACTTTAGTCTAAAGAAAGCATTGCAATTGGCACTGTTGTTTATTGTTCACCCAAATTTCAGTTTAATTACGGGCATGCCACTGCTTTACAGAGTGGCCTTTACTTTAGTGGATGGTCATTGCGGAAGGTTTGGGTTCGAGAGGCCATGCTGACTCTCTCTAACCCTTTCTCTTTCACTCTTTCAGACTCTCCATCTCTCTCAACCCTCACCATCTTCACCTTCTCCGTAAAACCCAGAGGCGGAGAGGCCTGAGTCCACATCACAACTCGCCATTCCTCTTCTCTTTTGCCATGACCAGGAATTTGGTGGATCGATCTGCTGCCGTTAATGGGTGACCATCGAGAAACCCTACAGGTGTCAGCAACGGCCGACCTGCTTCCAGATCCAAGGCGGGAAAACGATCTCCTCCGCCGGAGAAAAATGAGAGAAAAGTGCTAGCTTGCTCAGGCAGTTCATCAGCAGCGGCCAAAGATGACAACACGCCAAATGGAGCTCAAGCTAATCGCGGGAATCATGCTGATTCCAATTTGTTGCAATCGGATCAGTTGGTTGTCGGGGCAGGGGCGGATAATTCTTCCGCCGCAGCTGCAACAGCTTCCGCGGCAGCAGCGAAGAAGGTGAACTACGAAGTGGTGGAGTGGCCGAGAATTTATATTGCTCTGTCGAGGAAGGAGAAGCAAGATGATTTCCTTGCAATGAAAGGCACAAAGCTCCCTCAGAGGCCCAAAAAAGGGCCAAAAATGTTAATAGAACTCTGCAGGTATCTTAAAATCCAAATCATTGTTCTTCAATTTTAATTTTAATTTGGGTTAATCGAAAACAAAAACTCCAATTAATCTAATTAAAATATTTTTTTGGATGTTGTTGGCAGTATTGTTTTCCAGGGATGTGACTGTCTGACTTAACAAGGAATCGATATGAGGTCAGGGAGAAGAAATGTGTGAAGAAGGTAACATGCTTGCTCTGCTCTGCTTTTTCCTGGCTGTAATCCTCCCTTCTGTTTTCAATTTGGGACTCGAATTCAAGCTTTCGTTTTTTTTAGGTTTTTCATACTTTCTTACCAATACGACGTCCCTTTTATCTGTGGAATTTTTTTAACTGATCATTATGTAAAATAAGAGTAAAGAACAAGGCCACCTGAATATTAAAGAACTCTTATGATGTATGTTTTACAAATTACATTAATAAATTAACTCTATGTAACTAGGTGTGTCATTGTCACTTCATATGTCTAATTAGTCTGTGATTCAAACTTGCAGTATGTTCTATAAAACCACTGATGAGATAAAATCAGAGAAGCTAGAAAGGAGGTGCTAGAATTGTTTTGTAAAAATGAAACCCCAAACTCAGATGGCCTCAACAAACTTGAAACGGTAAGAAGATCAATCCTAAGGGCTTACAAGCACATTAAATATCTAAGTGCTTCTCGATCGATGCTATCTAACTTCCATTTTTATATTGATGCATGCAGATGGGTATGATCATCAATGAGTCTCTAAGGTTATATCTTCCTGTTGTGTCCCTTACTAGGGAATCTCTAAAGGAAGTTAGACTAGGACAGGTCGTCGTTCCCGCTAATGTTGAGTTGCACGTCACAAGCCTGGCACTTCACCATGAACCTAAATATTGGGGAAAAGACGTGCAACTTTTCAAACATGAGAGATTCTTAGAAGGGGTTGCGAAAGCTACTAACAACAACACAGTTGCATTCATGCTTTACAGGTAGAGAGGATGCTGCGAAAGAGATGCGTGTGATCAACGATAAACAGGTAAGCATCATCATCTTCCTACTTTTGTTATGATTGGTTGTATAGAGAATTGAGAAAAATGTTTTAAGACAATTCCGCGCTTTGAGTTATAGCATTTAGTAAGTATAAAATGACATTGATTAGTTCACTTACGTGTTGAATCCTTCTTTAGCTTATTTGTGGTGTTTGCTTGAGATTAAAAGCAATGGACATTATATGGAATTGATGTTCCTTTTAATATCCGTAAAGATGAAGAATTGTTCCTTTATTAGCAATTATATGAAGTAGGGATATTATGCAATACAATTTCTACACTCGACTATTTTACTTTTGTGTATATAGTTACAACTATTGATTGAAAGCCACATAAACTACCTAAAGGCCGAAAAACTGTTTGTGTTAGAAGAACAAAATATGGTGCAAAGCTTAAATTTTGGGCACTTAAATATATGTTTTTGTTTTCAATTACAATAACTTGCATGAAAATTCAATTGGGTTTGTTCTCTCTCGCAGTTCCTCCGTCTCTTCTCATCAAACTTCAATTCGTCATAAGTTTGCCATACAACGATGAAATCGCGCAAGGTTTCTTTGATTTCGGTTGACATGGGCCACCCCCAACATCCAGTAAGGTATCAATCTATTCCTTTCCTCACGAATGTAGGTTCTCTGGTTTTCACTTTTATTTTTTATAGAAGGTATGTGATTTCTTTAATTTTTTGCTTGGTTTATGAATTTTTTTTGTGGATTGGACTAGCTAGGGGCTATGGGTCTCTTCGAATTTGGGTACTTTACGGTTTCTGACAAGTTTTCTGTTTGTGGTTTTGGTTTTTAGGGATTGCACCGGGAAAAGGGCTGGAGTTGATTTTAAACCGTATAAAGGTATACTCTGTTAGAATTCGATATTTAGTTAGCAATTTTATTCTGGTTTATTGTTTTTTTTTTTCAGCTAATTTCTTGGTTCGGATGCTAAAGACTGAAATCTTACGTTTCAAATTTGATAGTTTATGCCTGCTTACATTTTTTTTATTGAATTGAGAGATTGAAGATTTATAGATGGGAAAGTGTCTCTAAAGGAGAGGAATTTGAAGAACCCGAAACAGAAGAACCGACGGGTTTCTGATTGAATGGAAGTTCTCAAATGCCTTAGCAATCACAGTCATTGCCTCGGTTGCATGGATAGTGTATGAAGTATGGTTTTAATGGTCAGTATACAAATGTGTGAAAATTGGTATTCATTTAATGGGTCAATTCATCTTTAATATGGATCTGAATATCTTAAATCATATATGCTTGGGTATTGTGTTGTTGAACTCGGGAGTGATGCTGTAATCCAGTAATTACATTTTGTAGGATTTATTATCAACTGGTAGGTAGATGATATAGAATTTATTAAGGTATTTTAGTTCAATATACACGAGAGATAAAAAATAAAAAAAAATTAAAAAAATGATTGCGAAAGTAACTTTCTTTTTCATTATTGAAAGTGCATTACAACTATATCATAGTTTGTTTCATGGGCGGGATTGTTGCAGTATTTCCTTTTCTCTTCTCATATGTAGGTGTTTTCATTTCTCAGCAATCAAATCATAAACTACATGTACCTAATATTTTTGTTTAGTTGTATTTTATTCAATTATTCTTATAGTTTTTGGTAGTGATTAAGTTTATGGTTCGTAATATTCTTATAGTTTTTTGTTGACTACGATTTAGGGTTTTTCAGAGTACAAGAAAAAGTCTTTCTCCGTTGCTGCATGCTTTTCTGCTGAGAGAGGAGGCAATGGCAAGTTCTTATTCGGGAGCTGTTAGTGCTGTTCAGGTCAAGATTAAATCTTTATACTATTTACGGTGTGTTTATTTGTTGTGTGTATTTATAGGTGGATTTGTATTGTGTGTAATGGGTGGTTGGGGGTTCTTGCAGGTGGGTTCATACTTTTGTGACCCAGTACTATCAGATTCTTCAAAAGCAACCTGATGTTGTTCATCAGTTCCTCTGATGGAAGCTCCATGATTCGTGTCGATGGCGATTCCACGGAATCTGCCGGTATACTGGTAATTGGTCTCTTCTTACTCTTAGCGGCACGAAATTGAGTTTCCTGGTCCTGCTATTTTTATTTTTCTTTGGTCAATGATAAATCATCCTGTGTTTCTAGGAAATGATAGTCACTATGCATTGGCTTGGTCTGCATGCTTTTCTGTTGAGAGAGGAGGCAATGGCAAGTTCTTATTCGGGAGCTGTTAGTGCTGTTCAGGTCAAGATTAAATCTTTATACTATTTACGGTGTGTTTATTTGTTGTGTGTATTTATAGGTGGATTTGTATTGTGTGTAATGGGTGGTTGGGGGTTCTTGCAGGTGGGTTCATACTTTTGTGACCCAGTACTATCAGATTCTTCAAAAGCAACCTGATGTTGTTCGTCAGTTCCTCTGATGGAAGCTCCATGATTCGTGTCGATGGAGATTCCACGGAATCTGCCGGTATACTGGTAATTGGTCTCTTCTTACTCTTAGCGGCACGAAATTGAGTTTCCTGGTCCTGCTATTTTTATTTTTCTTTGGTCAATGATAAATCATCCTGTGTTTCTAGGAAATGATAGTCACTATGCATTGGCTTGGTCTTTTTTTTTACTGTTTTGACCAAGGGGTGTGCCCCAGTTTGATTTTAAAATTGACCTCTCTATTATTATGTTAAGCTACAATTAAATGATTGTTGGAGTCTGAATATCAGGAATTGGAATGTCGTTTATTGACTTTCTCTGCATATGCACCGTTTGCTCCCTCTAATGTCCCTGATGCTTTCCTTTAATCTTGGATAACTTAAGATTATTGTTGTTTGTCATCATCGGTAAGATTGCAAATAAGTGGTAGTTGATGAGGTTCATCCCAATTACAAACCAAGAACAAATAAAAAAAGACACTTTAGATGTATTGAGTTTTTGGAATTGATTATCACCTTAAGATTGTTATTGGCCGGTCAGGAAGGGGTTTCTGAGGGAGGTATGGGAGATTTTGATTTCTCTGTTTCCTCCCTTGATTCAACAGGTCACTGTTTCTGGTTGGTGTGTCCTCTGACTCAAATTTAAAAATGGTTTCTTGACTATTTAGTTTATTGAACAAAATCCTTTCCTACTTTATAAAGCTCATATTCTTTATTTTAGTTCAGACCGGCTCACTCCACTCTCTCTCTGTCTCTGTGATTCTCTCAGTGATTCTAGGTTCCGTAATGCCATTTTTGCTTCTGAAGAAACCTAATTGCAGGTTCCTTTTCCATTTCTAAGCTTCTGTTATGCTTTGTGCTGTTGTATTTTCTGTTGTTAATGAGGCTCGATTGAAATATGCATCATGTTTTTGAAACTCTTTATCTCATTGTTTTTTGAGTAATTTTCTGGAAGTGAGGTTGAATACCTATTGGTGGTCTCTGTCTAAGATTTAATTCTTTTTAAACACTCCTCATAGGCCATTATGATTGATAGTTTAATACGATAGCAGAAATGCAAATTTCTCCTCCTTTAGTTTGTCTATAAGTCGCTTTTGGAACTAACAATTACCATGCATACAATTCTAGGACTTTATATTTACGTGTAGGGAGTTGGGTTTTTTTTGATATAGAATGTAAGTGACCCCACTTCACGTACTCTGAAAGTATATAAGCTTGGTAATGATTTTGACGAGCATGTCTGATGCCTTCTCAAACATGAATAGCCTGTGGGGCTTAAAATTGATATCAATTCCAAATTGTGGAATTGATATCAAAGGCAGATTGTAAAACTAATAACAAAGCCAATAGTAAGTGTTTGGGGGCTTCTTGGTATGATAGTTATGTCTGTTATGTGTTTGTTTTCTTTCCGTCTGTTCTTAGAGCGAACTCCTTATCCTTTGATATGTAATTTGTGTTAGCTTAAATGAAAGGTTTGTCTCTTCTCAAAAATGATGAATCCAACATGTTACTATGTGCTCTTCTATTCAGTATCTTTTAATTGGTCATTTGCTTTGCCTTCCATATAGTTTATAGTGTGATGTGCAACATTGGTACAGGCTCCAATGATATCGGAAGCTTTAGGATTGAGAGCAACCTCTAAATTGATTGGTAAATCAAGTATTGGATGCTAGCGTCAGTTGAATCCTCTCGAAAATTGGTTTAGTCATTACATATTTATATAATATTTTGATAGAAAATGTGTTATATTCTCTCTGTATTTGGTTTGCAAAGGGAGGGGATCATTTTTTGGGCTTTGGATATTAAAGACTAAAGATGGTTGTACTTTGTTAATTAGTTTAATTAGCATGTGGTTTGGCGGGGTCTGGTACGTATGATGGAACTAAAGTGTGTGACAGAAGAATCACAGTTGGTATAATAGTTGACGGTGGATCATTGTATAATAGACATCTTGCTGGATGGGTTGTGCTTTTACCAACCCTAATAAAATTATATTTGAATTATGCTGTCTGATAACTCTGGTTTTCTTTTTTTCCTGTTTATGGTTTTTAGTCTGTCATTTAATTGATGTAGCTTTGCTAGGATCTCTGTTCCGGCCGTGTGTGATTAGTGCAATGGAATTTGATTAATCGCTTGACTTTTACTTTCAAAAGGACTGTTAGAAGTTTTGTGTCAATTTGGTTGTGATGGTAAGATTACTTCATGTAACATTGTGTTGTGGCATGTGAGTGTCGAATTTTTTTCTTAATTTAATTTTGGAAAGAAATGCGTTTAACAGTAGTCCTATATGATGAAGTTAGTATCCTTATAAGTTGGGAACCTAACGCAAGATTGGTGGACTCATAGATTCCTACTTTTCTCTACGTCATTCCCCTCTACTTGCACCAGTTGTCACTTATTTTCTTTTTTTGGTTCTATCTCAGGAGTTTGTCAAGGGTAAAGTTCATGAACGAAAGAAATCTAATCTAGAGGTATTTTCTTTTTGGCTCATATCATAATTATGTTTGGGTGTTTAAACAATATTTGACTAAATGTATAATGTTTTTTAGTGGTATTTCAAATAAGGTAACTTCCCCAAACACTGATATTTTAGTTTTCTTTTGGTATGTGTGAAACCAGCTTGATTCAGGTTACAAGGTTGAGGGTTGCGGATAGTTAATCATGTTCAATAACCTTAGTTACAGGGCCATTCGCTTAAATTTTGGTTTCAAGTTGTAAAAAGACGGCTTTTCATTCTTTCTTAATATAAGCTTTCATTACAGTTTCAGTTTCACATCATTCGTCGTTGGATTTGCTAATATAAATTTTTTGTGAGATAATCTTACTGGTGAATTGTTAAAAGGTACTGAGATAATCTGTGCTTGACGACTTACCTACTCAAACATTGCTTTTTCTGTGTTTTGCTAACTGCTAAGTGAGGTATGTAGGTTGCAGGGCATATATTTTGCCGTCTTAACTGCTTGGGCAAAATTTGTGTAAACGGCAGCTTGCTTTTGTTTCTTCAGTTTCATATGGAAACAGACCTTCTGCTTATTTTTTCCTTTGTACAGTTGTTACAAAATTAGCTACTTGAATGAGTCATCAACACTTTCGGTTTTTAATTACTTGTTGAAATGGTTGCCTACACTACATGACACATATTATATGTGTGAACTACATGTTTCTTCTGTTTCTTAAGGAAACAAAACTTTTTTGGGAAACCATCTCTTTCTAATCAAAGACGTTCAGTTTCTTCTCACTCATTGTACTGTGTTTATATGCCAACTCACTTGAATGTATATAAAAAAATACTGCTTATCTTATTGATCTCATTCACTCGTGTATCCCTCTGTTTGTTAATAATTGTGTTGAATTTATTCAACTTAAATATGTTTTAATCATCTGATTACAACTAAAACAGCTGGTTTTCGCAACAACGTGCGGGCGTATATTGTAGTATTAACTAAAGTTGATTTGAATGTGATGATGATGGCAACCACTAACAACAAAACAACAGTCTCCTTAGATAAAGGAGAAAGAACCGAAAGGTGATGAAGAAAAGAAAGGAAAGGAGGAAAGAGAGCTCTGCACACGCAAATGTCAGTGTACATGTAAAGCAGAAGTTCTACTCTTTCGTGTTGTTTATCTCGATCTAGCTCTGGTATTTTGAGGGTCTCCGAGAATACAATATACTGTGACTCGGGTCTCATAGCTTTCTTGCTATATGATATCATATAAGTAAACGCTAGAATGCTAAATTTTAACCAAGACCATACTCACAAGCAAAATACAAATACAAAAGTCCATTTCAAAATGAAGGTTGTGATTTATCGAAAGATGTTCCGTAAACATAGGAATTATGGATATGTAGGCATATGTATTTTAGCATTATGTGATGAATAGGTTTATTTTTTTCTTAAATTATTTTTCTTTGGGTATTGCATGTCGTGATCACCACAGTGATGTTTGATGTTCTTCTTAAGGTGCTTCTTGGGGATGGAAAATCAAGTTTGGTGTTGCGCTTTGTAAAAGAATAATTCGTTGAATTTTAGGTTTGTTCTATATCTTTCAAAGTACGCATTTTCCTTTTTATCCATACCTTTACTTTTATAGTATGTTATTACAAGAATCAATTGCCACCCTTAGTTGGTGGTATTATCGTTACAACACATTCAAAGCAGCGAATAAAATCGCACTTGCTATTTGTTCTGTCCTCGACTACTATAGTAGAACTATAGAAATATCTTGTGAAAGCAATGAAGAAATCACTATGATTGATCTGCAAAGAAGCTCTAATAAGTTACAAGAGAGTTGCAATGTAAATTGAACTGCTTATTTTATGGATCAATTCACCTATCTCTTGCTTTTTCTTTCATTTGGAGATAATTGTGTAAATGTGTGGTTTTGTGAGCGTTACTCATGTAAAACGTGTGGTTTGAATTGCTACATTTAAGAATGAGATTGTATTCCTGTAGCATTTTCAGTTAATTTTTCTATGAATATTATTCATGGTTTGAAAACCCGCAGCAAAGCGCGGGCATTCCTGCTAGTTATATTGATTCTGGAAGCATGCCGAAACAAGGCCGTTTGGCTACAATTCACAAGAATTGCTCCGCCTTCGCGCCCTCCGCTGTTGCCCGAGCAGTTCAAATTCAAACAACCCCGATTAGGCTTCCACAACATCAACAACCCTTGCGTTGATCTGTACTTCCACTGCGCCAAGGGACAGGACGCCATGTCGACTGTGGAATTCCACGAAACTCTGATGAACCAAGTGCTTCCCTCGGCTGGTCGCACAATCCTCTAACCACTCTCAAACTCATCTGCAACTTCATAGACAGACGCGACGACAGTGGAAAACGCAACCAAGAAGCTTTCTTCACGGCGGCGGTTTGGCTCCACCAAAACCACCTCAAAACCCTTGCCTACAATCTCGTGCCAATTTCCGGCTCCTTCAGACATATCATAGACCTTCCCTGCATTCTCTCGCAGGTTCTACGAGGCGAAGCTCACTTGAAATTTACTGGGAGGACGAAGGAGGAGGTGGATTCAAACGGAATGGTGAAGGTCAATGAAAAGGACGCCAAGTTAAAGGTAAGCAAATTGTTGTTGAGGAGAAAGGCGATCCACACGACCAACAAGGCGGTTCAAAGATACGAGCGTGACGCTGATTACCGCTTCTTGCACGACTGTGTTTCGGATATTTTTGCCCAGTGCCTCAAGTATGATATTGAAAAATTTCATCATCACAAGGACCATGACCATGACCATCATGATGATTACTGCTTGGAGATTACCCAAGCAGCTACCTCTTTGCCTACCATCGCTGATCATCATATGTTGTTCGAAAACATTGCAAGGAAGGTTTTCCCGCCAGAATCATGCCTCTGAGAAGGGGATGGTAGTGTTTGTTGTATTGACCGATTGAGGAAGGAGGTTTTGTCGCCCTTGAGAAAAACTATGGCGCCAGAGGGCTGGGAACCTGACAACCGGTGGGGTTATAGAGCGGAGTACAAGCGAGAGCAATTGGCTACGGCCAATGAGATTGATCCTGGCAATGCCGCGCTGCTTCCGCATGACTTAGGCTTGGTTTGGTACTGAGGTGATTATGAAAAAAAGCCAAAAACAAGAAGATGCAAAACCTAGCTTTGAAAAACTGGCTTTTTTTTTTTCACATCTGTTTTACATAAAAGTTTACCAAATACTATAACACTTTTTTTTTCTTTTTTCAAAATCACTTTTACAAAAACGTTTACCAAACACTTTGATGTTTTATTTCACAATTGCATATTCTCGCAGCACAGCAGAAGTAGTTTTTTTTCAAAGTACAGCAATACCAAACCAGCTCTTATTAAGATTAAGCTATATCAAGTATCCTGAGGTCGAGCAAGAGGCTGACGTTAAGTGGAAGAAAATGGTGGAGGTCTACTCAAAGCAGGGGAAGCTGAAGAATTGGTTGGCTGTGTGATGTGGACAACACCTTGTCGGCGGGTTTGGCTTTTGGGTTTTTGTTGCCTCAAGTGAGTGACAAGCCATGGAAGGGAAATATGGTCACCTAAAGCGAAAACCCTCAGCTGCATTCGATACAAGGCGAGGATCTTAATTCGAGGGCCAAATATATGCAGACTTTGATCAAAAGCCAGGACTAGACGGCTGATTTCGGGAAGGTGTTCGATGTGATTCTAGTTTTTGCTACTACTTTCACTTCTCCAAAGCTCTCTCCTTCTTTCTTTGAGTTCTGATGAGACTAAGAGAGAGTATATATATAGGTGTATATATATCCTGCTAATAAGTGTGTGTATGTGTATATATATATACATGTAATTAATACTTTTGTAGAGAAGAGCAAAGTGAGTGACAAGAACTAAAAAAGTGGGACTGGAAAAGGTAAGCTTCTAACGTTCATATTCTAACGGTCACTTTCAGTGGAGGCAATAGAAACGAATAAAATGTGGGGCCTGGACTTGTTGCCTTAAATGGGTTGATCTTGCTTTGGAATTTTTTATTGATCCGAGGTTATTTTTCAACTGAGATTTGCTTTGGTGAGCATGAACTTCCCTACATTTTGGTTTTACCCGGCCCCACCGTTGAGACCACTCATGTGAGAAAGGTGACACTTGCATAGGAATTTAACCAAAGGTTTTCTTCAGGTGACATTGATAGATCAACAATTAACAATCACTCATATAAAAGAGTTCGCTTATTCAAAAACCATACCAAAGAGTCATATTAGGGTGACACCGTAATCAATCAACAATTGACAATAACTCATCTAGAGCAAACTCGTGGTTTTTGTTTATAGGCATCTACTAAGATTGTTTATGTTTTATTATACGTACTTGACTATCAGATAGAAAAATGGTGGTGCTTTTCACATCTATTTTTACCTCTACCCACTCTTCTCAATTTTCGGCCGTCGAATTGAATGAATTAAAAAAGACCAACAGACAAAAATTACCAAAAAAATGTATAAAAAAGTTAAAATAGGAGTGTGAATAGCACCAACTATAGAAAAAGAAACATCCATTTTTTCTCCTTTTGATTAAAAGAGGAGATTTACACTGCAACATACTAACACAAAATTGACATGTAAGTTTGACTCAAATATCTATAAAATCGTATCTTATTTTAGATATACATCATCATAGCCAAAACCTTAGAGGCAAAAAAGGCCCAAGGACAATTACAGGGGTGCACAAAAGGCATTCGGAAATCATTTTCTGTTATTTATCACCTTCCTTCTTCTATAATGCCAACGAGCAGTGATTGAGTGACGTTTACTGGAGAATGCGCAGGGTCAACTCCGGGGGTGTTAGCACTACTTGCATTGTTGCCTTCAGGCTAATAGTTGAGGCGAACATTACTATGCTTGGATGCCGTTGATGGGGTATCATCCTCCACCAAAAATCTACCTGTTGAAAATGTTGTTACATCTTTAAAATTATAATCTGTCAAATAGTTTGGCTTCGACATGACAGTGCCTATGTCAATGTCTCCAGAGAGCATTGCAACCACGCGTGACATAGATGGCCTCACCATCGGTGATCCTTGTGTGCACAGGAGAGCTGCTTTTATCAATCTAGTTGCTTCAGTTTCATCAAACTCTGTCATTCTCGGATCCACCAGCCCTAGAGTTTGGTCGTTTTCATGTAGAGTCCATACCTGAAAAACATTATGCCACGGTAAAAAAAAATTATAAATAAGTTTTTCACAACAATGCCTAAATGAAGCTAGGGGAATGGAATTCCTACCCATTCAAGAAGAAAAATCTTTTTTGGATCCAAGTTATTGTAAGAGTTTGGTCTCCCACTGAGGATCTCCAAAACAACGACTCCAAAACCAAACACATCGGCCTTCTCTGTCAAATGTCCAAACAGTGCATACTCCGGTGCCAAATAGCCTCTGCAATGCAAGATAATCAAATGGTTGCACAATGTTGTTTGAGATCATTAGAGGCATTATTAACATGTGTTAAAATTTCATGCAAGTATAAATGTGTGGCCATAATGAATGTATCCTCTGGAAAAACAATAAAGGATGGCTTACATTGTCCCTGCAACCCGGGTGCTGATGTGGGTTTTCTCATCATCATAAAGCTTTGCCAGTCCAAAATCTGATATTTTTGGGGAGAGTTTTGCATCGAGCAAAATATTACTTGCTTTGACATCTCGATGTATAATCCTTGGCCTTGACTCCTCATGAAGGTAAGCAAGTCCTCTTGCTGTTCCCAACAATATATTGAATCGAGTAGGCCAGTCAAGGTGCAAGTTACTTATTCCTAAAATATTAGTGAACACATCCAATCAAAAACATTTCTTAACAATTTTAGAGTGCTTGAAACTGCAGACAATGTTGTTTCTATGCAGCCTAAAAGTAGATAGGTTTGTACCAAAAAGTGCCTGATCAAGGCTCTTCTTTTCAAGATACTCATAAACCAAAATGTGGTGGCTGCCTTCGATGCAGCATCCATACAATTTCACTAGATTTCGATGTTGCACAGCAGATATGGTAGCAATTTCAGATACAAATTGACTCTTCCCTTGGTGAGATGCTATTGAAAGTTGCTTCACAGCCACTACTCTCCCATCAGAAAGTGTACCCTACAATGTACACAGAAACACAATTTAGTGACATGAAAGGAAAGAAAAAAGAAGCTTTATTTTCTTCTCTCGCTCGCTTGTTCTCCCTCCCTTTCTCTTGTCATTACTTCAAGTACATGATACAGATGTAATACGGATTTCACCTTATAAACAGGGCCATATCCTCCCTCTCCTAACTTATTTGAAGGATTAAAATCTTCGGTTGCAGCTCTCAACTCAGCATAACTGAAAGTATTTGGTCGAGGGCCTAATCCTAAAATATCTGCACATTCACGAAATAGTGTGACATAAGTTTTACTTTCGTGAAAGCATTCTTACTTATGTGTGTTAATATCAGAGTGGAGAAACCTGAATTGGATACCACTAATAATATGGTCGTTTACCTTCATCGTCCTCTCTTTCTGATTTTTTCCTCCTCATATATAGAATCGCAAATATTAACAGTAAGCTCACAACTCCAGCAGGAACTGCAATACCAACTATCAACCCAGTCCTGCTCTTCTTTCCTGGAGTAGTTGGTGGAAGCCCGGAAACTGTTGGTGTAAAATTTGAGCGATAACAAAGACGAATTCTTTAGTGTCAATTAACAGCAAAAAAATACATTTAAACCATTCATTGGAAATCTCTACTAGTTAACACATACTATACCCGAAGCAACATGGACAGCTGCTATTAGTGGGCCGTAATCACCATAATCGGGTATGCAACAAGTCCCTTTACCAGCCCAGAACAGATGAACTTCAAGATAATTCTCTGACACGGTAACATTAAATTTTCTCACAATTGCTCGGTTAACACCACCTGCCTCCTTCGATATGTCAAAGTCCTTCGTCCTGCAGGTACCCTAGCAACCAAATGAAGGGTAGGTGATAAATCTAGTCTCCTTTAAAACATCGAAAACCTGTCCAATGAGGTGTTTACTTCAAATAAGTTAGAATTTTTATTCTATAAGCAATCTTACCTGAATATAGATATCAAATACACGCCGTCCTAGACTTTCCCATTTTTGCGAAGTGCGATTTTCATAAACCGTCTCTGCAAAGTGCAATGTTACAGTGTAGGGCCCATTCTCAAGGCCCAGGCCATAGTATCTTAGTGATCCTGCGGACACTCTTGAAGTTTGGAAAAGCTCCGGGGTCACATCTGTTCCGGTGACTTGTGCAGGGGTATTTACCAGAAACGATGGGTTCCCTCTGTCCATATAAAACAAACCGGCATTGCTGACAGCCCATTTCTCTGTACTGGTTACACTGAATGTTGCTGGGCCAAGAGCTGAGTCTTCCGTCTCATACAATATGCCATCACGCCCCATCATTTGCGGTCCACCACAGTTGATTGAGAAGTTTGCATCTATAAGTTTCATGTAATACCAGAATGTACCCGTGATTAACGATGAAACTTGAAATTGAAGACTCATAATAATGTTCTTCAGTCACATATTTCTAACCAGTTACGCGTATTACTGAACTTATGAAAACATGATTGCAATCTATATCCATATGCATACATAACTAGATAAGCAATGCCTTTCCCTCTAACATGATGTTGCGTTAAAATAGTAAATGATGGGTGACATAAGAGCAGATTACATTGTGGGGTATTTCGATTGCATGGAAAATTTCTCTGGAGGCAATTCAATCTAGTAAGACTGCAAACAAAGAGAACAATTATTAGTTACCAAATAGAATCATGTAGTGGAAGAATCGGGATAGTATTGCTTGTCTAAAACAAGTAAGAGAAGCTTCAACTCACAGTAAGTTTGATCTGTAGTCAAATGTGAAGTTGTTGACCACTAGGTTCCTGCATAAAATCATTAATCAATCAACATATGAAGAACTATATCTTTATCAAATGAAAATTCCATGTACAAGATCAAAACTTAGTAGGCAAGTAGCATTGTGAAAACGAATCTCAACGATAATTTTTTGTCCAAACATATTCTGGTGATTTAAACTGTAAAATGAAGGTGAAAGATAAAAGGACACGTACACTTGCAATATTGTGGTCACCCACTGGGGAAAGCTTCCTGATAAAAAATTGTAAGACAAATCTCTGCAAATAACAAAATAGAATCAGAAGACACAAAATGCATGAAAGCTATTAAGAACTTGTGTAAGATAGGATTAGAATGCTTACGATTATACACAAACACATACGTGCACCGTGCATTCTATATGACTACTTTAAGAAACGAGGACTTACATAGTTTGAAGTTGATCGTTCTTTTGGCTCGGAAGAGGTCCGGAGAGACTATTGTTTCCAAGAAATCTGGCCATTTCGATTATAGTAGAAGGCACCCAGAAAAGAAAAAGAGATGAACAAACAAAAGGTCAGATATCCAGATCTTCAATCAAAGTAGGGAATGTTAAAAATTTGATAACTTATGTATGATCAGGCAAGAAAAAGATAATAAGGACGGGGATTACAAGGATGCAAGAGAACGCATTTTGAACAAAGAACTTGGGAGTTGGCCTGTCAAATTGTTGAAACTCAGATCCCTGCACACCGACGATAAGTTGAGAGGAGCAATCAGAATGAAAGAAAACTAATTGGCCTCGTTGGGACTCAAGCTTATATGCGCTGGTACGTACAGTGTCCCTAGACTTTGATATTCTCCAATATAAGACGGGATGGTACCAGTGATTAATGCGTTTCGCAGTGTTCTGTATTCCAAAAACGTAAAATTTGACAAAAAGTAGACGGAGTAAGATATCAAATTTCAAAAGGAAAAAGAAGTTAGATGAAAGTATCTGGATCGATGAGAATCTTCACTTACAAAGCAGTCAAGGTTTTCAGATTTTTTATGAAATCAAGAGAAGAGCTCCCATTGTATATATCATTGATTATCCTACATCATTATATGCAAAATAAACTGAAATCCCGTCTTCGGAGAAAGAGAGAGAGAACTACAATTTATGAAACATTTGTACTTACAGATTCTGCAATGAGGTCAGTTGAGAAAAGCTGGTTGGTATTGGGCCTTCGAAAGAGTTCCCTTGAAAGTACCTACAGAAACATATAAGAAGCTTGTGAACAAATTATCCATCTCAGGTCTGCTTTCATAAACTGCAAAAAATCAAAGGTTTCTCTACTTACAACATATAGAGTTGTGTCCAATTCCCTATGAAATCAGGTATCTTTCCTGAGAAAGGACTGTCCGATGCCAAGCTATCAAAAAGTTGACTTATACTAAGCTCATCCAAGAAAAGCAATCTCAAAGTACTGGATAAACGAACAAATCTAAAAATGCGATTTAAGAGCCGTTCTTACAAGATTTGCATGTTGGTGAGCTTGGCAAATGTTGAAGGAATTTCACCACCGAGTCCACAGCTGTCCAGGTAACTGTAAAAATCATAAGGCAACTGATTAATACCCATTTCGTACAATAAAGTGCAATTTTTGCTCATCCGTAAGGAATTAACATGTAATTCAAATTTGATGATTTAACGAAGCACTTACAGTTGCTCGAGCTTGACTAAATTACCAAGTTCTGGAGGGAGTGTTCCGGAGAAATTATTTGATCCGATGTCCCTGAAAGTCATGTTGAACAGGCAAACACTTACTTGAAAGCAATTATTGAAGAGTGATAGAAAGTTCTGTTGAATTGTAAGTCTATAGCTGATTAGGAAATAAGCTGTGTATCAAATTTGTGTATTCACTTGAGTTTAAAATAGCGAATGTGCAACTCTAATGTAGTAAGGCAAATAGTGCCAGGTGTAATGATCCTAGCAACTAGTTAGATGTAAGGCTGGGATTGTTTTGTGAAGAGAGAGAATCCACCTTGGATTCTAACAGTTTTGTAAAGCACAGAGTGTGTGAATTGTAGAGAGATGAAGAGAATATGCTCTGCTAGATTTTGCAGAGAGAGAGAGAAACCTTTAGAAAATTCTTTCATTGTTGTCCTTCTCATTTTCTGTTCTTCGATTGTTCATTCATAACCAGATTTTTACCTTATAACAACAGGTTCTGTATCTAATGTTTACGACACAAAATTTTATTGTACGCTCTCTAATTTTTCATGGCTTACAACACAGTTAGCTCCTTAAGGTTTCCAAGCTCCTTAGGTATGGGCCCAGAGAATGAATTGAAGCGAATATACCTGAATGGAGATATCAGTTAGTGAAAGATAAGCACCATTAAACTTAATTACATTACATAACAGGAAACTAGTATTGCATTATTCAATAAAAGCATAATGATTTTTTTGTAGATTAAGGCATAAATAGTAGCGAAAAGGTGTAAAGAACATAACTGTAGATTGTGATATTCAAAATGAAGTATACAAATTGCTACGGGTCTCATCAGATGTATGAGTACTTAAAGAAATGTTCTCTCACTACTTACAATACAGTCAATGCAGACATATTGCCAATGAATGCCGGTAGGGGACCGGTGAAATAATTATAATCGATCCTCCTACAAAAATTGGAAGGAAGTGTAATCGTTAACTCTTAATCTTACAACATCACCATATTTTTGTTGAAATCCCACATCGGCTAGAGAAATAAAGAAAGAAGAGTTTAAATATTCAAATCCCACTCCAATTAATATCGAGGCCTTTTGGGATAAACCCTACACGATGTGCTTGGAAGTAAGCCTTTGGCCCGTCAGAGCCACAAAATTTTAATATCCAATATATGATTTTGATGAACCAAAACCGGAGAAGGGAGTTGGAAAAAATTCATACAAAATTGTGAGATATCTTAGAGCCACAAATTCTTCTGGAAACACCCCTCGTTTGTTCAGATCATACACTCTCCTGGAAAGCAAAAAGATTGAACATTTAGAACTACATAAAATGGAGCGACACAGTCATATTATGACGTTAACATATATAGGTAGCAAGTGAAAAATCAGCAGTGGCATGGAAATCTTGTTCATAAAGAGAGAGTAGTTTAACATACAGTTTGGTGATGTGGCATGTAGTACCGTTGTCGTAAGTACAGTTGCATTCGATGGCTGGGTTGATATCGGGGTTGCCATTGGGGCTCTCAAAGTCGGTGACATTCATGGCAGATCCACTGCAGGGTTCTCCACTGATATTCCACAGCCCCGCCACTGCTTGTGTGTCCCATAGTTCAAATATTGAGTTCAACGCCCTCACTGCACTCTCAGTTAATTCAGTCCTTGTGTGTATTAGATTATCACACCATAATTTGACTTGTCTTACCACTTACCAGACTATCTCGAACCAAACGAAAGATCAAATTGATTATTACAAATGAAAATTACCCTTAATTTGGATGTTTTGTATATGGGAAGAAAAAAGGCTTTGCAAATAAGTTGCTCGAAACTTCATTTCATAGTCGAAAAACGCTTAAAATGTCATTTTGTTGAGGGAAAAAGCCCAGTTCCCGGTCAAAAACACTTAAATGTGGCGAAGTGGGTGTGTGGGGGTTGGGGGGGGGGGGGGGGGGGATGGGGGTTTGTGAAAGAGAGAGAGAGAGAGAGAGAGAGAGAGAGAGAGAGAACCTTCAGATGGTTCAGTGGTAGCATTTTGAGCAAAGGACAGCTGAAACCAGAAGCAGCTGAGTAAGCAGAGTAATAGTATCCTCATCATCAACTTCATCTTCATATGGTACATGTGCAGAACTTGCTCTCCTCGACGGCGTGAACTTAAACGACCAACACTTATATTGCGACTGGCTGAATCATGCATTGCATGTAAGAAGAAGAAGACCATTAGATTTTATAAGTGGATTCGGATGGGATGGGATCCAATTCCTATGTTTTGGATGACAGAAAGCCATACTGCCACGAATGAACCCACCACCATCCCGCCCACCTTGGCTTAATTATTCCGATGACTTGTTTTTGTTTACGAAATTTCTAATGTCTTAATTGGGAGTGAGATAATTTTGTATGTATGAACTTACTTTCTCTCGGTCCATATATTTGCTACTAACGTCTTAATCGGGGACAACTAAAGCACTTTTGTACGTATAAACTTGCTTTCTGAGATACTTTTGAGAATGAGATACTTTTGACTTAATTGAGGTCCATATATTTGCCAGTAACATCTTAATTGGGACTGAGATAATTTTGCTTGTAGGTAAACAACTCGATTTCTCTCAGTTAATATATTTAACGGTAACGTCTTAATTGGGATTGACATACTTTTCTATGGATGTAGACAACTTACTTTCTCTCAATCTATATATTTGCTAGTAACGTCTTAATTAGGATGACTGAGGTAATTTTGACTTGCTTTCTCTCGGTCTATATATTTGCTAGCATAACGTCTTAATTGGGACTTTAATATTTTGTATGTGTGTAAATGACTTTACTTTCTCTCGGCCTATATATTTGCTAGCATCTAGAAAAATTTGTAGATTGCTAGCATCTAGAAAAATTCATAGTTGCATACCAGTCAACGAATTAAGATCCAACTTTTGAGTCTTGACTAATAGTATCAACTAGAAAATACGTCCGCGCGTTGCGACGGGAACAACTGTTTCATGCGTAACTACATGAATAAGACACATTTCACCTGAATAAATTTAACACAATCATGAATGAACAGAGGAACACAAGAGTGAATGAGGTCAATAAGATAAACAGAACTTGTGTAATCATGTTAACTACAAACTGATAAATGACTTTCTTTCCTGCATAAAAATTTACTAAAGAAATAAAACTTATGTAATCATGTTAACTACAAACTGCACTTCAAAAATTTTGAAGTATTTCCAAATATGTTGAAATTTGAAAGGAAAAAGATGATAATTCTCCTGACTGCATAAGATTATACAATAAACATAAGATGGTGTGATCTCATAAAACTTAGTATTTAGGAGAAAGGAAGATATAAACATATGCAATCCGCCGATCGCAAAACGCAGGTGGGTTTCGATGGCAAACCAAAACCAGACCCCAAATAAGTAGGAGTTGATGCAAACCAAAACCAGACCCAATTCATCTTGCTCCAACAGTCTTTACATAAAACTAATTTGATTTCTTCATCATAAGTTCACTAAGATTTCGCAAAACTGAGCATTAGAAACCATCCCCTTATCATTTTCCCTCTCTTCAAACCCCATCACCGACTGGGGCTTTCGCCCCTCTGCCATTTCTTCAATTTCTTGCTCTTCACCATTTTTCTAAGAAAACCCACCAAACAAAATTGCGAAGGGAGAGTTCCAGAAAGCCAAAACGAAGAACCACACAGAAAACAAAACCCAAAACGAAAAACACAAATACAAACCCAGAAAATTCAAGAAATTAGAGAAATTCATTTTTTAATTAGAGAAATTAAAATTTCAAAAATTCAAGAAGTGGCCATTTGAAAAGTCGCCCAGAACTCCGGATTTTCGAAATCCTCCATAATATTAATTGAAGAATGGAAGTTCATTATAGTCCAATTTTTTTCTTTTTCTTTCCCTTTTTTTTCCCATTTTCTAGGTTACCACCGCTGCTACAGATTTGCTTCCCCGATGCGTGTCAACCTCTACACCTTCTCATTTCCGTCTCCGTCCGTTCGGTTCTCCATCAACCACCATTCGAATCGATCCACTGCCGTTTCAAAGAAAACCGGACCGATTTTGATGCTGAAGAAGACATGTATGTGCTCGTCGACGTCGTAGCTAGATCATTTCGTTGCAACCTCCACAAGAACCAGGGAGGGAGTCAAAACACCGGTTCTTTCCCGTCGAACAGATTGAATATGTGCCGATCTGATATGACGAACTCGCTGGTCCGAATCGGCGGACTCGAAGGCGGCGGATGGACGAGGAAGAAGGGGGACGAAGGAGGACGAGGAAGAAGGGGGATGGATGAGGGAGTGAAGGGGACGAATGAGGAAGAAGGGGAACAGAGGAGGGAGTACGGGGAGAGAAGACGATTTTCGGGCAAATGAAGAGGGTCTTTTTTTTTTAGGAGGGCTTGAGTAAAGTTTAATTTAACCAAAAACCATCATCTATTATTATTTAATCAAAAAGACTTCATATTTAATCATAAAAATAAAACTAATCTATATCAGGCTCTACAAACATTGAACAGACATGGGCTGATTTAAAAGCCCAGACCGATATAAAAAAATTCCAACCCTACCCCTAACAGAAACCTCATTCTGTCAGCTAATTTTGTTAAATAAACTTTTTTTATTTACAAATATGTCATTTTGTCAGCCAGTTTCTATCTTTCTGTTTTTTTTTTTTTGAATTTTCCGTTGGTTTCTCGCTCTTTTTTTCTTGTTTTCTTCTTGCCCTCCCCCTTGCTCTTGGAAGTCGGAAGGGACGTCTTTTTCATAGGCTTGAGAAGCCCATCGATTCCCACTTTCTTTTATTATATATTAATTATTTGAATTAGGTTGTTCAAATTACCAATCTCCACCTTAATTTTGTTTGCCACTTAGAACCTGCAGAAATGTTTTCTGTAGGAACACTTTCATTGAAAATTATTTCAATTTCATTTTTAGTTGGTGGGTTTAAAGAAACAGAGGTATGCACCACAAAATTTCTGATATTCTCGGTGATTTTACAGTAATATGTAAGTTTGCATGCTTCGAATTCTTTGAATGAGCAATGTTTTTGCAAAATGGTATATTTTTACTTCACTTTGATAACTGCTCGTTTTCTTATAACCTTTAAATAGTATTTTCTTGCCCTCATATGTTAGTTTCTTTGCTTAAATAACTTAAATATAATCAACATTCTATTCCGGTGGTGTTTTAGTTTAATAGACAGTGTTTACGAAATAGTTCACGATTTTTAAGTTTAATAAACAGCGTTTACGAAATAGTTTACAATTTGCTTCATTTGTAAATAGAATTGAAATGTAAGGAAATAGTAAAATCTGGGATGCATTCACGAACAAGTATAAACATATAAACTAGTGTGATTCTCTGTTAATAATTTGTACATTTAACAAATAGTATAGTTTGATAAATAGTGTAGTCTTTTTTATTTCTGTTTGATAAACAGTATGGATCCAGAATCAATGTGGTGTTTTAGTTCATTTTCTTAAATAGCATGCCATATTCTGATGTAAATCTATCAATACTTTCAGTATTTTAAGTTTAAGTTTCATAAGTACTTTGAGTTATTTTGATTAACAAATAGTGTGGCCATGTTGTTGTGGATCTGGAATCAGTGTGGTTTTCTAGTTGTGATCTATTCAGATATAGATCAATAAATAGTTCAGTTTTCTTGTAAAAAAAATTGTGGTTTTCTAGTTTAGTTTGCTAAATGGTTCAGTTTGCTAAATAGTTCAGTTTGCTTTGATAAAAAAAATGTGATTTTCTAGTTCACTTTGATAAATAGTTCAATTTGTTTTGCTAAAAAAGTGTGGTTTTCTACTTCAGTTTGCTAAATAGTTCAGTTTGCTAAATGGTTCAGTTTGATAAATAGTTCAGTTTGCTTTGGTAAAAAAGTGTGGTTTTCTAGTTCACTTTGACAAATAGTTCAGTTTTGCTTTAGTATAAAAATGTGGTTTTCTACTTCAGTTTGATAAATAGTTCAGTTTGCTAAATGGTTCAGTTTGCTAAATAGTTTAGTTTGATAAATATTTCAGCTTGCTTGGGTAAAAAAGTGTGGTTTTCTAGTTCACTTTGATAAATAGTTCAATTTGCTTTGGTAAAAAAGTGTGGTTTTCTACTTCAGTTTGATAAATAGTTCAGTTTGCTAAATGGTTTAGTTTGATAAATAGTTCAGTTTGATAAATAGTTCAATTTGCTTCGGTAAAAAAAGTGTGGTTTTCTAGTTCACTTTGATAAATAATTCAGTTTGCTTTGGTAAAATAGTGTGGTTTTCTACATCAGTTTGATAAATTGTTCAGTTTGCTAAATGGTTCATTTTGCTAAATAGTTCAGTTTGCTAAATAGTTTAGTTTGATAAATAGTTTATTTTTCTTTGGTAAAAAAAGTGTGGTTTTCTAGTTCACTTTGATAAATAGTTTGATAAAAAGTTCAGTTTCATAAATAATGCCTAGTCCTTAGTCATGTTTCATAAATAGTGCCTAGTCCTTAATCATGTTTCATAAATAGTGTATAGTATTTGGTACAGTTTCATAAATAGTGTCTATTTCTTGGTCCGATTTCATAAATAGTGTCTAGTAATTGGTCAACTTTCATAAATAGAACCAAGGGTGGTGCGTCATCACAGGAGAAGGTTTTGTATTTCAATTTGGAGGGAGGGAGGTTGATTCGATGGAACTGGACCAAGAACTAGACACAATTTATGAAACACAACCAAGAACTAGGCTCTATTTATGAAAGTTGACCAATTACTAGACACTATTTATGAAACTGAACACGAGTACTATTTATGAAACTGAATACAAGTACTATTTATGAAACTGAACACGATTACTATTTATGAAACAGGACACGAAAACTATTTATGAAACTGAACACGGGTACTATTTATGAAACTGAATACGAGTACTATTTATGAAACTAAACACGAAAACTATTTATGAAACTGGACACATTACTATTTTATAAAACTGAACATGAGTACTATTTATGAAACTTCAAATATATCAAATACGAACAATGTACCCTTTTTTGTCTTGGTGAGAATAAAGTAGAAACATACAACATGTTGAGTAAATCAAGAAAGCATATGCCACCACCAGACTTATATTATAAATCCTAACTATTAATTTAACACATCACAATTTCCAACACAATAATCCAAAATTAACTAAACTAATCAGTCAAGTAAAAATCAGGAGTGCAGATCTTCTGCACCGAAAATCATATGTGGCCTCTCATTAGCTTCCCTCAAAATTTACACTTGTCCGTTGTCCCTCAATTGATTCATATATATCACTGTTAACTATCCAAATAAAAACTCTCGAAAAAAGAAAGAAGGAAAATAGCAGCCCATTACCCAGTCTTCACCTACCAACGCCACTAGCGCACAATCCATCATCAACCCCACCGCGTCCAAAATTGCAAAACCAAAAAACAAGGGAATTTTTTTCGAGTAAGGAAGGTGAAAGGTCTGCGACTCTCTGTTTGAGAGAAACAAGAAGGGGCTTTGATTCCATCTATATGAAAGTAATTTTTTTGTCCTCATGGGAGGAAAAGAAAGAAAAGGAATAGGAAGTTTTATTTGATCGAGGGGGTGGCTGAAAAGGGGAATCAGTTTCTGTTGCCATTGCGAATCCATCGGCGCAGCCCCTAATCACCCATTTTGACAAATCTAATTCCACCGAATCAACCTCCCTCCCTCCAAATTGAAATTCAAACCCTCTCTTATGATGACGCACCACCCTCAGACTAATCAAATTCAACACCCCCGTTGACCTCAAGAGATGATTCAGGATTTGGAAGCAAACGAGAAGCAATCCAGGATTAGAAAATCAAATGACAGATGAATAAAACTTAGAATTTATGTGTGTTCTTCTCTCTCTCCTCTCTTTATTTGCGCACTAAATCAGTTTCCCATCATTAACCTGAAAAATCGAAGTGGAGTTGCAGATAGAAAGTTAGATAGAGAAAGAGTGGGGGAGCGCGAGAGGGAGCTCGTGGGATTTATGGGTTGTTGGGGTGAATATAAAGAATCGTGACCTTTTCAGCTCTCTGACAGGGGCAAAAGTAAACTGACGGAATAAAACGAAACTGACTTAACCTAAAACGTTAGGGGTAAAATCGACAAGTAATGATATTATTTTGGTTAGGCCATTGTAGTTAGACTGATTTAGTATTGGGCTTTGTACTAACCATTAAATAAAATTGTAACATAGTTTTTGGTTAAAATCTCAAGTTTTCAAGCCATTTTCATTAGTTTTCTTCTTTTTAAAAAAAAAAAAAATTAAGTTTAGTTGTTAAATAAGAATTAGTAATTTATTATTAATTAATTAATTTTTTATTCAAGGTGGCAAATGAGTGGGTTTCACTCTTACCACGTCATCATTTAACAGTTAAATTGACAGAAATTTTAACGGAGGTCTGACATTGCAACGAATTCATATGTTGAAGTATGACATTACAATGTTTAAAATATAAGATATGAAATTGTAGTTCGACTGATAATTAAGGTAGTTTTATGTAATTTCTTCTATAATATATTTTGTCCAACTTGCATGATCAAATGGCGGCCACTTTTTAAATTTCCCACGTTCCACCTAGAGTTGGCCAAGACTTTGATCATATTAGTTGAATTGTATACTGTAATTTATCCAAAGGACGTACCCAGAGCCACTTATCTGCCCTTTGCCGGTAAGCATGTCATCATCGGCGTCGATTGCATCCGGCCACTTCCTTTTGATGTTGATTCAAAGAGAAAGAACAAAAGAGAGAGCAAATCCTCTGATGCGGGGGTGTGGGGGATCTTGTGGAAGGAGGATATGGGGTGGCTGGGGTCCATGGATATGGATTAGCTATGGCAGATCAGCCCTGGCATCTAACAGAATGATAAAGAAGATGAAAGGTGTTTGGTTATGAGTTTAAAATGATAATTGAGTGGTTGGTTAGTAAGATACAAATATTGGGATAAAGTTTTGAAATACACATGTTGTAATATTATTGGGGCACATCAGAGATGAGTAAATTTTGGTACTCCCCATTGTGTACTCAAGTATTGTCCTTAAGGTACCATTTGGTACATGGGATGGGAAGGAATGTAGTGGGATGAAACGTTCCGTCTCACGTTTGGTGCTCCAAAAATAGGTGGAACACGGTGTTCAACGGGACAAGTTTTGGCTGAATTTTGGTTTAGTCTCACCCCTAGAATGACTCGTTCCACATCCGTGGAACACAAATTTATAACATTTTAAGACAAAAATACCCCTTGTCTTTTTCAATGTTTACACCATCCAAAAAACAAACCCTAAAATTCTATATTCTTCATTCCAGCTTCTCTGCCTGCCGCTGCCTTTTCCCGTAGCCTTCTTCCTCATCCTCTCCCATAAGAGCTGTATCTCCAGGTTCGATCTTGATCTTCTCCTGTAGCCGCTGCATCTCCAGGTTTGATCTTGATCTTTTCCCGTGGCCGCTGCATCTCCAGGTTCGTTTTCTTGATTTTTCCATGGAAAATTTCAATTTTCTGGGAAAATAGTAGGCCTGGGCAAAAAATACCGAGAACCGAACCGAACTCGGTCGGTTCGGTTCTTTTTTTCGGTTCATTCGGTATGGGTACAAAATCGGTTCGGTTTGGTACTTAGTCGGTTTGGTTTCGGTTCTATGTTCGGTACCGAATCGTACCAAATCAGTTTTGGACAAAGAACTAATTTGGGTTTTTTTTTTACAAAAATTGAAAAATAGGTCTTATTCCTTACCGAACCGAAAACCGAACCGAACCGAACCTACACTTGGACCGAACCGAAAATCGAACCGAACCTACACTTGAACCGAACCGAACCGTACCGAAATTTTACAATAGGTTCGGTTTCGGTACCACTCCGGTACCGAACCGTGCCCAGGCCTAGAAAATAGGATGATTATGAGAAAATAAGTTAGTTTTCTTGGTTTGTCTGGTTTAACTTGTGCTTGGGAAAAAGAACGAAGTCTGAATATTGAGGTTTATTACGATTTTGGTTTGTAAAGATTGGATTTGGTTCCGAGCTGTGCGATTTAGTGGGTTCGGTTGTGAGCTTGGCTTTGAGAACGTGGGGGAAAGTAATTGAAATTTTAATCTTGTTCTTGGTTTTTTTTTAATCTTTGACATGCTTAGTTTTAAGTAAATTAATGGAGGATTAATGACAAATGTGTTTTGTTTTTGTTGGGTGGGTGTTGAATTGCACAAAAATGCCAGAGATTTATTGCTCTAAAAATGCAAAAGAGTGCTGACCACTACACCGAGGTGGCCATGGATGAGATAACCATCTTGAAACAGATTGCAGAGGGAGACCCAAATGATAAAAAATGCGTGGTGAAGCTTCTAGACCATTTTAAGCATTCGGGTCCGAATAGGCAACATGTTTGTATGGTTTTTGAGTAATTGGGTGAGAATCTGTTGACGCTTATTAAGTATAGTGATTACCGGGGAGTGCCACTACATAAGGTTAAGGAGATTTATTATCATGTTTTGGCTGGATTGGATTATTTGCACAGACAGCTGTCGATTATACACACTAATTTGAAGCCAGAGAATATCTTTTTGATGTCAATGATAGACTCGCTCAAGGATCCGACAAAGTCAAGAGCACTTCTTATTCTTCCAGGTGGTAAAGACAAGGATGCATCGGAGTCAGGGTACGCAAAAACGTTAAATGGGGATATAAGTCTGAACCAGAAGAAAAAGATTAGAAGAAAGTGTAAGACTTTTATTGGGCTTACATCTATTTAGGAGTCCTAATTGATTAAGAATACAAGATAGGAAGAAATATTTGGTTATCCCGGATTACTTGGTGGTCAAGTAAACTTATAATGATTGGGAATATCTTTCCTACTAGGTCATGGATTCTAGAGGTGCTAAAGATATGTATTAGGGTTTTCTTTATGGGCTTGAAACCTAATATACTCACCTATAAATATAAGGCTTAGGTCCCCACTCTTATACACACATTCTAGCACAAAACCCTACCCCATATAAGAGTGCATAAGGCGTGTACTAGGAGCGGAAGATCTTTGCTTGTTGCTGTGTTCGTGGTTCATCATCAAGCTTGGACTCAATGGCTTCACAAGGTTAGTACTTCTAAGTGTGCATATATTGATCGATTTACAGAAAGGCGAAGCGTGCAGCTCAAAAGTGCGTGGATAGAGATGAAGCTGATGTAGAAACATCCACTGAGGTAGAGGCATCTCCTAACACAAGATTAAATGTGCGTTTTGTCGAAAACCAGTCTACTAGTTCTGTTAATGCGAATAGATCATCAGATGCTGGTGGGCCAAATGGCTCTCGTCTAGGAAGTCAGGGTAGTAAGAGAGGCAATCGCACTACAAGGCAGAAGTTGTCGGCATCAATTGACCTAAAATGCAAATTGGTTGATTTTGGGAATGCATGTTTTTACCCATTGTGATAGCTCTAGCAAAGATGACACTAGAGAGGATGAATACGATGATTGATGTTCTCTTTAGAATTGTGACAACTCAGTATGGCTCTGCAGACACATCAGCAAGGCAGTTAGTTGAGATTGTATGAAGGCTGTTAGTCTGTTGGGATTTGTAGGGATATAAGAAAGTTGGTTAGTAGCTTATGAGTGAAGCAAAGAATACTTGTATAAATAACAAATACCTATCTCTGTAATTCATTCATTGTTCAAGGAATACAATCTTTAGTCATTCACTTTCTCTCTCTAAATTCTCTACCATTGTTTTTCGTTTTGCTTCTTCTGCCATGTCTTCAGTCAAGAAATGGCATAACATATCTTCAACTATGTGCTACTGTAAAAAATATATCATAGATAAGCATATATGTGTCCAAATATGAACAAGTTCAAAAAAAAAAAAATTGTCCCATCCCGTCCCACACATAAACATTGTACCACAGAAGGAACAAGGGTAAGTTAGTCATTAAATCTTTTAGTTTCGTTCCGTCCAGCGTGTACCAAACGCAGAACGGAATAATCGTCCCGTTCCATCCTATGCGTACCAAACATAACACGGAACCTTCGTTCTATCCCGTCATGTCCTGTCCCGTCCCGTCCCGTTTGCATACCAAACAGTACCTAAAAGAAAGGCTGCTACAAAAGATGCGACTTGTATCATACATTTTTCCCAATTAAGAAAGTTGAAATTCAACAATAAAATCAAGAGTAATGTTACACTTACTACTTATTTATATCATCATTTAATTTATCTCTCTAATAACGGTAGTGTCCACCAACGCATGTGAATCCTATCTCTCTATTAGAGAGATGATATAAATAATGATACAAATATATGGTAAAAGTAACATTTTTGTAGAATCAAGTGGCAATATGATAATTAGTCCAACCACTTATAAACCCTTACATAATTTAGTCTCTTTTTGTCCTCACATTCTCACACCCAACTTTACATTTGGACCAAGTCTCTGCATACGCTTTCCTCATCAGTCGTTGTTGAATGTTCTCATTCACTTGGGGATGTAGATAACACTAGCTCATTATATTTCCTCTTTCATTAATTGTAAGGAAAACTAATGAAAAGTCCAAAAAAACTTTCCTTTTAATGAAAAGTCTTTTTAAAATGTATAGTGAATAGTAGTAGGGAAAGGTAAAAATGTGGTTTTTCGTTAAAAGTGAACGGTACCGGAAGTGTTTTGTTAAAGGAGAAATTAGGTTCTCATCCTTCATTTTGCTACTCCTTTGATTAAAACCTTATTCCTTTTCATTTTTTTTATCAAGGTCCTTGGTATTAATAACATCATTAATTATTTCAATAATAAAACATTTTTTTTATTTATATTCATTTAATGTTAAAAATGTTACAATTAGTATATTTATATTTATGGCTAAATTTTTTATCATATATTTTTATTTTTAGTTTGTACCCATTTTTAATTTTCAACCCTTTTTTAATTTGTACCAATTTTATTTTCAGTTTTAATTTGTACCCATATATTAATTTATTTTATAAAGTTTTATTTGTATTTGTACCCATATTTTTTTATTTATTTGTATCCATTTTTTAATGTTGCTAAATGTACCCATGCTAATTATATGTACCATTCATGTAATTTGTTTTTTCAAATTTTTAATCTTAAAATGTACTCATTCTTAAATATACCATTTTGTTTATATAACATCTATTCAATTTTTTTTCTAATCCATTTTTAAACTTATATGGGTACATTCTTTTTTCTTTGATTTGAGAATGTATCTATGTTAAGTTTAATCGAAGAAATTTACTAATTTTATTAAGCCTAAATATCTTTTTTTTTTTTTGTGATTTTGAAGAATGTACTCATGTTTTGATACAATAATTTTTTGGTTAATTTTGATGAATGTACCCATGTTTACACACACACACACACACACACACACAATAGTATATTTATATTTTAATATTTCTAATCCAACAAATTATGGTTTTTTATTTAAAATCTCATTAATATAAACAACTATAAATTTATATTTTTAATTTAAAAAAATATAGTACCGTACATAGAAATAAATTATCACATTAATTTCAGGAACTTTGATAAAAAATTGAAAACCAACAAGGTTTCAGTCAAAGAATATTCATAACTAAGGACCGCATCCAAAGTCTCTCTTTGTTAAAACTCCCTTAGTTGTAATGATAGTAATATTCTCATTAAAATAATTTCGCTCTATTTTATTTATTTAGTTTCATCTGGTATACATAATTTGAATATTTTACTTTGAAAGGTACATTGAAATATGTAGTTATCAGTAGCGTACTACATAATTTTCTCATCTATATAGCTAGTTATTACGAAATTTCTTACGTCTTAATTGGGAGTGAGATAATTTTGTATGCATGTAAACAACTTGCTTTCTCTTGGTCCATATATTTCCTACTAACGTCTTAATTGGGGACGACTAAAGTACTTTTGTATGTATATGAACTTGCTTTCTCTTAGTCCATATATTTGCTTTCTCTTAGTCAATATAATATATTTAATGGTAACGTCTTAGTTGTGTTTTGTTTAAAATGATGTGTGTAATCATCTACTCCAAGTGAAAGATTCGTAAAGTGTCCTCTGAAAGAAAAGCACCTTCGGGCGAGGCCCTAGGGATACAAAAATGGTCCTGTAAACCCACCGACACGTAATTGGACGGTGGAAAAACATGCAGAGCTGCCTTTTTTGAAGGAAAAATAAATAAAAAAGAGAAATATTAAAGAGAATCTTTCAAAATAAAATTTTTCATCAACTCTCGAACACTTCATCTTCTTTATAAAAATTTTATATTAATATTATAAAATATTATGTCATAAAAATAAGGTGACAGAGAGTACAAGTGAAGGACGTTGACGGCTAAGATTGAAGTTTCACAAAAGATACATATATGAATACGGTCGAGATCATTAGCAACTTCTGTAGTGGGTACTGATACATATTGAAATATCTAAACCCAAGTCAACCTCCTTCGGTCAACAAAAGAAAAAGTCATCCACGTCCATTAAGTTGATATAAAATCGTGCATCCCAAAACGTGTGGCAACAACGTCTTGTTTTTCATACTTGCTTCGCGTGAGACGACGTCCACACGCGAGAGATATTGGTCTTCCATGGATTTTTGCCGGGAATCAGTACTGGTGACTATCGAATCCTATCTCATCTTCTCACTTCGTTGTTAACAAGATTTCTTCACACCTATTTTTGTTTTTCACAAATCCTTCTTAATTTTAAGCAGTCAAATCAAATGAGTTGAAGAAGATTAATTATAAAATATTAATAAAGATGTGTGAAAGGTAAAAATAAGTGCTGACAGAAAATACAGTCGCTTTTAATGCCCAAGGCCTATCTCATTTGTTGGAAAAGTAGACTACCGTAGCGAAGCGTGGTAGTTCATATATAGTTGACAATGGCGTTGGGATATTAATGGCAAAACTTAATGCCCAAGGCCCATCATTGAAATATGTAACGCCACAACTGATGGTTCATATATAGTTGCGAGAGATTTTTCATTGTGACCAGTACACGAGATGACAGACCACGTGTTACTATACAAATAGTGAGATATGTGTGCTAAAAAGTTAATAACTTAAAAAATAAAATTTTCCACAACTTCTATTAAAACACGTGGTGTACCACTTGTGTTCCCGTCACAATTAAAAATTTCTCATATAATTGCAAAAACTCAATAATTCCTTCCAATCCACCAAATACAACAGCAACAAAGCTTTGTCCCACTAAGCGGGATCGGCTGTATGTCTCCTGAAACGCCTGTCGTCATCTCCAGGTACTCTATGTCTTTATTTAAAGTCTCTTTCCAAGTATTATGAGGTTTTCCTTTACCCTTTTTACCCTGACCCTCCGTCTTTTTCTAACAATAGCATTTGTAGGACTTTGGTTCACATGTCCATCCATTTTAACCAATTTTCTCTCATCTTATCTTTAACTGCTGCCACTTCTATTTTATATCGAATATCCTCGTTTCTAATTTGATCTAGAAAATTCAAGAGATTAGAGAAATTAATTTTTTTTTTAAATTAGAGAAATTAAAATTTCAAAAATTCAAGTGGCCATTTGAAAATTCGCCCAGAACTCTGGAAAATCCTCCATAATATTAATTGAAGAATGGAAGTTCATTACAGTCCAATTTTTTTTCTTTTTCTTTCCCCTTTTTTCCTTTTGATGTTGATTCGAAGAGAAAGAACGAAGGAGAGAGCAAATCCTCTGATGCGGGGGTGTGGGGGGATCTGGTGGAAAGATGATATGGATTAGCTATGCCAGATCAGCCATGGCATCTAACAGAATGAGAATTTAGAGTGCAAAATAAATTTTTTAGAGCGCTAATATAATATTCTATTGTTTTAAAATTAACAGTCACTTTTTTCTTTCTTTAACAAAAACATGAAAAGGTACATTGAAATATGTAGTTATCAGTAGCGTACTACATAATTTTCTCATCTATATAGCTAGTTATTACGAAATTTCTTACGTCTTAATTGGGAGTGAGATAATTTTGTATGCATGTAAACAACTTGCTTTCTCTTGGTCCATATATTTCCTACTAACGTCTTAATTGGGGACGACTAAAGTACTTTTGTATGTATATGAACTTGCTTTCTCTTAGTCCATATATTTGCTTTCTCTTAGTCAATATAATATATTTAATGGTAACGTCTTAATTGGGATTGACATACTTTAGTAGGCAACTTGCTTTCTCCCAGTCTATATATTTGCTAGTAATGTCTTAATTAGGACGACTGAGGTAATTTTGACTTGCTTTCTCTCAGTCTATATATTTGCTAGTAATGTCTTAATCAGGACGACTGAGATAATTTTGTATGTATGCAAACAACTTGCTTTCTCTCGGTCTACATATTTGCTAGCATAACGTCTTAATTGGGACTTTAATATTTTGTATGTATGTAAACGACTTTGCTTTCTCTCGGTCTATATATTTGCTAGCATCTAGAAAATTCATAGTTGCATACCAGTCAACGAATTAAGATCCAACTTTTGAGTCTTGACTAATAGTATCAACTAGAAAATACGTCCGCGCGTTGCGGCGGGAACAATTGTTTCATGCGTAACTGCATGAATAAGACACATTTAACCTGAATAAATTTAACACAATCATGAATGAACAGAGGAACACATGAGTGAATGAAGTCGATAAGATAAGCAAAACTTATGTAATCATGTTAACTACAAACTGAGAAATGACTTTCTTTCCTGCATAAAAATTTACTAAAGAAACAGAAACTTACGTTATCATGTTAACTACAAACTGCACTACAAAAAATTTGAGTCTTGACTAATAGTATCAACTAGAAAATACGTCCGCGCGTTGCGGCGGGAACAATTGTTTCATGCGTAACTGCATGAATAAGACACATTTAACCTGAATAAATTTAACACAATCATGAATGAACAGAGGAACACATGAGTGAATGAAGTCGATAAGATAAGCAAAACTTATGTAATCATGTTAACTACAAACTGAGAAATGACTTTCTTTCCTGCATAAAAATTTACTAAAGAAACAGAAACTTACGTTATCATGTTAACTACAAACTGCACTACAAAAAATTTGAAGTATTTCCAAATATGTTGAAATCCGAAAGGAAAAAGATGATAATTCTTCTGACTGCATAAGATTATACAATCAACATAAGATGGTGTGATCTCATAAAACTCAGTATTTAGGAGAAATGAAGATATAAACATACGCAATCCGCTTTCAGACTTGCCAAATAGATCTCATAAAACTCAGTATTTAGAGAAAGGTAGATAACCTTGCCAAATAGATCTCATAAAACTCAGTATTTCTAATTCGTTTTCAGACTTGCCAAATTTAATCTCATAAAACTCAGTATTTAGGAGAAAGGAAGATAATCTTGAAACATAAACATAACCATAAAATTCAGTTCTTAAAACCGAAAGAAAAGATTATGGTTTCTTAGTTTCTTACCCAAATCCACTAATTTGAATCAAATTTCTACAGCTCAGCTTGAAATCTGTTTGAAATGACCTCCATGAACACGAATCTCATACATGCAAAACACTTTAGATGAAGTTGTGAGAATGGGTGGTGATGAAATTGAAGAAACCGCCAAATTCCAAACAAATTTTAGACATACAATAAGATTTTAACACTCACAAAAGTGTTTCAGAATCCACAAATTTAAACGAAAAAAATGTATAGAATCTTGAAAAATTTAATAAAACCCAATTATATGAATCACTCTTCCCGAAAAACAGGACATTTAATGCAGAAAGCTCAAACTATAATAATTGATGAACCAAATATTTTCAATTGAATTTATCCTTTCAATTGGTAGGTATTTTTGTTTATCCTCGTATCTTTCAATTTCCACCCAAAACTAACATCTGAGAGAGCCTTGCACTTCTTATCTTTAAAAGCATGAATGGTGAACTAAATAAAAGAATAAGTGTGACAACCCGTCCCTAAAAATTATGATTTTTATAAATTTAATAAGTAAGTTTACGAAAATGCCCTTCGAGGCACATACATCGATTAGTGTTAACCACCTTGTAGTGACACGTAAGGTTCATTTTCTTGGCATATTCTTGTAGTATTCATCGCTATGGACGCGTGGGCGTAAACGAATTCAAATTTGGAGTTATAACGAAGAAGATATTAACGTTTAAAGTTAGGGATGAAATTGTAAACTTATTATTTTCTAGAAAATTCTAGAAAATTTGAGTGTGCCACGTGTTGGGCAGTGAGTGGATGGAGTGGGCTTTGCCCAATCAGATGTTGAAGAGGGGAGGGACGGGAGGAAGGTAGAAAACACACGGGATCAAGGATCCCTCCTCCCCAAACCCGCGAGTATGCCGACCCGGAGCACCTCCGGTGGCTTTCTACCCATTTTTCCATCGAATTACCTCAAATAATTACCTAGAAACCTCTCTATAACCTTCCCTCTATCCATTCCACCTCAAATTTAGGAAGATTTGGTCTCCAAAATTGAGAAAACCGATGTGGTGCCAAAACGGGTCATGCTCGAAATCCTCCAAACCTGAAACGTTTTCATGAAACTAACACTACCAAAATACTTCCCTAGAACCCAAGAACAAAGCCTAAGCAATGGATGGAGCATCGGAGTTGAATTGGAACACACCTATTTTTAGGGCAATGGATGGAGCATCGGAGTTGAATTGGAACACACCTATTTTTAGGGTTCTTGGCGGGTGTGACGAAATCGAAGGTATGAAAGTTGTTCTACTCATTAAGATATTTAATTCTGCAAATTTTGGTAATTTTTAGTGAAAGTTGAATTTTCCGGCGACTCGCGGCAGCGCATGTGGCGGCACGTGGCCCGAGGGCCGTCAATGATGTTTTTAGACGTTATTTAATGCCTTGAATTTAGTTTTGATAATGGATTGACATAGATTGATCATTAGGACCTAAATTTGTTACGATTCGGTAATAGGTTAAAATATGAATTGACGATCCAACTATTGGATCGTCACCAAACTTTAGTATGTTGTAGTACGTAATATTTGAGTTATGTAGGAATTTACAGATTGGGAATCCGTCGTACGGATCTTCCTGAATTGGAATTGTAAGTTTGTAAATAAAACGTTAACCGCCACTTGGTTTTGGCAATTGGCAGAGATCCAACTGTTGGATCGTAACGAAACTTTGGGCATTTGTTCTAGAAGTTTAATGTGTATTATTGGAAGTGACGATTAACTAAACTTTGGGGTATTGTTCTAGAAGTTTAATGTGGATTAATGAAACTTCTGGATCAAATCCATAAGGATGCGTTTTATATAAATTGCATATTCTCTCAGTGCAGATTCTAAGATGTGATGTGATGTTTGTGCTAGGCGATGATCATTTAGAATCATTTGAGATATCTCGAGATTTGTGCTAGGGGGTTGTAGCATGGACTCCAGGTGAGTGGGTTTTTGTTTTCAGTATATATATATGATTGACGTTTTCCTAGAAACTTAGTTTTAAATGATTTTAGAATCAAATTGGTTTTATGGTTGAAATGCCATGTCGAATGCCATTTTTATTTGATTATTATGATTATGATTGTGTTGGTCATACTTCGGCGCTGTGGACGCTCAAGTAAGTCAGGTGAGTATGCTTGTTAGTGATAGTGATGATGGTGGGATTGTGATATAGCTCATATTCCTGCACCTCGGGTGTTTGTGCTCCACCAGAGTAGGGCCTAGCCTTCACGTGATCGTTCACCTCCCGCACCGTACGCTCACCTTGGATCCAAGGCAGGTGCCAGCCTGTCGTACAGACCACTATAGGTGGTTCTGACTCGTAGGTGACCCGCGATTCGTCGCACAGCCTTAACGTGATCGTAGCACTGAGCGTATTTTATACACCTAGCCTGTCATACAGACCACTATAGGTGGTTCCGACTCGTGTGCATAATAGTGGTTGATGAGCTATAGATTCAGTCGTACAGGTCACGTTAGGTGACTCCAGCTGACATATTTATATTACCGGCATATTGTGATAATTGATTTTATCTCACCTGATTGATGCATATATTTCTTAGCTGGATATTTTGGCATGGCATACTTTTGACATGGCATATTTGAGTTTTATCATTTTACAGCCTATTTTGGTATCTGATTATATACATATTATTTTTCTGGGAAAGTATACGGGTTTTACAGAGAAGGGTTAGTACTTTTGAGATTGAACTAGTTTTGAAAAGCTTTGTTTTTGCCCACTCACGTTTTCTATTTTGCGCCCCTCCAAGTTTAGCTGTTAAGGTTCGTATCGACGAGGATTCTTGGCAAATCTCAGGACCGGTGGCTACTTCTGAGGGTATACTTCTTACCCGCTCTACTGTATTTACTTATGCTCTGAAGTCACGCGTGAGGTGGATTCGCTCCCGCTCACGAGCACACTCTGGTATTTAGGCACTTTTAGGTTTAAATTTAGGGGTGTGCTATCCACACATCTTTTTTTACTTCTCACACACCCTTGTTAATTTCTATTTGTTAGATCGTCTTCAATTCATCCGATCCGACGGCCGAAATCCAAAAAGGTGTGGGAGAAGTAAAAATGGGTGTGTGGATATCACACCCCTAAATTTATTCACGTTTTCCACATCACTACACTTTATGGCTTTGTCACCTTCCAGGTGTCGGCCAACACAGCTCGACTTTGGTGTCCTAGTGGACTTTCTGGGTCGGGGTGTGTCAATAAGAATCTGCAATGAACTAAATAAAAACAGACTTTTTACAAACATTATTCGCACAAAAATTAAAACTGTATTGAGAAACTCACCATCCCATTTCTCACGAATGATGTATGATGATAAAACCAATTAGTGGGTGCACTGAAATATATTGACAGGCCTATTAAAGGCACGAACATCATACAGTGAATTGCACATAAAGGAAAACATTATCAAGTATACCTTAAGGCAGAATTGGATACGATCATTATCAAGTCTTCATCTCTGACACTAAGAGCACTCAGCATCTCAGAATTCCTCATATAGCAGCTGATATTGCTGAAGCAGTACCCATGTCTGCTCATATGCATTGAAAAACATATCATGCATTCGTTATAATTTTTCTATTAATTAATCAGCTAACTGAATTTAAAATTAGCTTCCAAACCAAAAAAGTTCTAAACTTTTAATTTTGCAATCACATTCAGTTCTTCATCTCTTACTCTAAATCCCAATTACAGAAATATCTAAACATTACTTCAATTTAATATTGTTTTCCCCAAACACAGCACAATCCCACAAAAATAAAGTAAAAAAAAAAAAAATACAACAACAATATACCATGAATTAAATTAAAATTCTCACCTTCACCTCCAGCAGAGCTTTCGCATTCTCAACCAATCACAAAAAAAAAATAAAAAAAATAAAAAAAAATAAAATTAAATCAAATTCAAGTAAATATAAAAAAGAGAACTTGAATATAGCAACCCTACTCCCCCTCTTTCTCCCTCTCCCTCTAGGGCCTCTACAATTCACGCGTGCACCCCCTCCCTCTGTAACCCTCCCTGTGAAACCCCTAAACCCCACGCATAGGCCCTATATCTTCTGGCTGTGACCTCATGAATAGTCCCCATCAACTCGATTCCATCGAACCATGGCCTCGGTCAAATCGAAACCAACCAGAGCCCACTCCCCATAACCCTACCACCTTCCCCAGTATCCCACCCCTGTGATCTTCACCTTCTTTAATCTGTCCCATCGATTGGATCTCTGAAATATTCTATTCATGAAGTACTTGATAAAGAAACCCACTTTAGTTGGATCAGTGATCCCAGCAACTATTAAATTTTCATAGTTTCCAGTGGCAACATGCATCCAAAGTTGGGGTTGTTACTAGGCCTGGCAAACGGGTCGTGTCTGTCGTTTTCGTGTAACACCTGTTATCTTAACGGGTCGTGTCGTGTCACACCCGTTATCTTAACGGGTCCTTAACAGGTCGGGTCACTTTACCCGGGTAAAATGACCCGACCCGTTATGACCCATTATAACCCGTTAAGAAAAATATATATATATATATATATATTTTTTAAATTTGCACATACCACACATTGCCACATAAATATTACTTCACAACATTAAAACATTTGTCGTTTAAGTACTATATCTACACTCGAAAATAAGCTCCTAATAAAAAAATAATACATACACTACTAATTTATTACAAATATTAAATGTGCAAGGATATGCAAAATGAAAGAGTTTTTGTTTTCAAGGTTGTAAGTCTTTTTCAAAAGTTTAAACCTCAATTTACAAAATCTTCAAATTACATCGATCATCATGAAATTGTATTGGAACTTTGGCTTAATCTATTGCCTTCAAGAGTTATGTTGATGATGTTTTCAGTAAGGATTTTCACGTCAGAACTCTCTTCTGCATAAACTAAGTATAGAAAAATCAAACATTAAAAATCATTCAAATTATGAAAAGTTTAACAAAATAATTATGAAAAGAAATAAAATAATAATGAAATGGATGGCTGAGATTAAATCTTAACCGATCCAATGGTCATCAATCTTTAAAATTTAATTTAATATATATAATTATTATAGTTTTTTTAGGGGTATAAAATTGTTAAATTAATATATATAATTATTATAGTTGATTCATACTTTTATTAAGTATATAACATAAGATTTTGTGATATCCACATCCACTAGTGTAAATATTTAAATTAAAGATCGAATTCATCCATTTTATTCATATAGGGTCAAGGAGTCTAGCTGTAAAAAAATCATCAAAATCGAAGTTAAAATAACCGTTAAATCGTGATTTTTCGTTTATAACCGTCGAAAAGCTTTGTCCCGTTACTTGATCTTTGAATGTTTATTTTTTGTGATTTTTTTGCTGATGTGATCTCGAAACATATATAAACAAGTTTGACAGTTGGGATCGTTGAAATTAGTTTCAGAGAATTTATATTCCATTAAAATGATAGATTCACTAACACTTAGAGTTTATTTATACTTTCATTAAGTATAACATAAGATTTTGTGGTATCCACTTGTATAAATATTTTAAATTGAAGATTGAATTCTATCATTGTATTCATATAGGGTCAAGGAGTGTAACTGTAAAAAATCATCAAAATCAGAGTTAAAAAAAACTGTTAAATCGTGATTTTTCGTTTATAACCGTCGAAAAGCTTTGTCTCGTTACTTGATCTCTGAATGATTGTTTTTTGTGATTTTTTACTGATGTGATCTCGAAGCATATACAAACAAGTTTGACGGTTGGGATCATTGAAATTAGTTTCAGAGAATTCGTATCCCATTAAAACGATAGATTCACTAACACTTAGAGTTTATCTATACTTTCATTAAGTATAACATAAGATTTTGGGGTATCCACTTGTATAAATATTTTAAATTGAAGATCGAATTCTATCATTGTATTCATATAGGGTCAAGGAGTGTAGCTGTAAAAAATCATCAAAATTAGAGTTAAAATAACCGTTAAATCGTGATTTTTTGTTTATAACCGTCGAAAAGTTTTGTCTCGTTACTTGAACTCTGAATGTTTGTTTTTTGTGATTTTTTTGCTGATGTGATCTTGAAGCATATACAAACAAGTTTGACAATTGGAATCATTGAAATTAGTTTCAGAGAATTCGTATCCCATTAAAATGATAGATTCACTAACACTTAGAGTTTATTTATACTTTCATTAAGTATAACATAAGATTTTGTGATATCCACTTGTGTATATATTTTAAATTGAAGATCGAATTCATTCATTATATTCAAATAGGGTCAAGGAGTGTAGCTGTAAAAAATCATCAAAATCGGAGTTAAAATAACCGTTAAATCGTGATTTTTCGTTTATAACCATAGAAAAGCTTTGTCCCGTTACTTGATCTCTGAATGTTTATTTTTTATGATTTTTTGCTAATGTGATCTCGAAGCATATACAAACACTCAGAGAATTTATATTCCATTAAAATGATAGATTCACTAACACTTAGAGTTTATTTATACTTTCATTAAGTATAACATAAGATTTTGTGGTATCCACTTGTATAAATATTTTAAATTGAAGATAAAATTTTATCATTATATTCATATAGGGTCAAGGAGTGTAGCTGTAAAAAATCATCAAAATCGGAGTTAAAATAACCATTAAATCGTGATTTTTCGTTTATAACTGTCGAAAAGCTTTGTCTCGTTACTTGGTCTCTGAATGTTTGTTTTTTGTGATTTTTTACGGATGTGATCTCGAAGCATATACTAACAAGTTTGACGGTTGGGATCGTTGAAATTAGTTTCAGAGAATTCGTATCCCATTAAAACGATAGATTCACTAACACTTAGAGTTTATTTATACTTTCATTAAGTATAACATAAGATTTTTTGGTATCCACTTGTATAAATATTTTAAATTGAAGATCGAATTCTATCATTGTATTCATATAGGGTCAAGGAGTGTAGCTGTAAAAAATCATCAAAATCGAAGTTAAAATAACCGTTAAATCGTGATTTTTTGTTTATAACCGTCGAAAAGTTTTGTCCCGTTACTTGATCTCTGAATGTTTGTTTTTGTGATTTTTTGTTGATGTGATCTCGAAGCATATACAAATAAGTTTGACGGTTGAGATCGTTTAAATTAGTTTCGAAGAATTCGTATCCCATCAAGTTCAATGAATCAATGGTGTGTATTGTGTGTGTGTGTCTATATATATATATATATATATATATATATATATATTAAGTAGATTTAAATCATTTATTTATTAATTTTCATTTTCCCTCTTTTTTTTTGTTTTCTTTTCAACTTTTATTATAATTTTCACTTTTTCCTTCGGTAGCCTACCCATCTTTCCCTAATTCCCTCTCTTTTTTGTTTCATTTTCAACTTGTTTTATCATTTTCATTTTCCCTCATTTTTTCTTCAAAAATGGCGGCACTTGAAAGTTGAAATGGAATAAAATGAATCATGAATAATGGATTGTCCGATTATGGTTGGACTTGGATGCATGTGTAGACATTGAAATTTCGGTGAAATGAATATTAACGAATGCATTAGAATTACATTTGTAGACATTAAAATTTTGGTGAAATAAATGTCGACCATTGCATTAAAATTACGACACCCACCCATTTCACCTACATCATACACGTGCTTCACCAACAAACAAAAACGGACGGTGATGATTCATTCTCACCAACAAAATGGACGGTAGTGATTTGTTCTCACCAACAAAATGGATGGTAGTGATTCATTCTCACCAACAAAAATGAACGGTGATGATTCATTCTCACCAACAAAATGAACGGTGATGATTCATTCTCACCAACAAAAAATGAACGGTGATGATTCACTCTCACCAACAAAATGGATGGTAGTGATCCATTCTCAAAGCCTATAAATAGGCTGCTCCACCAAAAGATCAAGGACTTTGGACATACATTTTCTCTACTCTAAAATTGGAAGAGAATTCACGTCAAACCAAGGCCTCGAAAATTCAAAACTCTAAAGTTCTGAAGCAAATTTCGAAGGATCAAGAAAGCTCTCTTCGGCCTTCATAAAAAACCACTCCAAGATCAAGCCCCGACGACCCTTGGATCAACCAAATCCGCAAACCAACATCTTACGGAGATTGAATCAGAGGACCAAATCACATAGAGATTGTAACCCAAAAAAATTCATTAATACAAATATTATTTTGTACACGTGTTCTTGTCTCTTTCGTTTCAGGAAAAAATCGTGTTTACAAATTTGGCACGCCCGGTGGGATCGTCTCTACCTCTCATCTCTCTCTCCGCTCAAGAGAACCAAAACACACCTCCAAAATCAATGGCAACGAGAAAAGATCAAGTTATTCCCGCACCCAATGCGAAGAACAAGACCGTCCTCGCTGCAGGTGGGGGCATTTCAGAGGTCATAACTCGAAGCAAGGCAAGAGCTCTTTTTGCTGCATCTTCCACCCCCACATCAACATTGCTGGAGGAACAAGAGCGCCCAAGGCACGAGCTTGTAATCACCCTAGTGTCGCTGAAGGCGCCAAGGGAGGAAAGCCAGGGGAAGTACTCTGAGTCTTTGTTTTCCGATACCGACTCGAGTGACAGCACGGCCATGCAGGTCATGACCACCGGAGTGACTTCGATCGAGGAGGAGCTAGCCCAAATAAATGAAGCGATCGCAAAACTCACACGAACTGTGGAAGAAAAAGATTTGCAAATCGCCGCGCTCGCCAGCCTACTGGAGGCACAAGACGTGAAAGTCGACTTAAAGGTTGGCCTAGCGAAGAAAGAAGCTGATGAAGAAGAGGAGCCCCCAGTGGAGAAAGCTGAAGAAAAGCGGAAGCCAGACGAAGTGGCGGCGCTCACGGGATCTCTCTCTATCCAACAGTTGCAGGAGATGATCGCCAACACCATCAAGGCGCAGTATGAAGGAAGCTCACATGACTCGGTATTATACTCGAAGCCTTACTCCAGGAAGATTGACACTTTGAAGATGCCGAGGGGATATCAGCCACCAAAATTCATGCAGTTCGACGGAAAGGGAAACCCAAAGCAACATGTCGCCCACTTAATTGAAATCGGCAACAATGCTGGAACAGAGGGGGACTACCTTGTTAAGCAGTTCGTGCGCTCGTTGAAAGGCAACGCCTTCAACTGGTACACCGACCTCGAGCCCGAGTCTATCAACAGTTGGGATCAGCTAGAAAGGGAATTCCTCAACCGCTTCTACAGCACTCGCCGCACCGTTAGCATGCTAGAGCTAACAAGTACAAAATAATGGAATGACGAACCTGTTGTCGACTACATCAACAGATGGCGTTCATTAAGTCTGGATTGCAAAGATCGGCTTTCTGAAACCTCCACCATTGAAATGTGTGTTCAAGGGATGCACTGGGGGTTACATTATATCCTTCAAGGCATAAAACCGAAAACATTTGAGGAGCTGGCGACTTGTTCCCACGACATGGAGCTGAGCATCGCCAATCACGGGAAGAAAGAGCTAATCACCGACTTTAAGAAGGATAAGGTGTTCGCCCTAAATACAGACAAGACTGGGAAGAGGCTTGCCAAGGAAACTTTTACTGTCAACACTACTCCCATCAAGACTTCGTTTACTCCCATCAAGACCTCATCTGCGCCTAGCAAGGCCTTATCCGCCCCTATCAAGATTTCTTCCAAGAACAAGGGAAATGAGATAAAAAGAAGCGAGCCCCCTCTCACCCAAGATAGGTATAAGAACACCTTGAGGGAACTAGAGCAGAAGACATACCCATTTTCGGACTCCGACGTGGCCACAATGCTAGAAGACTTGCTAGAAAAGAAGGTGATCGAGCTGCCTGAATGCAAACGCCCCGAAGAGATGAATCGCGTTGACGATCCCAAGTACTGTAAGTATCATCGCATCGTAAGTCATCCCGTTGGCAAGTGCTTCATCTTCAAGGAACTTATAATGAAGTTAGCATAACAAGGGCAAATTGAACTCGACCTAGAGGACACGGCCGCGACACACACTACGACGATCGTGTTTGGATCCTTCGATCCGGTGCCTCTTTAGGTAACACATGACCATTCTCTTCAAAGCTCAAATCACACGGCCCCGTCCGCACAACCATCGCTGGGGGCAGACGACCTAAATGCGCTTGCCGACGATGAAGAAGGATGGACATTGGTGACCTACAAAAAGACAAGGAAGCCAAAGTCATAAGCCACAAGGCCAAAAGTGAAGGAAGGGAGAAGGCATCGCCGCCGCAATAATAGGAAACCCAAAAGAAGAGCGATCGTTGTCAAGCCAACACATGCTGGGGAGCCTATCAAGCAAGGGCCACGCATTCCTATCTCCTTGCATGAGTACTTCCCGAGTGACTTCTTCCAACAGTGCACTATCGCTGCATGTCACATGGTCGAAATAGAAGTGGAAGAATCCTCAAAAGGCAAAGCTATCGCCGTGGACGGAGAGAGTATCCTCGCACCCAAGGAAAGCTTGCTGGCACACTCTAATATCGCTGAGGCACTACAATCGCCCAAAGAGATAGAGAAAGAACTAGCAACGGCCTTGGTGAGTCCCAACGACGACAAGATGCAAGAAAGCAAGGACGAAGGCTTAGGGTTCCGGCCACACGAATATGCCATGTGTTGTGCCACCCGCGACGCAATCCACTTCACCGACGAAGACTTGCTACTAGGATCCAAGCCTCACAACCGTCCTCTCTTCGTATCAGGGTACGTGAGGGGGCACAAAGTCAACCGCATGCTGGTGGACGGTGGGTTAGCCATAAACATCATGCCAAAGTCAACGATGACCACGATCGGCATCAAGGTGGATGAGCTGTCCCTAAGTCGTCTGCTAATCCAAGGCTTTAACCAAGGAGGACAAAGGGCTATAGGCATGATCCAAGTGGAGATGACTATTGGTGAACTCAACTCAAGCACAATATTCCATGTGATTGAGGCAAGAACTTCATATAGCTTGCTTTTAGGAAGACCTTGGATCTATGAAAATGAACTAGTACCATCCACCCTCCACCAATGCGTAAAATTCTACCGAGAAGGAGTGAAGGTAATCCAAGGCGATACCAAGCCATTCACTGAAGCTGAATCACACTTTGCAGACGCCAAATTCTAAATGGAGGAAGACATGGTGCCCGAAGCTCTTCCAAAAGAAATCAAGTCTACGGGTAAAGCAACACCCAAAAGGCAGGAATGGCAAGCCGTGACCAAGAAGCAAGAAAAAGAAGTTGTACCATCTTCAAGCAAAAACGATGATGAGCTTGTTAAACCTGCAATAACCAAAGGGAGCAGGACCCCCTCAAAAGGACCGAACATACCTGTCTTCCGATACATCCCGATGTCGAAAAGAAAGAATCCCCATTCGAAACGGGGACAAGCAAAACTAACATACAGCAGCGCGAGGGTAATGTAGGATTGCTTAAGACGAATGCATTTTTACCTCTAACACAGCTAGGCGAGACTAAGATTGCAAGACTACCACAAGGCTTCGCAAAAGCTCTGCCAAAAGGAGTAGAACTAAGCTTTCTCCTAACAAAAATGAGCGAAGAAGGTTTTATCCAAACGCCTACAAACTCATGTCAAAGGCTGGGTACGCCTTTGTTCCCTTTTCAAATCCTGGAAATGAGGGTTCAGACACTGTCAGCAATAAAGAACGTGGCCTCACCAAGACTCAAAAGAGGTTAAAAGAGCATGGTTACGGAGTTGACAACGGCAAAGCAGGAATCGGCTTCACACCAAATGTACCTGTAAGGATTTCGAGCAAAGCAAAAAATGCTAGCGCTCAGCACATCAGCGTGAACGTGGTACAAAGTCGAGAAGAGCTTGATTCTGCCCCTCGGATATCAGTTTTTAATAGGATGAGTCATCCGAGACCAAGAGTATCCGCACTTCATCGCATTGGTGGTCGAAGTCGAACCTCCGCCTTCAAGAGGCTTAAAACACCAACATCCCAAGGCTCTATTTTCGAAAGGTTGTCAAAACCTAAGAAACAAAGCGACACGGCTAGCTCGCCTTTGCAACGGTCGGTTTCGGGGAGACTTGAAGACAACAAGAAGCCTTCTAGAAAGAGGGAGACAACGCCAAAAGAAGAAAAGCTCAACAGGCTAGTAGAAAAGGGCGATATTCGAAGCTCGATCCCTTCAAGAATGAAACGTCAAGCAATCTTGGAGATTAACACAAATGGACCACTAAAAGTAAGAAGGCGCACCATCATCCATACCGGACAACCCTCATGCCAACAAACCCAAGAGGACGGTACTGAAAAGGAAGTCCAAGACGTCTTCCACATCATAGTCCAAGAAGGCAAAGAAGAAGAAATCCTTGAGGGAGATGTCACTACTGCACCACCACAGCTCGAAGACGGGGGGGGGGGGGGGGGGAAGCCACGGTTGATGATCTCAAAGAACTCGACTTAGGCATAAGCGAGGAACCAAAACCTATCTTCGTAAGCGCACTGCTAAGTACAGACGAGATAGAGGAGTATTACCAACTGCTGTTAGAGTATAAAGATGTCTTCGCTTGGACATACAAAGAAATGCTCGGCCTTGACTCTACCATCGCTGTGCATCACCTTGCGGTCAAGCCTGGAACGCGACCGATAAAGCAAACTCCAAGACGTTATCTATCTGAGCTCATCCCACCAATTGAGATCGAGATTGACAAGCTAGTCGAAGCAGGCTTCATTCGAAAGGTGCAATACCCTAAGTGGATCTCCAACATCGTCATTGTCTTTAAGAAATTTGGACAAATACGTGTTTGTGTAGACTTCCGAGACCTCAATAATGCTTGCCCGAAGGACGACTTCCCCTTGCCGATCATTGAAATCGTGGTGGACGCAACCATTGGCCACGAAGCACTATCATTCATGGACGGCTCTTCGGGATACAATCAAATTTGCATGGCTCTCGAAGATGAGGAACTAACAGCCTTCTGCACTCCAAAAGGTATCTACTGCTACAAGGTGATGCCGTTTGGTCTGAAGAACGCTGGAGCTACATATCAGCGCGCAATGCAGAAAATCTTCAATGACATGCTACACAAAAACGTAGAATGTTACGTAGACGATGTGGTGGTCAAGACAAAGAAAAGATCAGATCACTTGAAGGATTTGCGAGCAGTGTTTGAAAGGCTGCGAAAATACAACCTCAAGATGAACCCGTTAAAATGTGTATTCGGCGTCACATCTGGAAAGTTCCTCGGCTTCATTGTCAAACATCGCGGCATTGAAGTGGATCAATAAAAAATCAAGGCCATCCAAAGCATGCCCGAACCAAGAAACCTGCACGAGCTGAAAATTCTACAAGGACGGCTAGCCTTCATTAGGCGTTTCATCTCCAACCTCGCAGGGCGCTGTCAACCATTCAGTCGACTCATGAAGAAGGATGTTCCATTTGTGTGGGATGAAGCATGCCGCAATGCTTTTGAAAGCATAAAAAAATATTTGTCAAGTCCACCTGTCCTGGGGGCACCCACGCTTGGAAAGCCGCTCATATTATACATCGCCGCTCAGGAAAGTTCAGTTGGAGCACTCTTGGCACAAGAAAATCAATCCCAGAAAGAAGGAGCACTCTACTACCTTAGTCGAACTCTCACCGGCGCTGAGTTAAACTATTCCCCAATAGAAAAGATGTGCCTCGCCTTGGTGTTCGCCATCCAGAAGCTCAGGCATTACATGCAGGCTTACACCATCCACCTGGTCGCTAAAGCTGACCCAGTCAAATACGTCATGTCCAAACCAGTCTTGAAAGGGCGACTAGCTAAATGGGCGTTGCTTTTTAATCAGTATGAAATCATCTACGTCCCTGCTAAAGCCGTCAAGGGACAAGCTCTAGCAAACTTCCTTGCTGATCACCCAATCTCAGCTGATTGGGAAATCTCAGACGACTTGCCTGACGAGTAGGTGTTCTACATCGACATCTACCTGACATGGACGATGTTCTTCGATGGATCGACACAAACAGACGGAGCGGGGGCATGAGTAGTATTCATGTCACCACAAAGGCAAATACTACCTTACTCTTTCCAGCTAAGCGAATTATGCTCCAATAACGTCGCTGAATACCAAGCATTGATCATTGGGCTCCAAATGCCGATCAACATGGAAATCACAGCCCTCGAGGTATATAGCGACTCTGAGCTCGTAATCAATCAGCTTTTGACTGAATACAAAGTAAAAAATGATGATCTTGTCCCATACTTTCGGCTGGCAACTCAACTGCTACAAAAGTTCGAAGCCGTGACGCTAGAGCATGTGCTAAGGAAAGAGAATCAAATAGCAGACGCTCTAGCCAACCTAGCCTCGAGTATGACACTAAGAGAAGATGAAACTGCAGACATGCCAGTTTGCCAAAGATGGGTAATCCCACTCATCACTGAGACGTTACTAGATGATACAAATGTTATCTCAGTACTTCCAGGCAACGCTGAAGAATGGAGATAGCCGCTGATCAACTACTTGGAGCATGGAAAGCTTCCAAATGATCCTAGACACCGCTCCGAAATACGTTGACGAGCACATCGCTTTCTCTATTACAAAGGAACACTCTATCGACGCTCTTTTGAAGGAGTACTTCTGAGATGCCTAAGTGAGGAAGATGCCAATCAAGCCATGGAAGAAGCACACTCAGGCGTGTGCGGGGCACATCAGTCTGGGCCAAAGCTACATTTTCGGCTCAAAAGAATAGGTTACTACTGGCCAAGCATGGTAAAGGATTGTCTGGAACATGCCAAGATGTGCCAAGCTTGCCAGTTCCATGCCAACTTCATACATCAACCACCTGAACCATTACACCCCACAGTTGCTTCATGGCCTTTTAATGCGTGGGGGTTGGACATAGTAGGACCGATTGCACCAAAGTCATATGTAGGAGAAACTTACATCCTAGCTGCCACAGATTACTTCCCCAAGTGGGCTGAAGCCATACCCCTAAGGGAAGTCAATAAGGAAACTGTCATCCGTTTCATCAAGGAACATATCATCCACCGATATGGTGTACCTCGCTACATCATCACCGACAATGGAAAACAGTTCTCCAATCGGCTCATGGACGAGCTCTGCGAGAAATACAAGTTTAAACAGCACAAGTCTTCCATGTATCATGCTCCGGCCAATGGTCTTGCAAAAGCATTCAACAAGACATTGTGCAACCTCCTGAAAAAAGTGATTGGCCGAACAAAGAGAGACTGGCACGAAAGGATAAGCGAAGAACTTTGGACATATAGGACGACACACAGGACTCCTACCCAACCAACGCCTTATTCTTTCGTATATGGTGTGGAAGCTGTTCTACCACTCGAAATTCAAATCCCTTCACTAAGAATGGCTATACAAGAAGGCTTGACTGACGAAGAGAATGCAAAGTTGCACCTCCAAGAGCTAGAAGCGTTAGATGAAAAAAGGCTCGAAGCCCAGCAACACTTGGAGTGTTATCAAGCACGACTGTCCAAGGCTTTTAACATGAAAGTTCGCCCTTGTTCTTTTCAAGTAGGAGATCTTGTCCTTGCATTACATAGGCCTATTATCACAACTCACAAGACAAAAAGCAAGTTCACATCAAAGTGGGATGGACCTGACGTGATACAAGAAGTTTACACCAGCGGCGCCTACTTAATCATGGCGGAGGACGGCTTGAGGATCGGCCTCATCAATGGCAGGTTCTTGAAGCGCTACTACCCCTAAGATAAATGCTCTACGCTCCTGGCTCGCAAGAGCATAAACTGTGTACGGCAAAATCGTCATAAAAATATATATATATATATATAATTAAAAAAAAATCCATCATTCATTTGAACTACGTAATGACTTGATCCCTCCTTAACCGAGGGTACGTAGGCAAGTTGAAGCCTCAAAACTTCAAGTACAGTCACATCATCAATAAAAAAACACAAACAAAGAATAAAGAGTAAATTCAAGAACGAAAATACTTTGATTCTTTAAAGGAAGGAGTCGGCTCTACAACCTTGTTACAAAAAAAGAGGGAAAAATGAGACACTACTCGAAAGCTATGTCCCTAAAACTGCGGAGGCGATCCTCAAGTAAGCCTTCCAAAGTCTTCAAAGTCTCGACCTCAGTAGGAGACAGGATAGGCGATTCTATAGCCGCGCCCTTCTCCTACTCTAAGCGAGAAATCTCTTCTTGGTACTGAGAAAGTGTAGTTTTCTGTTCCGCGAGCGTTCTTTCAAGATGAGAGGATTCGATCTCCAACTGCTCTCGCTCTCGTACCAATGCATCGAGACGCGCTCGGATGGAATCTAAAGAAGTCTCTGTGGTTTGACAATCTCCCGAAGCGGTTTGTTGAGAAGAGCGAACTCGGGCTAGCGAGGAGTCTATGGTTGCAAGTTGTTGAGCTCTAACATCCGGACTTAATTTCTCCAAAGAAATGGCGCGCAAAGAGGAATACTCAGTCGAAGCGGCCATAAGCTCGGCAATCTTGATCCTCAAGGACGAAGAATCAACGTTAAGGTTGTCAATTACGGAAACAAGCTTCAGCAAATCCTCTCTAAGCAACGCAAGATCTTCCAGCGGGCACTTTGAAATCCTGCTCTCGATATGGCTTTTGATGTCTATGGCCGCACGAAGGCTGATGAGGCGGATGAGTTGCTCGGTACCGCTAAGGTTCGGCCTTCTCAAAGAGATCTCAGAACTAGCCGGCAAAAGTGTTGGGCGCACGACGAACTCTTGCACACCGTCACCTATGCACGGCAAACTTGGGAAGTTCGGCGGATTTTGAACAAGCTCTACACCAGGTGGATCCCCAATTTCAGCGTCCGTAGGTAGATCGCCTCCAAATAGCGCAGAAGGCCCAACCTAAAAAAAAAAAAGGGACAAAGAAAGGCGTTAGAAACGAAAGCCAAAATGATGAAAGGAGAAGAAGTCATGGAAGGGAGAGAAATACATACATCTTCCTCAAATGACATACGGCCATCGAATTGAGGGAGCCTGAACACTTCCCTCTGCTTATGATGAAAATTAACATCGCTATCAACCTGAGTGACTTCAAATAGTCGCTTGTTTAAAGCTTGTTGGCGCTGCCGCAAAATAAGACCATCTTCGTGCGAATCAACTTCGTCACCCGCCTCTTCAGAAACATCCAAACGGGAAGAAGGCAAACACAAGCGCTGATGAGCTGGGACCACAGGTCTATCCTGCAATGGGGTAGCACTCGCGCAGTCAAAAGGTACCAGCTGTATAGGAACTGCAGAACAACCCTCTTTCGACGCTTCACGGCGAGAATGGGAAGAATTGGTATCACTTGCCATCCCCAAATCCTCGTAATGTACCCTCGACCACCAACTCACGCAAGCGCGGGTCACTGGATTGTTCTTGAACTCGTCTTTGGCCGGCAGGGTGATAGAAGCATTTGTGCATGCACGGGTACAAAACTCCTAATGAATATACACGGCTTGCAAGGATCTCGATTGGTCTCTCTCCTTCAGCTTACCTGGCACGTTTTGGACAAAACCAAATTGCTTGCTAAAACGGTGTGGATTATATGGATGAATGATGTATCGGCCTTCTTGCTGCAGAGAAACATACCCCGAACGAAGACTTATGAAATAAGACATGTCTGAGGAGCGAAGATGTGAATCATCCATGAGGCCTTGCCGCGCTAAGCCAACTCTCGCCAAGCGGTCCATCCTCAAGCCTTCACAACTTCTAAACAGTGCTTGCACCTGCGAATCATCGAGACTCTTCGCAGAAAGCACGCTAGAATACTTTGTCATTAGAGGCCCCAACTTAACTGAAGTCGGTGAAGAAGGCCCCGACTTGTGTAAAGTTGATGAAGAAAAATGAGTGCCAAAATACTCACCCAACCAGCCATACACGTAATGATAAGGAAGTATCGCGTCACGGTCTTCAGTGCTCGCCGAGTTCGAAACAAAACTTAAGCCATTGTATATACTAGCTAAGACCGGAATAGCGAGGCTAAAAGACTCACCCACGGCCATCTTGCTAGCAATTTTGAAGACTCCGGGACGAACGAAGTTGACGTCGTCTTTTGGGAAAACAAACTTGCAAAGCTAACAAGCTAAGAAAGCGGCTAAGTAAGATTCTTCCAAGTGCTCTGGCGCCACGCCAAGGTCGTCAAACGCCTTCGACTCGGCGGAGGTACAGCGCTCAGCTGGACCAATGACACCTGAAGGATCCGAGTCTCCTTTAGGCCTGGTCGTCTTGTTACAGCTACTTTTCTTCGAAGGCCTCTTGTACTTCATGGCACCCCGATACCAAAATCGGATCCATGAAGAAATCTTCACGCCTGACTTACCCGGAGCCTCTTGGAAAAGCTTGTGATATGCCCAAAACAAATAACGACAACTCGCAGGCAATCCGCGACTGTTGCGACAAGAAAACTCTTCCACGCTAGGAACAACTTCATCACAAAATTTTCCCTGGATCGACAAGCCTCCCATCTTGTGAAGATCCCTAAGAGAGAGCGACATCTCCCCCCGAGCTGTGTGAAGTGTGTTGGTCGCTGAACACGAATGCTCGAATAGTACACGAATGACTGGAGGATGACGATCATAACTGAACAAAGATGCGTATACGGCATGGTAAAGGCCCGTCTTGGTAAGCACATCTTTGGAGCGGCTCAGAACATCTTCAAGCCATTCCCAATAAAACTCAACAAAGGAAGCTCCTCCAGTAGTTGACAGGGTGCCACCCCAAGCCATGGCTCCGTTACGGATGCGATCACCAAGAAGCTCGAACAAAGCCGGATGGTTGTCATGAACATGGTGCGAAGAGTTTAAGATAAGAATCTTCGATGAACACGCCCTCTTTTTCGCATTTGGTCGAATAGAGTCTACCACCTCCCAAGATACTTCAGAAGACCATGACTTAATATGCATGGAGTTGTCTTTTGCGGGAAGAACAAGCACTTTAAGGCCAGGCAGCGGCGCATAAAGCTTCAACGTCGTTCCACTATCTTGCGAATCGCCTTCCTTTGCAAGAATGGTGATGGTGTTGCCCTTAAAGCACTTAAAAAACACCATGACCGCAACGAAGAGTCAGCCACAAAACTTCAGCAGAGCAACGGACAGTGCAACAAGGACGGCGGGCGGTACAACAGTATGCAGCAAATAATGCAGCGATGACGAGGCAGTAAGCACGGTAAAAGATGGCAGCTACAAGACGGTCATTCAAGGCACGTTACGATAGCAAGGAAACCAAAATGCCACGCAATCACACTACGCAACCCTGCAGTGACTACGTAAGCAGTTTCTTGCACCACACGGCGACGCCATTGCCAAAGAAAAAATTGTGACCAAAAGGCATTACACAGCGAAGCCCCACTGCAGTCTCTTGCACAGCTCCACACGGCAGCGCACCACTGAGGGAAAAAAACTGTGATCAAAAGGCACTACACAACGAAGCCTCGTTGCAGTCTTTGGCACAAGCACACCTACGTCCTGCTACCACGGCTCTAAAAAGCTTCGCGAAGACCCTGGCGTCAAGCTCTGCCTTCTCCAAAAAAAAAAAAATTAAAGACTACTGGCATCACAACAAAAAGATCCATCAGTGGGGGGCACACGCGCATTGTGCATAAAAAATATATGCATGTGTATAAAAAAATAAAAAAAAAGCGGGGGGGGGGGGGGGGGGGCGTTGTAGTCTGTATACATAGCCTGCAACATATATATATATATATATATATATATATATAAAATCCAAAACCGACAGCCACCAGCCAACTTTTATATACATATATATATACATATATATATATATATATATATACATGCAAGGTGACGGGACAAGCCAGAACTGGGCATATTTGACTAGCAAGAAGGAAACATCAGCAGCTAATATACATATGCATGTACGTACAACATGTCGAAGGCATCCAAAATGGGCAACTAACAATCAAAGGTATATATATGTATGAACGCATGCAACCCCAGAAGATCAAAGTCATCCTCAGCTTGAAGCAAACCAACCTTACCACGCAAAGGCTCCGTGAAGGAAAGCTCGGGACTGCCTTCTCTTCTTCCTATCTGCAGCAGCAACTCTCGCTCTCTCTCTTCTGCATATGATACACGAACAGGACAATCACTTTCCATATACATATGGCGTATATATATGTGTGTGTGTGTGTGTACAAGGGGGTGGGAGATACATATATAAAGTGGGCATAAACACAACCTCCAAACCAGTGATTAGACGTGCACATAAATAAGGCCGCATATATGTGTGTGTATGTAAAAAAAAAGAAAAAAAAGAAAAAGAAAAGAGGAAGGGGTCTGGAGAGGGTGCCATCCAACACAAGGAGTCCATCAAGCCATAATCCTTAACAAGTTTCGAAGGATACTCGGCTAGTATATATATATATATATATATATATATATATATATATATATATATATATATATATATATATATATATATGTCAAGCCATAAACTTCCATGCATGGAGAAATATATATATATATGTATACGGAAGCAGTGTGCGTTGGTATGTGCATATAAATCTCCAAGACGCCCAAAAACACCGTGAAACTGCCTTTCTCTCTCACACTGTACGTGTGCAGGTGTGTGTAAAGGAACACGCATGTAAATGGAGCTGCATATACGTGCGCGTATGCAAATAAACCTACATGCGCTGTGTGTGTATGTATATGCGTGCATATATACAGAGGTCTCCATGCACTGCAAAATATATACATACATACGGAAATTTCCATGCACTGCAAAATATATACATACGTACAGAGATTTCCATGCACTGCGAAATATATATACGTACTTACGAGAAGTCTCCGATGCAAGAGAAGCATTAACGTAGGCTCAAAAAAACCGACCAAGTCACGACGGCAAGGCAGCAAGTAACGTAGTCGCGGTGAAATGGTTGAGCAGTAACAGTTTGATCATATATATGTACATCATATATATAGAAGAATCGGTGGAAGCAAAATAAGTGTGGACTGTGTAAATGATGGTACTGGTAATGGTGCGGTTACTGTTCAAGTCCGCATACGAAAAAAAAAAGGGAGGGGATGTAGTCGAAGAATCCTGTCGAAAAGCATGCAGAGATGTGACTGTACAAGTTCGCATGCGAAAAAAAGAAAAAAACATAGTGCATAGCAGATAGAGTATGGTGACTCTAAAAATAATGGCATAGTGGCAGTGCAAACAGTGACCCGCGTGAAGAGAAAAGCACAAAAAAAAAAAAGAATGGTGAGGTGACTGTGCAAAAAAAAAAATTGATGAATCATGTTCCAAGTCTCTTAAATATATATATATACAGGGAGCTTCTCAAGAAGGATCCCCATTTTTTCAAAAAAATGGGGACTGTCTCCCCACCGTTAGATTTGATTTTAATGAAATTCTGTGGTTGAGATTCTGTGGCCTGTGTTGTAATCTCAACCACACAATTTCATTAAAGTCAATCCAACGGTAGGGAGTGTGTCCCCATTTTTTTTGAAAAAATGGGGATCCTTCTTAGGAAGCTCTTCCTATATATATATATATATATATATATATATATATATAATATGATAAAGGTGCTGGGTGCGTCAGCCAACACCCATCAAAACATATATATATAGAAATCTTGGTGCATGCCACTATTCTCTTAAAAAAAGGGTGGGGGGGGGAGAAATGACGGTGGACTTGGCTGATAAGAGCAGGAAAATCAAGTGATGGTGGCCCAAGCCATTTCCCACCACCCTAAAGAAAAAAATAAAATAATAAATAAATAAATAAAATATAAATAAATAAAAAAAGCATTGAGAGGAATAAAAGTCCATTTTTATTTATTTCTCTGGAAAATTACATAAATTGGCACTCTAATTGTCACAAAAAAGAAGAAGAGAGGGAGCCTTCACAAAGGTCGCTTATGTGAGGCCTCAGCACTTGACAGAACCCTAGTAGAAGGAGGCGCTGAAGATGGATTATTCGAGGCCTCAACACTTGTTCGAACTCCAGATGATGAAGGCAAGAAGTGCCTCCATAATACATCCTCAAACTTCTGACGGTCATTTTGAATTCGACCCTCAGAGTCCAGCAGCTGATCAAGCTTCCTCTTCATGCTCGTCGAATAATTATTTACAAGCAGATGCAACTCTCTATTCTCACGCTTGAGCTGCTCGATCTCTTGGCTAAGAGTCGTCATCCCAGCCATCAATGATTCAACTTGACGAGTTCGAGCAAGTAAGCGTTGGCCCATGTTTGACACAGAGCCCGCACACTGAACACTGATAGCTAGGAAGTCTTGGACGGCCAACTCATCAGACCGCCTTGAGAGCAGCCTATTATCTCTAGGGGTGAGGAGATTCCTGGCTACTACCATAGCTGTTGTTGACACGCCCGCCCCTTAATTATATTTAATTCTATAGATTTACCCCCGAAACCCTTTTCAATTATACCAATTTAGTCCCTAAACCCTTTTAATTTTATAATTGTTTTTGTTCTTGAATGGTGAGCCCAGTGGGCCCACCTGTCTCTGTCCCCTTCTCCCGAATCCTCTCCCTCTCTTCTGTCTCTCATCTCCCTCGAACTCCCTCTATCTCCCTCTGCTCTCTCCCGTGACCCTCTCTCCCTCCCTCTCTCACTCGACCTCACCGCCTCGAAGCACGCTCAGACGCACGCACCCTCGTCCTCTCCCACACCCTCGCTGTCTCTCTCGACTCACCCTCGCCACTCGCTTGTCTCTCGTCTCTCTCCCGGCGACATCGCGACGGACGGAACGCGCACAGAGGGCTCCCCGGCGTCCTCCTTGGATTTTCCGACGAGGTAAGCCCCAAATCTCCCCCTCTTTCACCCAATTCGTGTTTGGGTTAGAAATTAGAAATAAATTGGTGAATTTGTTCTGAGTTTTAGGTCGAATCGAGGCTCGGGGTGAACACACCCTTTTCCGGCGAACCCAGTGAACACCGTGGGCCTTTCCGATCAACTCCGGTCGATTCACTTCGAAATAAAGGTATCAACGTATCCCTTTTACTCCGTTCTTTAATTTGGTGCTTAAATCGAAGTTTGAATTGATGGTTTGTAGCCGGCCGGAGCTGTAGAAGCTCCGGCGAGTTCTCTGTCTTCTCCGACGTGCACCCAGGCCTTCGGGCCCTTTTCAGATAACCAACGGGCCTTAGGCCCGTTTCGAACCAACCCTCAAGCTCAGGCCCTTTGGGCCATAACCCAACCCAAACCTTTTGGGCCTTAGGCCCGTAGCAACCCAACCCAATTAGTTTAGTTTTTAATTTAATTAGTTATTTTGTTAATTGGGCCTTCGGGCCGTTTTTAGAACTTCGGGCTTTAGGCCCGTTTAGGACCCAGCCCGGTAGGGTGGCCCGCTGCCTTTTATTCATTTGATATATAAATCATTAAGGCCTCGGGCCTTAGAAAATTTGGGGCCTCTGGCCCGTTTAGTCAAAACCCAAAACCCTTTTAGGGTTGGCCTTCGGGCCGTGAGAAGAAAAGGGCCTTTAGGCCCGTGTGCTTCAATCCCAAAACCCAAGACCCTTTTTGGGTCGGTTACCCAAGCCCAAACCCTATTGGGTTAAAACCCAAGCCCAAAACCCTTGCAACCCAAACCCTAGCCCAGACCCGTGGGTTGACCCGTGGACCCTGACCCGACCCGGTTGACCCGTTGACCCGTGGACTTTGACCGACCCGTTGACCGACCCGTTGACCTGGTTGACCCGTTGACTGTTGACCCGGTCAACGGTCAACGTTGACTTTGACCTTTGACCGTTGACCGTTGACTTTGACTAGTCAACGGTCAACGTTGACTTTCTTGGTTGACTTTTTCGGGTTCCGTCCGGGACCCCTCCTAGGCTAATTTCGACGTCCTGAACCCGTTTTTGAGGTCCGTTTTCCCAAATTAAATCGTTAAAATAGAGTTTGACTAAGTTGTACCTTTTATGTGCTTAGGGGCGACTAGCGTGGCTTCCTATTTTCGCTAGCAGCGCAGCATTGGATGGCTCAGTACTGTGAGTGGACCCCTTCTAAAAATACATGTTTTATTAGTAGAATTGCATGTATGAAAAGCATGATAGCATGAGAATGATGTATGTGCGATAGTTCTGATAGTGTATAAATGTATATGCGATAGTTATGATATTACCGCTGCGGGATGTAGGGATAAGGTTCCGGTCCATCCCGGACGACGGTTTAGGTCCACTTCCGCTACGGGATGTAGGGATAGGGTTCCGGTCCATCCCGGGCGACGGTTATGGTGCTGGCATAGGGCCTGGAGGGTGTTACCTCTGACTTTTGAGTACAGGGACGGGAAGCTGGCATTGGGCCTGCAGTGTGGTTTCCTCTGACTGTATGCTCAGGGACGGGGAGCCGGCATGGGGCCTGAAGTGTTTACATTGGACATTCACTAGCGATTATCCCTCTATGAATATGATTATAGTATGCGAAGTATGAATTGAGATATTGCATGATGAGTAGGACATGAGATATTGCACGGCATTCTAGGTTCAGAAAACCTATGTTTATCATGATATAATTGTGTTTTCATAAAATCTGGGGGATAGTACGTTGATAACTGTTTTCTTATATGTATATCAAATTGGTCCACTCACCTTTGTTTTGCGCCCCCTTCAGGGCTTAGATTTCGAGGCATACAATCCCGGCGTCGAGGCACTTCCGCTCTGGCATCTTCGAGTCCTCTCGGTGTAGGAACTACTCTTTTTGTGTATTCAATTTTATATTCTTTCTTGTAATAATTCAAATTAGATGTATGTTCTGAACACGTTCCTGAAATATCTATTAAATGTGTAATTTAAATTCTTAATTCTCGTTTTTATACCTTCTAAATGGCTTTCGTCACCCTTCGGGTGTCGGCCAGCACGTGACCACCCCGATGTCTACAGGACATCGGGACCGGGGCGTGGCAGTTGTTGCATCCCTCATCACAGAGTCTTCAACCGTAAGAGGGCCATTAGAAGACAAGAAGGATGGGCGCCATACATCACCCTGGTGCGGCACGCCTGTATCATTCCCAAGATTTGAGTCGTTCCCGAGACTCAAATCTAAGCAAATGTTAGACGAGGAAGCCATTATCAGAAATAGTAAAGGGGAAAGGCTGGATGGAGTAAGATCTCGAAAATATGGCAAAGATAATTTTCACAGGCAGAAATCTTCAAAGTGTGCGTCTTGAATACAATCGATACCTCTATAAAAGGAGAAGCAACGCAGCCACCTATTCAAAGGTCAAAAACACGTCACTCCCCATATTTCAAAGAGGCGGATTTTCCCGCCTAAAATCCGTCAACTCCTTCCAGACACAATCTCAACTTTTTCAGATATCACATGCGACTCCGTCAAAAAATTTCTGAGAAAGACGAAAACGCGTAAAATTCACTGTTTCAACCACCACACTACTGACAAAAACACGTGAAGTCTCGGTTTCAACTACCACACACCAACAAAATCATTGTGCCAACCACCGCACCAACATACTCCCACCAATGAGCGTGTGTGAAATCCACGTCCACACACTTCTATCGACAAGCAATAGGTGAAATCCACGTCCGCATACTACCACATTCCTCCTTATATACATCATCCTCATCCTTCATTGGTGAGGCACACATCCAAAATGCAAAGTTCTTCCTTCTCGCAAAAAATACTTCTGCAACCAAACCCCTCAAAAAAAAAAAAAAAAAAGAGGAAGAGAAAATGCTCAATTCTCTTCCTCCCCGAGATCAACCCTTCAATCAAGCCACCCAAAAAGTCTGCACCAGCATCAAAATCTTACGCTTCTTTCCTGCAAGAGCAAAAGTATTTCATATCATTAGGGTTGAGAGCAAGAATATCTCATATCATGCAATCTCCCTGTCCTTTCCCTCGCCCACGCCTGCAAGACGAGGAGAAAGAAAACAGTCAGTCGGAACCTGAAATCAGACTTCTGGTTTGGAACTGACTGCTTGGAAGCCCTTCCCTGATTGCTTACCTAGCCTTGCTCTCGAGTATGCATCTTCAACATCTTGTGCTTCCGAGGAGGATACCACTTATGCAAGGGAAACAGATAAGGCAAGAGAAAAAAAAGACACGTCTCGAAGCATGTGGAGACAAGCGCAATCAATATATATGCCGGTCCATCCGTTATTTCTTCAAAAGCAAAAGTATCTCATATCATCAGGGTCGAAAGCAAAGGTATCTCATATGATGCTTTTCCCCTGCCCTTTACTTTGTCCTCGCTCTTGCCTGCAAGACAAGGATGAAGAAAAGCCATATGTCGAAACTTCCACTCAAACTTCCGCATGATGCGTCAAGCTCGTGGAGAATCAACAACTATGACAACCGCAGGTGTTGATCCATCCCCAACCAAACTGCTCGTGGTCTAGTTTCTTCAAGATCAAGCCCAACGGCCCATGAAGAAATCACAAGCCCGGTTCAAGAACAAGTGTCTAACACCCTTGAATCAAATCTAGTTCAAGAATGAGTCTGTGGAAAATTAAAAGATTGGAAGAAAACCAAAAAATCTTCCAGCCGAATCCAAGGTCAAGCCTTGACGACCCTTGGATCAACGTCTACATCAAAGGACTTCAAAACGCATCTTCTACACGTGACAAGCACATGTAATTTCAGTGAAATGAATATTAACGAATGCATTAAAATTACATTTGTAGACATTAAAATTTTGGTGAAATAAATGTTGACCATTGCATTAAAATTACGACACCCACCCATTTCACCTACATCATACACGTGCTTCACCAACAAACAAAAACGGACGGTGATGATTCATTCTCACCAACAAAATGGACGGTAGTGATTTGTTCTCACCAACAAAATGGATGGTAGTGATTCGTTCTCACCAACAAAAATGAACGGTGATGATTCATTCTCACCAACAAAATGAACGGTGATGATTCATTCTCACCAACAAAAAATGAACGGTGATGATTCACTCTCACCAACAAAATGGATGGTAGTGATCCATTCTCAAAGCCTATAAATAGGCTGCTCCACCAAAAGATCAAGGACTTTGGACATACATTTTCTCTACTCTAAAATTGGAAGAGAATTCACGTCAAACCAAGGCCTCGAAAATTCAAAGCTCTAAAGTTCTCAAGCAAATTTCGAAGGATCAAGAAAGCTCTCTTTGGCCTTCATCATAAACCACTCCAAGATCAAGCCCCGACGACCCTTGGATCAACCAAATCCGCAAACCAACATCTTACGGAGATTGAATCAGATGACCAAATCACATAAAGATTGTAACCCAAACAAATTCATTAATACAAATATTATTTTGTACACGTGTTCTTGTCTCTTTCGTTTCAGGAAAAATCGTGTTTACAGCATGCATCATGCTCATGGATTCATCTATATTATTAATTAATAATTATTATAGTTTTATAAAATTTAATTCAAAATTTAATATATATATATATATAATTATTATAATTATTATAGTTAATCAACTTAATTTAATATATATATATATATATTATAGTTTTTAGGGGTATAAATATATATATAATTATTATAGTTAATTAACTTAATTTAATATATATATATATATATAACTATATATTTATTATAGTTTTTAGGGGTATAAAATTGTTAAATTAATATATATAATTATAATAGTATTTTTCTAGGGTTATAAAATTATAAAATTAATATTCTACTTATCGTGTATCGTGTTTACCCACGTGTATACCCGAATCAACCTGTTATCTTAACAGGTGCTATCGGGTTACCCGATAACGACCCGATTCGTTATCGTTATCGTGTCGACCCAAACACCTGTTAATTTTGTGTCGTGTCGTGTTATCGGGTCGTGTCAGGAATTGTCAGGCCTAATTGTCACTTGAAAGCACCTGAGAAATGAGACTTTAATTTATACCATGAAACATATTAAACAGATAGTGAGCATGGTATATAACGTGAAACGAAAAAAATGCCTTCTCACTGACAATGCTTCCATTTACAACATCACTTTTGGCAATTAATTTCAGAGGGTGACTTAGAGCTCTTTTAACGATATCTGCTTCGGCCTGCAAATTTCAATATAATTTTAGCCAATATTCAATTTAGCATCTCATCGTCAAATATTTTTTTGAGTCAAAATAATTATGACATTTATTTGTAGTGAAGAATACGGTTCTAAAAAAAAACTCTAAACTCCTAAGCTAACAATCATATAATTTCAAATTTGAGTATTTAGTAAACATCACCTTTAATGAAAGACTTAAAATATAGAAGATTAAAATCATTAAAAGACATTAAGAAGCGGGTTCTGCAAAAAAGTATCAAAAATTGACAGAGCATAACAGAAAATAAACCTAAAACAAATACAAACCCAAAACAAGAAAGCAAAGTTGTAAAAGCCCAAAAGCCCAACCCCAACACGGAATTGTCGAAGTGATCTTCTTGTTTGTTTGTTTGTTTGTTTTTATTTGGTCAGCGCTCGCGCTTGTTCTTCTCTGCAATCTCTGAGCTTCGGAACGATTGGTGAAGGTAAAGCTTATATTTGTTCCCATCAATTTCGGGCAACTATTAGATGGGTTTATCTTTTACTTTCTTCATCTTCTGGGCATCCCCAGAATCCTGCTTTCCTTAAAAAACACAATGCTTGTTTGCTGCTTTGCCACCTCCTTTCAATTCGTTTTCAAGTTCGTTTCTTGGTGGGGGTTTTCAGTTTTCAACTTCCCCTTGTGTTTATTTCATCTTCCAAAACCAAAGCTTTCCCCTTTATCGCCTTGGTAATTTGGTAGTTGACTTCATATGGCTGTCTGATTTATTATTGTGGTTCTTCTTTGTTTATCGTGATTGATTAAGAAGGATTTGATTTGATATTCATGCCCCTGAATATTTGTAATAGCTTATATATTTCACATCAGAATTTATAGTGATTCAGTTTTCATTTTTCTCAACTTTCAATGCCAATTGGTTTTTAGCTGTTGGGTTTCTAACAGGTGGATTGGTGTTGTTACTAGCAGTTACATGAAAACTCAATGGTTGGGTTCTTGTGGAGAACATGGATATCCTAGAAACGTCATCACTTTAGGCATAGGTTATCCCAAATCTAACTAAAACTTTCTAAGCCAAAAGATCAGATTTTGAAATTAACTTGTTAAACTAGTTACATCACAAATCACTGCGCACTAGCCCTCTCCAACTCATCCTCTATCTCTCTTGCCTCCCGCCTCCTCCGTAGACAATCTGTATGCAGCTCAGCTGGTGATGGAGGCCCTATCGCCGCCATTGATCCACGCTGCATCTGACAATTTGGTTTATCTGACTCCGTCAAAAATACTGCCAGAGGACAGGAGGGCATCGCTTTTAGAGAATGGAGGACGGGGGGTTTTGGTTTTCACTTCGAGTCAGTTGATCCAATACGTCTGTGGAGCAATCTATGTTAACTTAATATACAAATTTGAAAGTTGTTTTTTGCTTTGGTGTGTTTTGGTAACTTTCTTCTTGTTTTCTCTAGTTTTAACAAGTATCAATAATATTTTAAAATTATTGGCTTTAAACATTTCATCACTAAACCATATGCTTTCATATTTATGAATAGTTTTGGTCTTGAGCAGGACAAGCTGCATAAAACGTGGTAGAGTTTGTGGCATTTGTTAAAAGTGTATTTTAAGGGATTTGTTTCTATCTGAATATGTTTTGCACCTGGATGAGTTAGAAGTTTCTTGTGGCTTTAGTGATAAGATATGTAGCTATTCACACCAAGGCACAAAAGCTACGCGAGATATACATAAAAATGATAGAGGCTAGTTCTTATTCTTTTGATATCTTCGCTGGATATGGCAAACACCATTGATTGAAGAATCGATCCTTGTGCTTCCCCTTACTATTTCTTTGTCCTCATCGTTGTCGTTCTCTTGCAGTCGGTTGTTGTTGCTATCTCTCTGCTCGCCGTTGATTTTTCCGGTGAAGCTCTGCTTCGAACCCTAGAATTTGGGGGGTTTTGCGTCGCAGATTGCTGGATCTCTTTGAATTTCCAGTTTCTTCATTTCAATTTGTGTCACAGCTCTGGTTCGTTGTTTTGGTTCCTGCTCTGTTGCTTATTAGTGATTTTCTGGACCAATAATCACTTCAAACCCTAGTTTTTGTGCGTTTTCTGTTTACTGCTGCATTGTTGCTGAGATTGTTGATTTCTATCATGGATTCTATCAGATCTGAGTGGCTTGTCATCTTGTTGTTGATTCAGTGGTTTTTATTCTCCGTTTCTATAGCTTTCTTACAGCTGAAGTTATTTGGTTTCTCTTTGGTTGTGCACAATGGTTACTGCTAATCAATTAACCCTTACTCAGTCTCCAATTTTATCTTTAATTCCCAGTGTGGGTAATACTGTTGCTGTGAAATTGGATGGCTCAAACTATGTCACTTGGAATTTCCAAATGGACCTTTTGTTGGAGGGAAATGAAATAATGAGGTTTATTGATGAATCTATTCCCCGTCCAGATAAGTTTTGTCAAGTTGAATCTGATGATGGTATTGTTGAGAATGCTGCTGTAATTTCTGATCACTGCTACCTTGTCTCCTTCTGCACTTTCATGCATTATTGGTTGTCGTAGTTCTCAGGAAATGTGGAGTACTCTTAGAGAACGATTTGCTAATGTCACTAGAACTAATATCAGAGAGACCTGTTATTGCGATTGTCACAATGGCGAGGATATAGTCATCTTGAATTGTAAATCTGTAATATTTCAGAGATATATGTTCTCAAATTCCTCGGGGTCGGGTGGGGTGTGCACGAGATAAGATTTGCTTATTCCAGATCTTGAAAAAACAGCTGTGGAGAATGACTAGACTTGGTGAGGTCAAATATATATAATTGTATGACTGATATTGGAATTGTTTAATTGCATTAGTTATTTACCACGTATCCTTGACCGTCATAAAATGGTGGTTGTTTCTCTTTTGATAAGCATGATAGAAGTTAGTTTTTTGTGCTGATTTCCATATCATTGCTCTATCAATTTTATTATGTTATTGGTGTCTTAAAACTGAAGATGTTATTGTTGCAGCCAAAATGTTTCACAACAACTAATTCACGGAGCAGGGTGTTCTGCAATGGATTCCAAAGAAGAAGAGATGAAGACGGCAACCACAGACTCTACAAGTGAGGGGATCGAGGGTTCATCTGTTAAGATAAAGGTGCTGTTCTTTGCCAGGGCTCGTGATCTAACTGGCTCGAGTGATACGCAACTGGAGGTGTCGTCTGGTAGTACTGCACTCGATTGTTTAAATAAGCTCATCACCATGTTTCCAAGCTTGACAGAGATCCGCGGGTGCATGGTGCTTGCTCTTAATGAGGCGTACACAGCTGATTCTGCGGTCGTTAAAGACGAGGATGAGTTGGCCATCATCCCTCCAATAAGTGGTGGATAAAGGCATCTCATATAACCAAGAACTGTAACGATATCCATGTATTCAAAACCTTGAATAGTAATCGAAGATTGTTCATAGCTTTGGTTGAGCTCATATGCATGCAAGTATATCCACGAAGCCGAAAATCTTGGATATCATTTTTGATAAGTGATGCAGACAATCGTTATTGTCGACATTTGGTAGCCAGTACAGGAGGAGAGCTTAAGCACATTATCTTAAGTTGTTTTGATGCATGTGTACAAAACAGTAGTACCAAATAAATTATCTGCTCTCTTTTTACATATGCAGATGCATCTGCTAAGGCTGCAGCAGTTGTGCCTAATAATTTGATGACCAGAGTTTACGTTTTAAACGTCGACTGAATTGTTCTACCACTCTGCACCGTTATGCCGGACGTCGGAAAAATGTTATAATTTTATCCAGATTGTATACCATTAATATATCATTACGGCATTGCTCCTAAAGAAATTAAGCAGAAGATTATTAACCACATAAAAAAGGATTATCATTTTTTATTTGAAAAGAATATTCATAATGGGCATTCAATGTCCTATTCCTATTACATAAAAACTGAAATAGAAATGAAGTGCAAGGCAGGAAAATATTTGGAAGCCAAATAAAGGTTATAGAATAGAAATAGTAGAGAATATTTTCATTAATCCAATTGAGAGATATTCCAAATATAAATAATCTATGTTTGGTAACATGGTAAACCACTAGTCAAATAATCACTTATTTATATATCACTTAACCACTATCGTACTAACATGGAGAGTTACTGATAATCCACAAGCGGCTTGTACTTGAGTTGGTTTAGATCATTTCTCTCCTACATACGAAGTCCCGAGTTCCATTCCTCCTAACTTCAACATGGCAGAGAGCAAAGAAATTGTGTTGAAAGTATTAATGCATTGTGAAGGATGCCAAAGTCAGGTTTCCAAATGTTTGACAAGTTTTGAAGGTAAAAATTCTTGCACAAATATCTCTGTTTTTTTATTGTGCATCCTTCCCCATACTACATATGATGAACTTGGAGAAATAATATTTGCAAATTTTCTCTTGACCGGTCAGGCGTTGAGGAAGTTGTGGTTGATTACCCAAATCATAAAGTGACAGTAAAGGGGAAGAACGCCGACCCTCTAAAGGTTTTGGAGAGACTACAAAACAAGTTTAGTAGAAATGCTCAACTCATATCTCCAATACCAAAACCACAAAACCAAGTGCAAAAGGAGCCCAAAAAGAAAGAAGCGGTATATGTTTTTTATTCGAGTGATATTCTAATTAAACTAATCTTAAATTATAGAGAGGAGCATTCGGTTTTTTACATCGACATTCATTTGCCCTTGTCAGCCGTTGTCTTACCTGCTTTTGGTTTCGGAAATGTAGGCTCCGCCTGAGGTTAAAGTTGTGGTTCTCAAAACGTTGATGCATTGCGAAGGATGTGCAATTGATATTAAGAAATACTTGGAGAAAATGAAAGGTGTTCTAAGTGTGGAAGCGAACATGGAGAGGTCGACGGTGAGAGTGAGGGGAATAGTTGAAGCAGCAAAGCTGGTAAAGTACTTAAAGAAGGAATTAGGGAAGCATGCTGAGATAGTGAAGCAAGAACAAGATGAGAAGAAAGAGCAAGGCAAGGACAGCGGTAACAACAATTACAGAAGCCGAGGAGGAGGAGGAGGAGAATGTGTATTCCAATATCCACCTCAATATTCGGCTCAGCACATTTACCCTTGTCAAACATTTAGCGATGAAAATCCTTTTGCATGTTCCATAATGTAAAAAGCAATTTAAAGATTGTAATTGTAGCTCTTTCCTCCTTCCGCGGTGCACAAAATCTTTTCGGATGCTTTCAGTTCTGGGTAGGCTGGGCTGTTATATCATATAAACACATTTACAATCTGCATTTTCCAAGTTCCGGGCATGAAAAGCACGCCGCGAATTCAGATAAAACGATAAAGCATGCTACACAACAGGCAAACGAAAAGTAACCATTGCTACCGAGTGGAAATCTGTGTCTGCATTTTACAGATAATTCTTAACTTTAGAGGAAATACATAACAGCCACAATCGTTTTGAAACAAACCAAGGCACAACAGCGTAGTACTTTTACCACGGTCATGGACAAAGTACTTTCTTTTTCTATATACTTCGCAGGAAGAATTTTTCTATCTCAAACCCATTACAGGCCATGGATTTATTCCAGCTGCTGGCAGCGAAGGTCGCATTATAGGAACTCGCTTCACCACTGAAAATGCTTCATTGAGACGCACAGCACGGCCCATGAACTGAGACACCTTCTGTAAATATCGCTCAGTTAGATATCCCAGATTAGCCACCTCAACATATATCTCAAAACATAAAAGCAAAGCTCGCATTTGTAAGACCACGTGCACAAATGCCACCACAAAAGAATCATTTTTCTTACACCAAGATCCGCTTGAGCTAGAGCTCATTGCCCAAGACAAAATAATTTGAAGAATAAGTAATCAAGGGATACCTCAAGTGTCCATGATGATTTATTCTATAGCAACTATCTTCGGATTCATGATCGCTTGAATATGTTGAAATAACCATTAAAAGGTAACCTTTCACCTTTTTGCTAAATTGAAAGTATAAAATAAACTGATAAGACTTCATTAAGGGTCCATTTTGTTTCTAGTTTTGTGTTTCCATGCATAACTTTCTAACTGGCCTATATTGCGAGCTTTCACAAGTTCTTTTAAAGCTATCAGTTCTCTCGGTCCATAAATTTTTAAAAAGTATTAGATTGACTGATCTCTGAGCCTAAAGTTTCTTTCCACTTCAAAGCAGCGGCAAACAAAAAAAATGCAGATACATGAGCATTAAGTTGCATTGAGGGAAAAAGTAGTAGATAGAGGCTGAAGCAAATAGGTGGAACTAAAACCAGTGTAGTAGCATCAGCATAGGTCAGAGGATAGTCAACCTGCAGGGTATTAGTTTCTCTTCTTCGGATCTATGTTTTGTTATGAGGAAAGGATAAGAGAAATAGTTTTTCAATGACAGAGAGATTGGGGAATCACCTTTGTGTATAGTTCTCAGCTTCCAAAAATGTTTGCCATCAAAATGTTGTTTGTTTGTATAAGTTTGACTACTTCTTCACCTCTATTTAAACTTTGATATTTAACTTTGATAATGATCAAATATTCACCGTTTCTCATCCAAAGAAACGAGAGAAACAGGTTATACCAGTAAGTTAACATAATATCATAATCTATCAAATAATGGAGGAAGTTCAATAAAATGGGATTTTTACATTCCTTAGCACCAGAAAAGGTAGGGAAAAAATCAAAACAGAGTCCGCGAAAAGTACTCCCAAATGATTATTTATTGTTAAGAGAAGTAGTCAAGATGGGAAATAGAAAAGAAAGATATGAAATGCTAGCATTAAAATTTTGCTTACACAAGTCGCTAAATGACAAAAAACAAAGACATCAGAATGATTCCTATCGCACTTGGGTAGGTTCCTTTTTAATGAGTCATTGTTCTACTACAAGAGGACCTAGTGTTTTGCTAAAACTCCTTTATAATTGGTTTAAAGAAAGCTTCGTATTTCCAACTTCTAACTTTCCAAATAAATAACAAACACCAGTGCATGAAAACAAATGCAAAAAGATGGTTTATAACTTTTGATTGACAGCCATAGAGTACAGACCACATAGTAACCTCAATGCAGGCATACTTCACAAATTGCAATAACATGAAGTGAAAAACCATGATCACTAAATTAACCAATAATAAATTGCAACAACTGACCTTATCATCCAGAGTAACCTTGAGCTGCAAGCTCTGGCTCTTTCGCTTCATCTTGTGCAATCTCCGCCCCAAGAGCACTAAACCCATTACGGCTGCAGCCACAGACAAGGACCAAACAGGGCTTACCCTGAAAACACAATACTTCAAGACCTCAAATGGGACCTTCCACCACAGGATTGTCCTCTTCACTACCTCTTCACCGGATTTCGCCTCTGATTTCTCCTCTTCAACAGCAGTACTTTGACCCTCAACCGATTGTTCATCTTCTGGCTCATTGTCCAAGTTATTTCCAATTTCCAAGCCACTAAAACCCATCTCGCTTTCCTTCGCAACCTTCTCAAATTTCACAGAAACCCGACTGTCGCCGCCTGAATCAGACCAGAACTTACCCAAATCCTTACCAATTTCTTCAAAGCTCACTCGGCCCTGAGCATCCAACCCACTAACTTTCTCATCCACAGCTTCCATTTCTCCAGCCCCTCCACAACCCACATGGCCTTTCTCACTTTCCACAAAACCCAATTCTTTTTTCCCCTCAAAATCATTACTTTTTCGGTCATCGGACCGATCACTTGCCGAATCGGACCAAAAGCCACCCGATTCTTTTCTACCATATTGAGTCATGGAACCCGGGTCAATCCAACTGGGGTTGTCGGACTCAACCGAACCGTCTTCGCTGACATCAATCACCGCCTTACCGTGCCCAAACTTCCCATGATTATCCAAGGAGAAGTAATCAGGCTTGATCATACCTTCGGCTTGAACATCGATTCCCTCGAAGCTCCTAGGGCTATCAATCGAGTCGTCTGAGTTAACCAGGGTAGGTTCGGAGCTGTTTAGCATCTCCCAGTCCTGCAACTCCCCAACTTCTCCTCCTCCTCCGTCCATGGCGGGAATTGATTGGCGGGTATTCGGAACCGGAGGAAATGATAAAAACTCAATAGAACAGTTTCAAATTAACAAACCCTAACCCAAAATCTTAATAGAGTACGCCAAACCCTAACCGTGACCAAAGAGAAATGAGGTTTCTTTTCCCTTTTGGTGTGTTGGATTGGCAACGAAAAGCAAAGACAGTGTGTTTATATTGGTAAACCACACACAAATACAGGTACCCTTTTATTCCCAATTCCCACAGATTACACCCACCCCTGTATTTTGATATTTTGAGCAGGGCGATGATGAGGACTAAGACTCACCCGTTGTTGAAGCTGGGCCACCTGTGGTGTTGAAGAATCGGGATAACACAAAAGATAAAAGCTGGAGGTCAAGTTTGTAAATTTCGATACTTTTTGGGAGCTTTGACTAATGGCATCTTGCCGCGTCATCGCGTAGAGTGGGGTGACGAGTGGCGGAACATCGGCCCTCTTACAAGAAAACGACTTATATTGCACGCTGCGATGTTACGGTGCCGTCTCGTGTTACTGGAATATAGAAATAAGCTTTTTTTTTACAAGCATTTCATTGATGCTAAAACATTACGTGCGGTGTATCAGTGTTGTAAATTGTAGGGGGAATTTTGAGATGTCCTTTTCTTGACAGAGTGGGAGGAATTGAAATTGGGGGATTGTTGGAAGAAAGGAAGGAGTGGGCAACAAGACAACCCGACACCACCGATTTTTCTTCGGTGCAACAACCAGGCACCAAGGGTACCAGTACATGGCTGCTGAATTTAAGTGGGTTTTGGCACCTTGACGGGCCTGCTGGGATCTCTCTGAGACAGACCAATTATGATGAGACGATCGCGTGCTTGTTTTCTTGACTAATGAATGTGTGCTAGTCTGTCACTCGGAGTCTCGCATCACATAATAAATAGATTCTTTTACTTTTTATTTTTTCGGCGACAATTGAGAATAATAATCAACAATGGATGTGCCGACTTGTTAGACGAGGTGAGCGGAAAGGGAGTCGGAATCCACTTAGTTCAGGATCTGTGCAGTTTAAATTTGATTCAACGATTACAGTTATTATTACTTTTAAAAGAAATTTCTGTTTATAGGCTTGTAGCCGTTGAATTAAATTTAAACAGTCCAGATCATAAACTAGGTGAATTAGGTGGAAAGGAATACGGAGAAGATCCCTTTCCGAGGTGAGCTGTTGGGATTTGGATGGAAAATCGATTGGGAGTTAAGAATTTGTGCGGCACAAGTACATTATTATAAAAGCGTTTTGTGTTAGTTATATGAATATATATATATATATATATATGTTGATATTTTATACATTTTATATTATTAGAATAGAACACTATTGCAGCAATTTATTCATGTCGTACAAGTTGGTATTGGAAATATCAGAAATAAAACCTAACTTCACTCATGTGATCCACATTTTCTCCATGTTGTCAAATACCACATGTTTTGATTTTGCTAGTTTAGATTAGAAAGATTGGAGCTAGGGACGCAAAATGATGCAAAGAGGAGCCATTCATTGAACTAGGGTTCTAAAGCGACAGAGAGTGTCACAATTCCAAGAGAGACGCCAAAACCTGGAACCTGCTTTCTACCTAACTGTTTCTCTAAGGTTGTCGTAATATAATGTCCACCAGCAGCAAATTTATAGCAGAAATTAGGCAATCACAATAGATGCTTCAGCAATTGCTGCCCTCTTGTTTAACTTTATACAACAGTCCTAAATGAGTTGTACACACGTACACTTACGCCCTTCTCCTCCACCTAACAAATGTACCAATTGCATGTCTCCTTTGTGTCTCTTTACTAATTTTTTGACACGTGTCCCTCCACTTAAAAGAGACACAAATGAGACATGCAATTGAGGAAAGTAGACCCTTGGCCCGAGCAGCAAACCATAATGATTTAGACTGTTGGGTTCCAAGGTCATACATTTAGGATACCATTGATTTGAATAATTAATTATGTAGTGAAACTAAATAGATCTTATATATAAAGCCAAGCCTAAAGGTGAATAGTATTTTTGGGATCATAAGCTTCACTAAAAAATAAGTGGACAAAAATGCCCCCAAAATAAAAAAGCAAAAGCAACCAAAAATAATGCATTAAATGTGACATGGGTATTTTTGTCATTTTAATAATTAATTTTTTTTGCACATTTTTTTATAATTTTTTTTTAATTAGTACCTCACAAGAGACTAATAATAATGTGATTCAATCAATTGTCTATTAAATATTAGTTTCTCTATTTTTAAATACGTTCAAAACATTTTAAGAGGCGTGTAATGCTGGTTATAAAAAAGGTCTTTCGCACGCGCATAATAATGTAATTCAATTACTTGTCAAATGTTTTTTTTTTAACAAACGATATTATCTACACTAAGGAGGAGGGGGTGACCTTAGCCTCACAATGAACTAGCAATAATTGAAATCAGTTGTTTATTAAATATTATTTTCTTTATTCTTAATGTAAATTCAATAGAGACCGATTTTATTATGTAAATTTAACTGCTTTAATTGATTATTCATTTACTTTAAATATTTAACTCTTCTTTAGTCAATTTACGCATATAAATACATTTAAAGCGTGTAAATTGCGTGTAATACGCCGTGATTAAAAAATAGCTTCACACGTGCATAAAGGGTAGTAAATAATAAAGTTACTCAACTTTTTATTTGATATTTTTTTTATATAAATGGGAATGATAATTTCATTTCATCCCTTGAACGAGAATTAATTACACATTGAATCCTGGAGATGGTCCCGATCCACAATAACAGCAAAAGGTTCCTAGTTCCATACCCTTTTTGTTTTTTTTTTTTTTTGGAAGAACTCCTAGTTCCATACTTAATTACCAATTAAGAAAGCAAAACGAGTTAGACGGTGGGCAACCTCGTCGCAACAAAGTAAAACATGAACAAATTCCACAAACCGTAACTGACCATCCACGATGCATCACTGTCCACAACAAAATCTAAAAGTGATTTGAGGAGGGACCAAAACAATCCAAGCGTCTTTAACAAAACACAGTTTCTAAAGCATACCCATACACGGTGTACCAAAACAAAACAAAACAAAACAAAACAAAAATAAAGTTAAAAAGTAAAATTACGATGAAATCAGCCGTTTTTGAACTTCTTCCACAATTCTGTCTCTAGAAATTGTGATTTCCTCGGCAGCCTCCATGTCTTTCAATCTCAGAGTCTTATCATTCCGCTCCCGTTCGCCCTCAATTATCATCCAAGGGATCCTAGATTCCTTTGCTCGATCAAAGTGTTTCGTGACTCTTTTATTGACCAAGTATTCTGCATTCACTTTTCCAGCCCACAACTCGCTTGATAGCTCTGCTGCTCGTCCTAAATCATCCCCCAATATACTCACTAGGACTTCGGTCTTCGTTGCTCGTGTTCTCTGTATACCAAATAATATCAATAAAATACAAAACAGATCAATGCCTCATACAAGGCTGCAAAACTAAACCACAAGGCAAAAAACGTATAATGCCATGTGGCTCTCCAAGTTATTAACAAAAATATCAACTTACATTATACCCCTAAAATCTGGCATGTAGCTGCCCAAACAGTCATGTACTTAGACGAACAAATATATATAACAAGAAGCCGTAGTATCACACCAGACTTCTTCCCCAGAAAAAACAGAACAAAAAAATTCTTTCAGTGTTCTAGATATATTGTGACATTGGAACCAACCAATCCAGAGTGTAGGAGGACACAATCAATATCGCAAGTCACGGAAGCACAACGTAGATACCTGGTAACAGTTGACAGATATCATACCTATTTGCTCTTCTTTTTTAAACACCCAATCCATCTACCAATGGCTATTCCTTGCTCTAAACTAAAACAGGATTCAAAGAAAAACAGTAGGGATGCTGAACAAATGGAACGATGGCTCTAGAATAACTAAAGCTGGCACCAAAATAATGAGTTTTAGTTTCCTTGGAGCACCAATGTGAGAATACTGATATGAGTTTATTTCCTTTTAACCTATGGGTTTATTTCAGCTTTGGTTTCTTTCTCAAAAAGGTAAAAAAGAAAGAGTTGAAGAATGTGGGTTAGAATAGGGAATGAAGAAATAATTCTTAAGTAAGCAGTCATGTGTGCACGTCACATGATTACTTCAGTTAAATTCATCGATAGAGGTGATTTGGATCAACCAACCAAAATTCAGGAACCAAAATGACACTATAAAGTTAAGGGACGAAACTAAGATATGGACCAGCACTCAGAATAGTGTAACTTAACCTAAGAAATGTATAACCTACTGAATTTATAGTTCATAAAATTTTGTTCTATTAATTACCCAGTTGGGGAATAGGATTTGAAGTGCTGTCACTACCAATCAGATTATAACCCAACAATAACATTCACCCAGAACATAAGTACACTATTAATCAACAAATGCACAGAAACATGTGAAATGTCACCTGATTCTGGTCTTTGTTAAGCTGCTCCATTATATTAAATACTCGTTCAATTCCAAGGCTGACACCAACAGCTGGAACCTGCTTTGTACCAAACATCCCTATAAGGTTGTCATAGCGTCCACCAGCAGCAATTGAACCGACCTGATAACAAGATAATATAGGTTGAAACACATAAGTCAAGGTGAGGAAGCAAAGGGACTATGCGATTTATTATTACTTGCACAGTTCATCTGAATTGAAATTTTGGAAAAATGTCACTGAAAGATTATACAAGGCAAATGAGACGTGTTATGCAAACAGCAACAACACACAAAATGAATGCAAAAGAAATTCACAACAGCATTTACATAATTTTACCTGGGCACCCCCCTTAAAAACAGCTTCAAATATTACTCCAGTATAATAATCGAGACCCCTTGCAAGACTCAAGTCAAAAGCCACTTTTCCTATGCACTTTGATTTTTCCAAAGCATTGAATAAGATCGCCAGATCATTCAATGCGTCTACTGATGAACTGTTTTCTAAGAACTTGCTGCCCTCCTGTTTAAGCTTACTTAACAGTTCCAAAGGATGTCCACGCTCTTTTACAAAAGCACCAATTTTGTCTGCTGTCTCAACACTTAAGCCCTTCTCTTCCACCTAGAAAAATTCAAAGATGGCAAATAAGTCAATAATATGAAAATGACAAGAACCAAGACAAACAATAAAGGATAGAAATGAAAATGTATGCTCGACAATTACAGAGAAAAGCATGAAATACAGCTTATACATAATTCTGCCAGACAAATGTTTTGCCATCCAGTTATTTGAACTCAAAACCTACTTTTTAAAATCAATACCATTCAGCGTTTTGAAAGTAAACGATTAATTATTAATCAAACTTTTGGGTTGGTAGTTACAGGACCAAAAGCTTAACCTCATGGTGTGAGACTTCAGCCATCCATCAGGCAATAATACAAATACAGATACTAACTAACCAGGAAAACTTCCCAACTAGACAGCCATTCCTTGTCAAGAAGCAGACACATGATAACTATATATAGGATTATAAATGAGGAACACCCTCCTTTTATATATAGGATTATTACCAACTACTAGGGTCAGCTTGCTAAGTACTTCATAGGACAATATTATGCAGTAATTAATGTTCTGCTCAGTATTTCATAGTGAATTAGTAACAAATAAAAGCAGAGAGACTGAGATGAAATGTAACTCAAGCAAACACATGCAGAGCATAGAAACAAGCAGACCCAAGATACAACAATGTAACTCAAGCATACACATGGGAAATCAGTTGCAATTTTTGAGTCTTTACCATTTCGTTTTTTATCTGCTCAAAGGACTGCTTGTCTAACTTGTCAATACTTGAACAAATAGTTCTGAACTTTTCAGGAGGCACTCCACAGATTTCCAACATTCCATCCAGCAACTTTCGGTGATTCAATTTAATCTGTATAATAAACAGTGACAAACAAATGTAAATTCAAGTTAAGCCAGAAAAATAAGGCATACCAAAATAATTGCTCATTGTATGATACAGATGCTACTAAACAAAATAACGTCCATTTTGTTCAAAGATTCAAAATGTTATGCACTTATAGAATAATAATAAATGCAAGAAATCAACATCCATATTCCACAATTTTAAAGTTTAAGCCAGAAAAATAAGGCATATCAAAATAATTGCTCCCATTATGACACAGATGCTACCAAACAAATAAAATCCATTTTGTTCAAGAATTCAAAATGTTATGTACTTACAGAATAATCATACATGTAAGAAATCAACATACATATTCCACAATTTTATTTATAAAAAAAAGGAAAAAGAAGAAGAAAATATTGTAGTTGAGCCCCTGCCAACTAATTTAAGCGCGGCATGTAAGATCAGTATAAACACAAATTTTATTGCAATGCACTAAGTTAGGATATCCTTGATTTTTAAAATCATAAAAGTAAATAACTGTAACTCCGTTACTTTTCGGACATGATTTTACGTAAAAATCACACAACTCAATGATATACACATATGGAGGTGATCTACAATTAGGATGTAAAATGTAAGCAAACACGCAGTCAAAGTTGAGAGACTTTTAGATATATAATATAACGTTTTATCAATTAATCTATGTCATATTTAGATCCGTTAGAAGAAAAAAATACACTTTACTATGAAACCAAGAAAAAAAATACACTTTACTATGAAACCATGTAGCGGAATGAGCGCATGTGAGCCTGGAATAATTTTATTTTTCTACCGAGCAACATGAATTAAGTCTGAATATTAGCAGTGAAGGAAGCACTTCACTTAGAGTCTACATTACATTTAGGTAAAATGTTACATTTGCTTCTTTCACAAGTTGACGACTCAAAGACTAAGTCAAAATCCATCTTTCCATAATTGCTCTACAACAAGATTGAAGGGTTTATTAAAGAATAGAATGAGTCTTGTTTCTGTATCCATACTAACATGAATCAGTGACACGGACACTTTGCATTTTACTTTTTCTATTGTTACCATATTGATTGCATTTATCAAGTTTATTCCTCACCATGAACCAATATGCTTCACCCTCAAAAGAATTTCCAGTCATTTTCAATTTAACAAAAAATTGTACGCAATGACATAAACAGAGGGTAAAAAGGAAAAGTTACCTCATAATCTCCAATGTTCAGCTCATCAAGAAGTTCTGTCAAAACCTTAATAACCTCAAAATCTGGACCCATTTTTTCAAATTGGCCAGCAATATCAAAGTCGCATTGGTAAAATTCACGATATCGTCCTTTGGACGGATTGTCTCTTCTGTATACCTTTGCTATTTGGTATCTTTTGTAAGATGTGATACCATTCATAGCTACATATCTAGCAAATGGAACGGTTAGATCATATCGTAGTGATAAAAGCTCTCCTCCCTGCGGAAAAGATAAACACAAACCCCATTAGATATAAGTGATTATTTTAGTTTTATTGTTAAACTATAACAGCATTGTAACATAGCTGCTAGAAACCTAAAAGGAAGTATTTATAAGGAAGAAACAGAAGAATATCAAGGCCTTTGTCAAACAATGATAGGCAATTCCCCAATTGATACATGAAGCTATACCCGTCAGAGATTTAAAAAGGATAAATAAAATTACGAGCAAGATGCAACCAAAACAAGGTCATCCCTATAGCCAATTCCTAAGGAAAAGTACACAAGAAAATCTAAGGAGTAGCTCCCTAGCTCAAGCACACAAAACCTAAAGGGCCTTTTGACGTAATATTTCATAGCCAAATTAAGAAACACTTCATGAAACTTAAAGAAAAATATATTTACAATGGTTAATTATATCAGCACAAAACTAGGTCAAAGCCTTGGACTCGACAGTCCGAATGCCTATCTGGAATGCTGTTCTTGGTTAGAATACATTATGATCTTTCGAAAACTAAAAGATCACCCAAGAAATCCTGAGTACAAAAAAAGTGATCTTCGGCTAAAATAGAGTGAGTACCAAGAATCAAACTGAGTTAAGCTTTTATCCCCAACCCCTCTTCACATTGCATTTGTATGAGTCATGACAAGAAAAAACATAGAAATTAACCATGAAACATAAAAGCAAAACTCCACTTAAGTTGACAACAGTTTAAACGGAGAAAATACCTGGTCAGCAAGATCATAAATCAATTTTGAATCTTCCCCATATTTCCCCATGAGGGTTTCTCTCAATTCAAAAACTGGAGTGTCAAGGGCTGTGGCACCATGCCTCTGAAAGACCCCTACAATGATTGAGAATGCTTTATCTCTTACTGCCATTTGTTCTTTCGAGAAGTCACGAGTACCCTAGGATTTTCAACAATATATACAAGGTCAGAATGCTAGTAAGTCCACTCATCATAACCCCGAAAACAAAATCTCATAAAATCAGTTGAAACAAAAGAACATAATCTGCAAAGGCAACTACAACAGCATCCTGAGTATGGTTTCTTGAAGATGCACATTCACACAATTGTAAAAAACTTTCAATTCTTTCCAAATGATCACGGATTAGATTACAGATTCAAACTTAAGTTTGTATCGAACTACAAAGGCACAATATCTTCTAAGAAAACTCACTTCCTTTCAAGGACAACACAAAGTAAGAGGTAGATGGTAATAACCACACATGGTTATCCTGAAAAACACAAACACAGTTTCCCAAATCAAAAGGTAAAAACAAAACGATAAGAAAAGAATGAAATTAATCTTCTACTCCTACAAATCAATGAAATAATGTGGATTAGAGAAAATACTCCGGGACAGATATGATATGTCATTAATGATCCACTGTTATCAAATATTGACATATCCCATAACAACAACATAAGGATTCGACATACGACGTATCCAATAACAGCATAAGATATATGTGTACATCAATTACCCAGATAGATAGGGACTAGTTAGATATCCCTCTTGGGCTTTCAATTGTCAAAATATGATGGACTAGTTAGATCGGGTCATTGATTCTAGCTTTCTCTAAACAAAAAGTGAGATGTATCAAGTAAGCGAGCTAAGAAGCAGGATAAAAGTATAGGTTATGGGTAATGTATAAATCAAATAGATGAGCGTACACTGGTGTAAAACTTGATTCTCCATTAACATGTATTGAAATGCTACAGAACTGAATTGTTAACAACATTATTTCATAAATTTCTTAGTCCATTAATCATCCAACATATAACAACATATACATTCTGCAAACACTAGTTTGGGGATCAAGTAAACTTATGAGCCACAAACTAGTAAAAGGTGAACAAACTGCATTAATTGTAACTTAAGTAAGTATTAACATAATTTCAGTCCAGCTTACTCTGCTTCCTTCCCAACTAAGCACATGTTTTTATTCTAAACTAAAGTGTGGTAAGCCAAAATTCTTTTCAGAGAGATACTAATATGGACCATCTGGAAATAAAAGAAACACGGAAAAAAAAATTCTTGATAGGTTTCAAAAAACAAGATTCTATACTAATTTCAAAACCAATAACTATCCACATAAATAAAATTCAAAGTTGTAAAGGATTAACAATGATCGCTAACTTTTAAAAGATTATGTTAATGTAAAAACTCGCTCTTAAGAGTGCTTTTAAAGATGACTACTTAAACAATTTCACAATTGGGGGTACAAGTAACGATCAACTTAGAAGAACTTTTGTCAAGCTTTCATTTTTATGTTTTTTCATTATCCACATCTACCGTACTGCAAGACGAAACATGTTGAATAAAAGGTTACCTAAAGCCACCAATCAAGTAACACATGAAAATCAATCAGTTAACAACAGTATAATCCTTCTTGATTATCATCTTTAATCATATCTGATCAACTATACTTTAGATTAAATGTCATGAGTACTGGAATCTTACCTTTGCAATCTTTGGGAGTCTTCTACTCTCATTGCTTTCCACTATCTCCTTCACTTTGCTCAAAAAACAATCAAATTCCGGGTTCTTGAGGTCAAAAAACAATAAAAACTCGTCCGCCCAATTTACCAACAACCCCAAACTATCAACAGCATTTCCTCCCTTGCCCTGCAACCTATCTTTAATCAACTGTACTACAACACCAGTCCCTTTACCCAAGACCGCCTTCTTCTTCTTCTCACTCTTCTTGTCCACTTTCACATTCCCTCCTCCTCCATTCACTTCACTACCTTCACTCTTCTTCAACTCAGCTTCCTCAAGCGCCACAAATGCCATTAATGCCTCCCAAGTCACAATCTTCCACACAATTCCCATCAACACATTCACTTCGCAAGCAAACTTATTATAATTCTCTTCCGCCTCGGAACTCAATTGGGAAACCAAGTTGTACCCACTTCTCAAGCTCTCGCTACTGGGGCATTTCTTCTGAAACAATGTGACCAAACTTGACCTCGACTCCTCACTCCCCACTGCATTCACAATCATTTTTGCACGGGACAAACTACGGTCACCCAAGTGATAAAGCGCCAAAGCCACTGACAACAATGCGGTCCCCACTGTCCAGGGACTACCTACCTCCCCGCCAGAATTCAGCACCGTTCGAGTCGTGGAGTGCACAGATTTCACTTGCTCTCTCAATTTCGCGTGAATTTGGGGGATTCCCGATACCGCTCCAATTTTAAGCTTACCCACTAACTTAGACCCATTGAGCAACACCTTCAAATCACTGGCCACCGCAATCACCTCCTTCGAGGCATACCCATCCCCTGAATCCATCGAATTAAATGCCGTTATGTCGGCCTTCAAAGCCTCGCAAGAAATCGCCGCCACTGCATCGGAAAAAGTAGACAAAGTGGCGGACTGGTGGTCCAGAAGCGCACATATCGCGCACACAGCAGAGGATAACTTGAGTTCCTCCAACGCAAGAGCCTCCTCTTCGGTCAAATCGAGCGATCCGAGCTCCAAGCCTGGGGAACTGAGGGTTCTGGTGACTCGAACAGGAAGATCACTGCGGATGTTAGGGGAACCGGCAAGAGAGAGAAGCTTGCTGAGAAGGACGACGAGGGAGGCTCTGGATTCTACAACGGTTGGGAGGGAAGGGAGGAAAGAGACGAGGTTGTGGGCGTTGAGAGGCGACGAGGAGGAGGCGAACCGATTGAGCACCGACGAGTCGATGCGAGGCTTAGCGAGGCCTTCGGCTATGGCGTAGACGGATGAGGACGACAGAGACGAGCCCTTACCTCCTACTGTTATCACTGGCAGCTTCGCCATTGTCGGAGCTCAGAGAGAGAGAGAGACTGCGAGAGGAGAGGTTTAGCCGGTTTCCGAAGTAGGGTTTTTCAGCAACCACATCATGCATCAAGTAGCCACATCATATTATTAAGTGGCCACGTCATGTCATCACGTGGTTTAAAAGTTGGTCTCCTGGCATTTAACCATCATTTATCGCGAAGCCGCCAACGCACCAAAAACCCACCCAAAATCTCTCCTCGTTTTTTCGTGGAGGCAGCAGCCATGGCGTCCCTCTCTTCGGCGATCTCCAGTCATCCCGGCCACACGCTCTACCCCAACGCAATGGCTCACGACGCCAAGCCCAGGAAGCTCTGCCACTCTCATTGCCCTACATTTCTTCTCCCTCCTCACCGCTCTCCCATTTGCAGGTACTCAATTGTTTTTCTTTTCTGGATTCCATTTTCTGTTTGTTTCCCGAGAAAATGGAAGAGCTTTGTGTATATAAAGTACTGGTTTTTCACCTTACCGTTTTACTGGAGCTTAAGACTTGAGTAGTAAATGTGTAGGCCTGGGATGATTGAAATGTTTAACTTAGCCTGGGATGATTGAAATGTTTAACTTGCCCTAGAGTTCCATGTCATGGTTAAAGATTGTTATTTTGCTTGTTTTCACAATAATGGTATACCGAGCAGCGAAAGCACAGCGGAAAATGGGTCCTTTTCTGTGTTGGAAAATGGAAATGTTTTCCAAAGGATGATGGGACGTTTTTTTTTCTTTTGTCTAATTGTTGTTTAGTGTTGGTACTTTTAGTAAATTCCTTGTCAGTTCAGTTTTTGTTTGATTTTGTATGCTAGCACGTCCGAAAGAGATGGTATTGAGTTGCTTCAATCTGGATGAATTTGCTCATTGCTTGATGTCACCGTCGTTTTCAAGTACTTGTTTTTCTTTGAACATTCTTGCTTTCTTATTGACTAGCACTGAATTTGATTACGGATCACAATTAACATGACCAAAGTAGGTACTTTCAATCTTCAAGAATTGATGTTCAATTTTCTATCACAGTTTTGCATTTTATTCTGAGAAATTTGCTTTTTATTGTGCGATTAAACAGTCCTTTTTTATCATCCTCCTTTTTCACTTCTAAAATTAGTGATATAACTTTAGATTATCTTAAGTTATTTATTAATTTACAAGGAGGTTTGCTACCTTTTGCAGAAGGGGTTTTGTTTCAGGGCTGGAAAGGAAAAGGACACTGAAAACCCGTATCTCTGCATCAGTCACAGGTTCATTTCCCATACTTTTCTACAACTCTTCATATATTTCTCTATCTCTAAGGGTCTTGTATGTTTAACTTTTCATCTAACTCTAGTTTCCTTTCCTTTATTAGTAGATACTCCAGTAACTGCATCCCCTGAAAAAGTTCAGCTTCCAAAAGGTGACAGCTGGTCCGTTCATAAATTTGGCGGTACTTGTGTGGGGAGTTCAGAAAGAATTAAGAATGTTGCAAAAATAATTCTTAGTGATGATTCAGAAAGGAAGTTTGTAGTTGTCTCTGCAATGTCCAAGGTAACAGATTTGATGTATGATCTTATCTACAAGGCTCAATCACGAGATGAGGCCTACACATCTGCATTAGATGCGGTTTTAGAAAAGCACAAATGTACAGCTCTTGATCTACTTGATGGGGATGATCTTAGTAGTTTCTTAGCACAATTGCATCACGACATCAGTAACCTGAAAGCGATGCTTCGTGCTATATACATTGGTAATGCACTTCTCTCTCTCTCTCTCTCTCTCTCTCTCTCTCTCTTTACTCATTTATTATTTTCCACCAAACATCAGGACATTAGTGGCTCTATATCTATATAAACTCTCAAATGAATTTTCACAAAAAGTAAATTTGTTGTGTAATTTCAACAGTTCCTATCAGAATTTAAACAGTTCATGTTTAGTATTGTACTGTATTGTGTTTGTGTTTGTGTTTATATTACAAACAATATGAGCCAGTGTTTTCCTTCATAGAATGACTAATTCTTTTATATGAATTCTCAGTAGTGTGGAATGGAGTTAATGACTTCTGTAATTCTTCCAATTTTGCTTCCTGATTAATTACAATACATTAGCAGAGTGGATGAAAATAAATAGAAGGGTTAGTGCCCTAACATCAGCAATTTCTGTAATTGTGAATTTGTTATTTTTCCTAGTCTTAGTTGTTGTGCCACTTAATTTGGATTTACTTCTTAATTTTCTTGGTGTCCACTCTTCTAAGTTTGGATAAACTTTGGGGTTGGAGCTTATTGGGTTGACTATTTTCCTTACCTATGGCAGCTGGTCATGCGACAGAATCATTCACAGAATTTGTTGTAGGACATGGAGAGTTATGGTCTGCGCAGATGCTGTCATGTGTTATTAGAAGGGTATATTGGTGACCTGTCAGTTTTCAAGGGCATTTGTTGAATGTCACTTTTCCTAGTTTTCTAATATATTAATATTTTTTCATTTCCTTCTGCAGAATGGGGTATATTGCAATTGGATGGATACAAGGGAAGTCCTTATTGTGAATCCTACAAGTTCTAATCAAGTTGATCCTGATTTCAAGGCATCCGAAGATAGACTTGAGAAATGGTATTCCAAAAATCCATCAAAAACAATTGTAGCTACTGGCTTTATTGCTAGCACACCTCAAAATATTCCTACTACTTTGAAGAGAGATGGAAGTGACTTCTCTGCAGCTATCATGGGTGCTCTATTCGAGGCTCGTCAAATCACAATTTGGACAGATGTTGATGGAGTCTTTAGTGCCGATCCCAGAAAAGGTTTGTATTGCCTTTGTATTTGGTAAACAGTATAAAAATCATAACTTTTAATAGCTATACATATAAATACAGGTGCACATTTTTTGTTTGTTTTTTGTTTTTGGGAGAATAATTGGTTGATGCCATTTTGAGAAAGTTAAAAATGTTACTGAGTTACTGTGGGATTTACCTAATGATAAGAAATCTCCATCTGCAGTCAGTGAGGCAGTGATTCTGAAGACTTTGTCTTATCAAGAAGCCTGGGAAATGGTGAACCTCACTACTCACCATCAAAGTTTCTGAGATTGGTGTGTTTACAAATATGACATTTAATATACATGTATGTGCAGTCTTATTTTGGGGCAAATGTTCTGCATCCACGCACTATCATCCCAGTGATGCGATATGACATTCCAATTATAATAAGGAACGTTTTCAACCTTGCTGCACCCGGAACAAAAATTTGTCGCTCTACTGAGGATGAAACTGCCCAGGGTTTGGAGTCGTTTGTCAAAGGGTTTGCCACAATAGACAACTTGGCTCTTGTCAATGTGGAAGGGTGAGTTTTGCATTACAGCGATTGTTGCTGGATTTGAATTAAAATAATTACTTTCCCTCATTTTTGTAACATTCTCCTTTGTTTATCACAGAACTGGAATGGCTGGTGTTCCTGGTACAGCCAGTGCTATCTTTAGTGCCGTAAAAGATGTTGGGGCTAATGTTATTATGATATCTCAGGTTAGTTCATCCTCTGAATCCATCATGTTCATGGCATGCTGAGAGAGTAACATATCTATGATGCTTAATGTTGTTAGTGATGATTCGCTGTAGGCTAGTAGTGAGCACTCTGTGTGCTTTGCTGTCCCTGAGAAGGAAGTGAATGCTGTTTCTGAGTTACTGCAGTCTAGATTTCGTGAGGCTTTGAATGCTGGGCGTCTTTCTCAGGTGCTTACTCTTTATTTGACTAATTTTCTTGGCCAGGTTGCTTGATACTTGCCTTAAGCAGATCAAGGACAATGTACTGACATTTACAGTTAGTTTATTGTTTATTTACTAATGAAAAACCTATTGGACCCACATTTTGTGGATAAGTTAAAAAATTACAGCCTACAAGAAGAGTTGAAAATGGTGACATGAATTTTAATGTCAAACCCTGTTGGTTTTATATTCAGATTTGTTTGTTTCCTTGTGAATACTGAAATTGTACTCTATTTCATTTTTATTAATGAATGGATCTTTGGTTCATTTTTATACCAATTTCTGGCACCTCCTCCCTCTCAGGTTCAAGTCATTCCAAACTGTAGTATTTTGGCAACAGTTGGCCAAAAAATGGCCAGTACTCCAGGAGTTAGTGCAACTCTTTTCAATGCACTGGCAAAGGTTAGGGATTTATTATATTCTATTAATTTTAGCAACAAGTTGGATTATTATGTTGGATTATTATATTGGATTTTAACAATTCATGGTTTGTATACTGGTTTACAATGTGGGCTGTTGTAGTCTTTGATTCTCATAATCCATTATTACATTATGAAGGGATATAAATTGTTTTATAAAATGCAGGCAAACATTAATGTGCGTGCCATTGCTCAAGGTTGTTCTGAATACAACATTACTGTAGTTGTAAAGCGGGAGGATTGTATTAGGGCTCTGAGAGCTGTCCATTCTAGATTCTATCATTCAAGAACCACAATAGCAATGGGCATCATCGGACCTGGTCTGATTGGTGCCACATTACTAGATCAATTAAGGGATCAGGTACATTATTTTGCCTTTTCTTTTGTTATTATCTGGGTTTTGTACAATATAGCACATGTAATCTGAATGAAAATTCTTCATGGCACTTAGAAACTGAGAACTTAGAAGAGTTCAGTTTGGTCAGATTGTATCGTTCTGTGTGCTTTGTTGGTGGCCTTTTTCGGTTTTTGCATATTAGTACCCATCCTAGTCGGATTAGTTTAGAGAGCAGCAATATGTTGAATTGTACTGAATCCATTCTTGTCCTGTTTATGAGGTGAGATGTAGGTCGCTTATGCACAGAAAATACGGCCAGATGAATAGTAAAAAATATTCTGAGGGCATGCATGTTGTTCATTTACTGCCACATACAAGTTAAAATAGTTTCATGGCCCAACCAATTGAGTTATTCTCCCTAAATTTATCATCTTTGTCATAAGTTTATAGTTGCCTCCTCTCTCTCCTTCCCACACTCACACACACTTTGCTCTGTATTTACTATCAAAGTTATATATTGCTTCTCTTACTAACCAAACTTTGATGAACACCAGATGTTTTGAATTTCTTTCATATGGTTGGGCAAATCATTAAAATTGAAATTTTCAAATCTTTGCAGACAGCTACTCTCAAGGAAGAGTTTAACATTGATTTGCGTGTTATGGGAATCACTGGCTCACGGACAATGCTTTTGAGTGAGGCGTAAGTTAAAAAGCTTTCAATGGAATATCATTTAATCAAATGCTTTGCATAATCTATAGTAGACCTTCTAATGTTGGTGGTCTAATTCATACATGTCTTTAATGAAACGTTTTTGACCAACATGCTTCTTTTAAGTAGCGGAAATTGCCTCTTTCTACAGTCCAATTACTATATATGCAGAACTTCAAAAGTTAGTTCTCCTTGTTATTCTTTTTTAATTTCAACCTTCCCATTGTAATTTTTTCTATTTTTACAACAACAACAAAGCGTTATCCAACTAAGTGGGGTTAGCTGTATGAATCCTAGAATGCCACTGTGCTCGGTTTTGCACCCAGTCTTTCGTTAGCTACAAGTACTCCATGTATTTTCTTAAAGTCTATGTCCAAGTCTTCCTAGGTCTTGCTCTACCCTTTTTCCCATGAGCCTCTGTCTCATAAAGTCATCCATGTCTTCGTGTAGGTTGGCAGTAATTAGTTAAATACATGTACTCCTCAAATTAGTCACTCTGTATGTAGTTTCACTTCCAGGAACCCTAATCTTTTTATTTTTCATTGTTGCAGGGGTGTTGACTTATCTAGATGGAGAGAACTCCAAAAAGAGAAAGGAGTAGTAGCAGATATGGAAAAGTTTGTGCAGCATGTACATGGGAATCATTTTATTCCGAATACTGTTTTGGTTGACTGCACAGCTGACTCTAGTATTGCAAGCCACTACTATGACTGGTTGCGGAAAGGAATTCACGTAGTCACTCCCAACAAAAAGGCAAACTCAGGGCCACTTGATCAAGTAATCTCTCTTTTTGTACTGCAAATTTCTTTCGAATGTTTTATCTTTGGTGATATCTAATTGAAAATTCTTGTTTCAGTAGTACGAATAATTCCAATTAACTGAGAAAGAACAAGAACATCAACCATTTTTTTATTAGCTCATCTACCCAAGTGCGTTTATGTGGTTTTCATTAATATTTTGCATCCAAAACCCATGAACGTGGGACATCTTTTTTTTTTTTTTTTACACGGTTATCAAGCCATGATTATGCTCATTTATGGTCTCCACCAAATCTGTTTTCCAAGTTTCATAATTCCAGTTCTTTATCAATTTATTGTTTTCATTTTTGCTTTTTGTGACTCTTGGTTGTTAGTGCTTTCTCTTTGAGATGTGAGCGATGAGTTTTGGTTCCTAACACTCCGGTTTTACATTTCGAGGAGAGACTTCAGTAATACCTTCTTGTCTGAACAAAATTGTGACAAAATCAGCTATTTACATGTGTAATTATTCTAATAATCGTGCTTAGATCTCCAGAAATGTTTATGCAAACGCAAAGTGATACAATGTTAATATAAATTTGACTTCCTTCTTTTATATGAAAGATCCCAATATTTGTCTTTCGAATTTAGGGTGGGGTGTATTGGGATGTTGAGGGATTTTAATGGATTTATAGTCTGGTAGTGTGCGTAGTGTTGACTATAGTAGGAATTAAACTCAGCTCGGTTGCTAAATTTGTTTTTTTAAGGATTTTATTTTGAGTTCACACTTGGACCTTCATATCCATATCACATTTTTAGCATTCTATTTTGTTTGATCTGCTTGACTTGAATCCATCTGCAGCATTACCATATACTGACTTGCAGGAAAAAAGAAGCTATTATTTCTGTTTAACTTTGTGTTACTCTATTTTAGTTTTTGTTTGAGAAGAATGCACTAATAGTGTTCATATCTTGTGTATTCTGTTTTTGGTGTTTCACTAATAATGACATTGCTTTGGTTCATGTCCAGTATTTGAAATTACGAGCTCTTCAACGGCAATCATATACACATTACTTCTATGAAGCTACCGTTGGAGCTGGTCTGCCAATTATTAATACATTACAAGGTCTCCTGGAAACTGGAGACAAAATATTGCGTATTGAAGGCATCTTCAGGTACGTAAAATCCCAGTGCAAATTAAAAATATTACCTGAGTAGTTCCTCACTTTTTAAATGGAGTAATTCCTTTTTTCACTCATGTAAAATCCCAATGTCTGTAAATGCACACCTCATATGACTTTTAACACAAGTCTTGCTTCTACCCTTTGATGTTGCAGTGGTACTTTGAGTTATATCTTCAACAATTTCACTGGAGGACGCACTTTTAGTGAGGTGGTGGCTGAAGCAAAGCAGGCAGGTTATACTGAGCCGGATCCAAGGGATGATCTTTCTGGAACAGATGTTTGTAGAAAGGTAATGTGCTAGTTTTTTGTCTGCTTAGGCTTACATGTTTTGGCTGTTTAATCAGTTTTGAGTTCTTCAATTTTGAATGAGACCGGATAGTTTGTGTTATTAACAAGAGATCAACGGCATCTTTGCGCTGCTTTTACCCCAAGCCCAAAATCCAATCAGATATCTTGTGATTTTTTGTTGTACCGTGTGAGATTTGCCGCCTAAGCAACACCATCAAATACAGGTCATAATTCTTGCTAGGGAATCTGGTCTTAAGCTGGAACTCTCTGACATCCCTGTTGAAAGCCTTGTGCCAGAACCCTTGAAGGTAAAATCATATTCTAATATACGTTACCAAGTGTAAAAGTTTACCATTGATGTGGAATTTTCGTGATCTGTTTTTCAGGATAGTGCATCAGCCGAGGAATTCATGCAAAAACTTCCTCAATTCGATCAAGAGATGAGTAAGAAAAGACAGATCGCTGAGGATGCAGGAGGAGTAAGTACCTCTGATATGCATTTATTGTCTTACCCTCGTTTTTTGTTTTTGATTTGTTTATATGATTCTCATCTTCCCTCCTGACTTTTTGATATTTAAAGGTCTTGAGATACGTTGGAGTGGTCGACATGGTCAATCAGAAAGGGGAAGTGAAGCTGCAGAAGTACACGAATGATCATCCCTTCGCTCAACTATCTGGGGCAGATAATATAATTGCGTTCACAACAACTAGATACAAAGATCAGCCCCTAATAGTTCGTGGGCCTGGTGCCGGTGCTGAAGTCACTGCTGGCGGTGTCTTCAGTGACCTGTTGCGGCTTGCTTCATACCTTGGTGCCCCGTCATAGGTGGGAAGCCTGTTGCCGCAAGATTGAAATATTGTGTAACACGGCCTGCGTAGCGTAGCATTTTAAGATGAGGATCTATTGTGGCTCCTGATAAGTGTAGCTTTTTTAGATGAGGTTCTAACATAAAACAATGTGTTATGTGTCTCCTTATCTCATGTCCTTTCTATGCCGAAACTAAAACGTAAAGTAATAAGAAGCAAGGTTTTTAATATTTGACCTTGAAAGTGTTAACATGAATTATTTGTGCATTTCACTTTTGGCTCACATTTCCAACGACATCCCCTGCTCCGTCTTAGACTTTGAACCGAGAGTTATAGCGGTAGATAATGGAGTCCTCATCGGCCTTCTCACTTTCCGCTCTTCTACGTAGTTACAGTTATTATAGTTGGACTATTTTTTATGTTGTCGATTAATTTTATAATGAAATTTCAATTTTCTCGTTCTATTTTAGCAAAGCTTTTGTAGAAATGACCCGTCTTATATAGATTAGCTCCATTATCTATGGTATTATACAAATCGTATGGTATTATTTTAAAGGTAAACAAAAGAACACATGGCACTCCCTCTACCGCTCTTTTACACCCAAATCAAATCTCAACCACTCAATTATATCATCATCTTCCAAATTTTCAATTGACTTCTAACTGCACAAAATCGAAGGGGGTGTGATAACCACACAGCCTTTTTTACTTTTCTCACGCTTTTTTAGGTTTTGACCGTCGAATTGGATGAATTGAAGAAAATCTAACGGACAGAAAGTAATAGAGTTGTGTGGATAGCACACCCCAATCGAAGTCGTGCGCACAAAACAGCCCCACACTTAAATCCTCACTTTTAATCAAATTTTCCAGACCTTTCCAATTTCCATCCCTCAAAATAAATATTACCAATTATCTTCCATACATGGCAGCGGTGAGTCTCCCGCTCTTATCCTACACACATCCCGCCACTTAAAATGCGCACCCTCCTCACTCTTAGGCCACCACCAGCACCACCCTCTTCGTCGTCTCTTCTCCTCCCATGCCTCTCCGCGCTCTCTCCTCCACCCTCCTCCTCCCACCTCTTCAGCTTCCGACCCAACAAGCGCTTCCACTTCCTCACCCCGTGCTCCTCTCTCAAGCAGTCCAAGAAGAAGTCCCTCCAGAACACCCCTAATGCTCCTCCGCAGAGCCAGCGCTGGTTCTTCAACACCCCCAAGAGCGATGACGGCGGCGATATTGAAAAGACAGACGAGGATGAAGACGGTGGTTTCGATGGCGACTCTGCGCTTAAAGGCACCGTTTTGGCCGGTGTTTTCCTTGTCTGTATTGTTGGTGGGTTCGCTGGTGTTGGGTACGTCTACAAGGACCAGATCAACGCCTTCTTGAATCAGTTTACCACTCTCATTGAAGGTAAATTTGCCAACTTGTTTACTCTTTTCAGGTTTTGTTTGAATTCTGCTTGGATTTTGTTCGTTCATTGGTTTTATAATTTGGTTTTGTTGTGTATCCATTCGAGGTTTTTTTTTTTTTTTTTTTTTTTTTTTTTTTGACTTTAATGAAAAGTTGCGGTACTGTTAAATTAAAATCATATTTTTACACCATTTTACTCTTTATTTTCTCCTTTATCATTAAAACTCAACGTTTTCAAACCCTTTTCATTAGTTTTTCTTATTATTATTATTTTTATAGAATTTTACTGGGTGCAATGATTGGGCTTGAATGGATAGGATTGTCATTTATGCCAATTGGATATCAGTTTCTCAGATCTTTTGTGATACCATTACGGTTGTAGTTATTGGCATGTGGAAATTTCACTTACGTGATCGATTGTAATCTGGAAACATCCAACAAATTCGAGGTATATGGATTGTTTTGTTAACTCAGTTTCACAACCCTCATTAGATTTAGCTACGTAAAACTCTAGCCTTTTGAAGGAATTTGAATGGGTGAGGTTATTCTGATTAGAAACTAGGCAACTTATTAGGAAAATAAGACTAGGTGCGTGAGCTGTGAACCGCCCGAAGAGCTGGTAGCCATTCATTCACGTCTTCCCCCAACTCATGCCACTTATGGGCACAGAAATCTGTCAAGGCACCTAAGAGTTTAAACAATAGTCATTACCTTGCCACACAGTTTCATATGTTCTCCATGTTTTTTTTTCATCTGAATAAAATGAGGCAGTTGAGCAGCTTACGACAAGCAGCATGAAGAAAAAATATACATAACAAACAGAACATAAGCTATTACCAGCCTAATATTGCAGTGATACAGATCAAATACAAAACTGATCAGGAAGATGCCACTGAAAATTAAAGCATGTTCTGTTGTTTCATTCTATTCTTTGAACTTTCTGCAAGAAGGATCTCCGTTCAAAATATCCTCCATTTTTATTCGAGTCAGATCATCTTCATATTTTGGTATAACATCTAGCATTTTTCTTTAGCCAAATAAGTTCGCATAAGCAGTCAAGCTATCGCTAGCCATAGTTGATAGTTTCCCCATTCAAGTTTACAATAGCCCTCCAAAGTTCATGAGAAAAACAGTGCTTTAGAAGTTGTTGTGTTGTGTTTGAGTAACAGTGTAACTGTGTAGAGTTCAATTATATAGTTATATATTTAAATGCGTTGTTTTCCTAGGTGCTCTCCCCTTTTAGGTACAATTGCATGTTTTAGTTTGATTTTAGGGAGCTCTTGCAATGGACTCTTCCCCTTTTGCGATACATTGAACATAAGACCTACCCCTATGCAGGGGCAGATCCACGGTGGGTCAAAGTGGGTCAGTTGACCCCATGGACGCCGGAAAGTTGGCTGGGGTGAGCCTCGGTTGACCCCATAATCATCTGAGCATTGGGCATTTCGTGCACACCATCAGTTTGACGAAATGCCCCATGACCCTCTCCTCATGTCGCTACCAGCTACAGATCAGATAGGACCGATTGAAGAAAGAAGAAAGATCGATGAACGGTTAAGCGAGAAAAGATCGATGAACGATTACGCGAGACTTTGCCTTAGAGACCAATGAAATGCAACCTAGAAGCTTTTGGTATGCCAGGTTTCATGCTGGAACCATAAACTCGTGGGCGGATGAGGATGAAAATTTCCTTGCACATGTTTTTGATGAGGTACCTGAGGGAGCTAATTAGATCCACAACCGAGATGGAGCCATCCCTGGAACTTAACATTTTCAGAATATGAAGAAGCACCATGGACAATGGTAGCTTGTAATATTATTTTTACCTTGAATTGTGAATGAATGTACGATCGTTTAACTTTTCATTGTTATTTCCGTTTAAAAAAATTGACATTTTTACATCTTGACCCCTTGAGGTCAAAATCCTGGATCTGCAGGGGAAAAATGTGCTCTTTTTCCTGCTTTTATTTCTTGAAGTGCTAGTTCTTGTACCTTGCATGAGTGATCTTTTGATAAAAAAAAAAGGATATGTAGCATTACACTGCGCTTTCTGTTTCTTCTTTTTGGTATAATTTTATATTTGACCAAATCTCATGAAACTTTTGGTGAACAGGTTATGGTCCAGCTGGATATGCTTTGTTTGTAGCAGTTTATGCCGGACTGGAAGTATGCCTTTGATACCTATTTCTTAAATATATTGCTATCTATATGGTTTTTAGCCTTTAATATGTTTTTATTCCCACTTATTTGTTCACCCTTGCACTATTTATGTACATTTACCTATGCAAGAGAAAGAAAACTAGGCAATTTTTGTCTTGAACAAGTAATTGTGTGCTCACCTTTAGGTCTATAAACATATTTTACAAATTATATATGATAGGATAAACAATATGGTTCTTCATGGACTATATATTCTGAACCTGACTCCCTCATCTCTCTTTCATAACCACATTGAACCTTTGTAGATATATATATATTTTTTTTAAATTTTTTTTCTGTAGTATCTGTTTTAGATTTATAAAATATAGAAAACCAAACCCTCATTTAATGTATGTTCCCTAGATCATTGCGATTCCAGCAGTTCCATTGACCATGTCAGCTGGTCTTCTCTTTGGCACGGTTACTGGTTCTATTCTCGTCTCTATAAGCGGCACGGTGAGTATTTCTTTTCCCCTTTTTCTATAGAAAGAACTAACTATCAATATTTGCTCTAAAATTTTCTTTTCCTGATAGTATTTACCTTTTTCAGGTGGCTGCTAGCATTGCCTTTTTGATTGCTAGATATTTTGCTCGCGAGCGTATTCTGAAAATGGTCGAGGGAAACAAAAAGTTTCTTGCCATTGATAAGGCTATTGGCGAGAATGGATTTAGAGTTGTCACTCTCCTTCGCTTGAGCCCTTTGCTTCCTTTTTCGTTGGGGAACTATTTGTATGGATTGACATCTGTAAAGTTTGTACCATACGTGTTGGGAAGGTTTTCTGCCCTGCTCCTTTTTCACTTAGTTAAAGTTCTTACATCTCAAGTTGGGTTTTTGTTATGCAAATGTTCTTATTGGGTGCTTTGGAGAGTTAGGGCTGTTAATTAGACAGGTTGAGCTGGAATTGGGACCCTTTTTTATATCCCAGCTCAATTCCTAAGGCTCTTAGGACAATATTGGACCAAATATTTAACCCAAGCTTAAACTGTCCTATATGATGGGTTACAGGTTGAGTTAGGCCAGACCAAAGTGGATTAAATCCAAGTGGTTTTGGCAATTTAAACAAGATTTGGTATCTTTCTGGGTCCAACTTGTTATCCCTTAGGTTGTCGAAATGATTAATAACCAACTTAAACAAGATTTTTCATCCACTTTTTGTCCCGTTTAGATTGAATAGTCCTAACAGATGACATATCATCAGTTTTTGAAGCAATAGAACTGAAAGTTTTAGTAAAAAGGAAATTAATTGTTTCCTTGCTGCTTTGAATTGCGGTCCAGTGATTCTGATAAACATATTGCTCAATTTTAATTACGTATAGGTTATAAAGTGTACAATTAAGGTGTCGTGTAGAAAATGTATGATTGAAATATCAAATAAACTTCATTGATATGAGCATTATTGCATTGGCCCATTGGACAAAAGTATTAAAACAAAGTGGAGAGAATATGGTGGTCAGGACTCAGGACACATCTGGTATTTTACCTTATGAATTAGATCTCCAGTCTCACGAACTGATGTAACTATGCATAACAAGTTTGTACCATTTTTTACTCTCTGGTTCTAAGTCAATTTGTAATTGACTTGCAGTTGGTTGGGAATGCTTCCAGGAACATGGGCTTACGTGAGTGCTGGTGCATTTGGGAGAGCTATAATTGTGAGTCTCTCTGTTTTTCCTTTTCTCTTGTGGAGATTCTATGTTTCTCCTCTGTATAAAGGGGACGTGAGTGGTGTTAAGTGAACGGGTATGACATATATGTTTAGACTTACCATACTGCAAAAGCAAAAAAATTTCAAATTTATATTGACATTGACGTTGATCAGATGAAGACAAAACCTAAGAAAAAAGATATTGTTAGTCGCTGTGCTTATTCTTCCATGATAAGGATATAGAACAATGATAGTACAACATGGCGATTATAGAACAAGAAACTGACTTATTGCACATCATCTGGTTGTGAAAAAGGGAACCCAGTGGGATAATGTTAACATTTTTGTATCTGCTGAGGTATATTTGTCTCTGTAAATTCTATGAAGTAGGGATCTTCTTTCTCAGTTTAACATGTTGTGACAAGTTTATATAAAGTAGAATACTGAAGAATATATTGTGGATTTATTCTTTCCGTAAAATGACTTGAACCATCATCAATAATAACTATAGTGAAGATTAGCTAGGTAACACAAATACAGCTTTTACATTAGTAAGTGGCTGGTTATTTTTTATTGGATCATCAGATTTGTATCAAACTCTTCTTCTTTGTCTTCTAGTTTTGATACTACGAGTCATAAAAGATTGGTCTTGTGAAAAACTTTCACACCCTAGGTCGTTCGTACTTTTTATTATACAAAAATAGTTACCAGAACTAAGTCAGGTATCAACCTTGTCAGTTGTGTGGTTAATATGGTTACAAGTCTGGGAAATGGAAAGGTGCCATAGCATCCAGATACATTGGTGCTTGTCATGGTGGCATCTGCAACACTAGTTTTCATGCAGTTATTAGCTTGGGTATCCTATCAGATTAGTTACACTTGCTTGCAATCCTTGTGGCGGGGGAATTTGATAAAGTGAATAGTCAGAAATTTCAGGAACCGTCAAATTGGTTTAGAATAGAGACTGTTTGTGGATTATTATGTATCTTTTCAGGGGTCCATTTGGTAGCAGTTGTCATTTTCAAGGAAATATTTTGGTTGATTATATCTTAAATTAGCTTCGGATATAGTGCAAAACTGTACTCTGTTAGGGAAGAGTAGAGTGTTATTGCTTTCAGACTCGAATATTTGGAAAACATGAGAAGTTTGAGACTAATATTCCATGAACAGGTAAAAAGAAGCTGGTCTTAATGAAGCCAATATGAATTTATTACTGACCAAGGCTAGAGTGCAGAACTTCATTTTGTTACGTCTTCCAGATTATGTAATTGCATACTGGTGCTGGATAAATTTATTACTTACCAAGGATCAGAATTTGGCTTACCAAACGCTGCCTGATTTGTTTATGGGACACTATTATTACAAATTTGAAAACATGTGTTTCCGTCTACTGGTTGTTCGGTTAAGGAATTTAGTTGGGTTCCATGTAGTTAGCCGAGTTTCGTTTTGAATCATTTGCTAATGTTCGTTTTATCCTGGTGGTGTTTCAGCAAGAAGAATCTGAGGTTGGTTTGCCAGGAGGAAATGGTCAGCTCTTGACACTAGGGCTTGGACTGTTAGCCACAGCATTGGCTGCTGCTTATGTAACACGACTGGCAAAGGTAAGTTCCCCGCTTTGACAAGCATTTTCGTTTATAGGGTTTGCCAAATCTCATTGTTCCTTTTGAAAACCAGACGGCGAAGAAGGCAATCTTAACACCATGTTGAATTCTGGTTTTTGATGCAGGATGCTGTAAAAGATATCGATTAGGTGACGGTCTGTCTGCCCATGAAGCCTACACAATGTATTTGAAACTCGAAAAAAGATTACAAAAGATGATAGCTACTTCACTGCCCGTGTAATTATCCAACTTTTGGCAAATTGAATAGGAATTGTATCATTAATTCCTGAGTTCCTAGCTCTATCTTTAGCCCCATCGATTTCTTTTCTCTGTCTTGCATTGTCGTATGAGACCGATCTTAAAATTGAGAAATGTGGTTCAAATGTTTCCTTCCAGCTGGAGTAGTGTTTTTCAAGTGCAAAAAGAAACCCAGTGAACACGCCTCAACACAAAATTTATGTTGGTATAGACATTTGTTGGTTAAGATAACGGATACAAAGCAAAAACAACATGAACGTGACAAACACGACTATTATTTGCCAGGTCTAGTGACGTGTGCGATGAGTCTCCTCCATTGTTCTGGACAATGAAATTTATCGATGTAATCATCACACGATGTTATAGATTCGCTCATATTATAACACGTATGTAATGAGCAAGTCCTACGCTAATCTACTTGTAATATAACATGTATGCCTATTTTTAAGTCCTACGTTACTAAATAATTGTCTAGAAACAATTATGTAGAAACAGTCGTTGTACAATTGTTAGTGTAGATTAGTCATAAAAGAGAAATGAGTGAGTGGCAAGTATTGAACAAAATTTGGTAAGAACCATAATGGGATAGATTAATCGATGCCGCATGCAGGTTGCCATGCATGCAAGTTATAGTTGAGTTGAGTGTGATTGGTCACCACATGTCCTGCAGAGGCCATGTTTGGCTGCGACAAGTGTCAAGTGTCCTACCGCCCACGTTCAATGTCTGAGAAACAAGCAACAACTTCATCTGCTTCCTTTTCAACCCCGTTAGTCACATGATCAAATTCCTCAGAGTCCGCCACGACTTCACCTAATGCATGCATTTCAGATGCTTTGTGGTGCCACTTGTCACTGAGGGATGGAAAATTGTCAAAACTCGCCACCCTTTGGGAAAAAGGAATCAAATAATTAAATCATTTGCCCCATCTATAAATATGCCTCCATAAACTCTCTGCCTTGAGATAATTCAAAATATCTCCTTTGAAGTTTGAACCAATTTGAAGTCGAACCCTTTGAGACTCTATCACCAGCAATTTGTTAATTTACAATGGAATGGGCTCCTCAAGCTGCCTTGAAAGCTTACTTAGATACTCTTCGGCTGGTAATTTCTAATACTTGACTTTTTTTTTTTTTTTTTTTTTTTTTTTTTTCGGTGAAATATTTTCTTGTTAGGATGTTATGTGTATTGTTATTATGTGATATATATTATATATGTATATAGATCGTTATGTAAAATACCATTACTATAATGGTAGTCTGACAACATCGACAACATTACTCGTTTTCAGTTCTTTAAAGTTCTTTGATTTGTTAACTGAGCAATTCACATTCAATTGCTTATTCCATCCAGTTATTTTCTCTTAATGCAGTGTAAGTTTCACAATGATCATCAAGATCTGGTGCATGGAAACACATGTAGTAGTGGTATTATAGAACCGAAATGCATGGAATTTATATCAGCTTTAGCAGCTGGAAAGCGAGCAAGGTTAATGTTGCAAATCACAACTGAAGGTGTAACACCGCTGACGGTTTCGCTTGCGGTGGCTGCAAAGCAAAGTGGAGGCCGACTGATCGTGTGCATTAATAACGACGACGACGATCATACGGAGAAGATTGGCAAAACCCTAATTGTGGAAAACGGTCTCGACAACGTCATTGAATATGTTTATGATACTGATCCTTGTAAAATGGTGAAGCATTTCAAGAATGTTGATTTTGCGGCTGTGGACTGCAAGTTTAAAGATTACTTGAAACTTTTGAAGGTTATGAATCTCAACCCAAATGGGAGTATAGTGGTGATAAATAATATTGGTGTGACTGTTAATGGAGGTCCAATTCTTGATCAAGTTTTCAAGGAAAAGAAAGGATTTAAATATGTGACCTTACCTTTAGGAGAAGGAATGGAGTTCACAAGATTCAGATCCAAGGGCAAGTGCAAATCCCAGAGATATAAGAGATTTCATGTAACATTTGAAAATTAAAATCTTGTATGTATTCCTTGTCTTTGTCCTTTAATTTAGGCCAAGAGGTTATGGTCTAAAAGTTGTTGAATCTCTTAATTTAGGCTTCGTTTGGTGTCTGGAATTGGATTGAATATTTAATCCAGTTTCTTGTTGATATTATATTCAATGTCTGTAGAACGAAGAATTGTAGTTAAGCTACAAATCGAGCTCATTTTGGCATCCATATACAACTGTTTACTATTATCAATGGTATACTTTTATGCAGCGTAAAAGGTATGCAAGTTGGATAACTGACATTGGAAAGAAAGCTTCTCTGATAGTTTTTTTAGATAGGAACTGGAAAAGTTATTTATGATCGGATAAATCACCCCTACGCGTAACTTGTTATCATTGAAAGGGTGGTTCTGAAGGAAAATGCTTAATTAAAAGATCAGTTTTTCAAGATCAAACCAATAGTGATATGTGTGTGTGTGTGTATATCAAAGTGGGAATCAATTCACAAATTCTCCACAAAACCATTCATCTGCCAGAGAATATGTGGCTTATGCGTCCATTAATTTGAATTACTGTTTCCTAAACTAATTACGTGATTGAAGACCTGTTTAGAAGATTGATCAAGGATTTCCACCAAGCCAAGAAGGAAGTGGTTCCCACAAATTTGAATTACACGAGCTATAGAGAATTGTTAGAGATGTTCTATGGTCGATTACTTAGATTCGAAAAGATACTTTTTTTTTTTTTTTTTTTTTTTTTGTGTTGGATGATGTGTGGGATAGAGAGTATAAGGACTTCAGATATGTTCATGGGGCTAGGGCACGGGCACCGTCAAGTATTTGTGCATTGCAGAACTGGCAAGTAATGAGGCGCATTGCATCAGGGGGAAACTTTGTTAGTCTTGTCGGGAACACGACCCAACTTACTTGAATTGGCATTAGGAATATCGAAGGAGATGAGATGGACCTGTTTCTCTTAATGGCCAGGTGATGAGGAGGAATTTGCTCCACATCTTTGAATGGTTATTTTGGTCGGAAAATAGGATAGGTTACCGCTTTGGTTTTCTTCACTCCAAAACCTCACGAAATGTGTCTGCACTGGTCTTGACTTGAAGAAGATTCGCTGCCTCGTACTGAAGGGCTGCCCAACCTAAGAAGGCTTACTCATATTCAGTTGTTCACTGAATCTATTAACTGTTGAAAAAGGGGTTATGGCCAACCTCCCTTATATGCTCCTTGATAGATGCATGCAACTGAAGGCATTGCCAAAGTGTCTTGAATGTCTTACTAAACTAGAAACTCTGAGACTGGATTTCATGTCGATGCAACTTATAGAGTCCATACGAGAAGGTGTGGATCGCCCGCAAGTACAACACATCCCTGAGATCAACCATTATTACCAAACATTCTGAATCACGAAAGCTTGCCAGGAAGGTATAATATTTTCTTTTCCTGTTTATTTTCTCTGTTCATGTGGTCGTTTAAACTACCCCATTAGACAAATTGTTTCAAGTTCATAAATCTAATAAAACACAGATCTTTGTTAAAAAATAAAATAAAATAAAGACGTATATTTGATGTCCTTGCATCAAATACTGAATCCTTAATTGCCACACAGTACTATGGTCTAATGGTATTCTTTTTCACTTGAAAGTGAGAGGTCTTAGGTTCGAATCTGGTGGATGGAAAATTCGATACCAAATAAAGTTGTCCATTGTGTGGTTTAACTAAACTCCCCCTCCCCTAGAGTAAAAATATGAATTAAAAAAAAACAAAACATACTGAATCCTTAATAGTATTTGCCACACATGACCTACGATCTGATCGGGAAATCAAGATTTAAGGCAGATTCCGGAATGCCTTTTTTGTGTGTTTCAGAAGAATAATTGGGGACTGGATGGGGGTGCAGCTCCGTCCAATGGCGAAGATGTTCGGCCGACTCCCCACCCCTTCGTGAGGGTCTGGCCCCCTACCGAGTGAGCAGAAAAGGGAGGACAGAGGCCTTGTGCGTGTTTGTGATAATATTGAAGATTGAATGTGTATATTTGGGAGGGTCGTGAACGTGCGTTGTATTTACTCCGAGACTGCGGCCAAAACTATTTTTGGATATGAAGATGAAGTGAATTCCAAATTCCCGTTTTACATAGTTTGATAGTTCACAGCAACTGATTATCCATCAACAATGATGCCCTAGTTCGAAGAAAATGATGAACATGATGAATCTGATGCCTTGGAAAAATTTCCACCATGCCGACAGACAAGGGGAATTGCTTGCAATCATGAATCTGATTCTGTTTACTACCTCATTTTGTTTTCTGCAAGTCTAAAACACACCAAAACTAATAATATCATATAAAAGAAAATCTTTCCGAGAAGAGTTGTCACATCAAATTCATAAAACTCGTTTATGATCATAATCGTATCACGATTTTGAAGGAAACAGTATCCAAGACGACTAAAATATGCTAATTTATCCAAGGAAATTCATGATCACCAAATGCAGCACCAGGTTGCAGAGAACAAAATCAGCAAAAGCCCGTTCAGGTGCTAAATCCTGCAGATTTCCACTCATTGATCAGGATGATGGGATATGATGAGAAAGGTGTGGCAAAACAATGCTACTGACTTATTATCCTCAATCTATGACGAAGAACTGACAGTAGAGAATGAAAAACTGGTCTAGAGTGTGCAAAAATGTCGCAACCAACAATTTGCAAATCGGACAGAAGGACAAGAAAGACACTGTACCTTAAATTCTTTGTTTTCTTTGTTCACTTGAATACGGAGACAAACTGCAAATTAAAAAAAAAGATCAGGTCGAGGGTTAATCTCCTCGCATATAATATGTATTTACACCTGAAAAAGAAATAAACTATGTATTCCCCTTACCAGCAAGGACTGCTGTCCCTATGCAAGAAAGTACTCCAGAAAGAAAAGAGTTGAATGGGAATGATCCAACAAGAGCCATGTAGACTACCTGTTCAAAACAAAATAGATAACCAAATGAAGATTAAAGGACTGTTATAGCGCTGCAACACAGGCGTTCACTTCTACCATTCAGGCTCTGTTTTTGTAGTGTTTCATGCATCATGATATCGTCAGCATATAGGTATGGGCAGAGAATATGTTAAAGTGATAGGCGGAAAGATGGACATGGTGAATCTAACATTGACAAAATGAGGTTGCCAAACAGCCCGGACATGTAATTCTAGAAAGAGGGTGGTGGCATGGATCCACGACATGTATCCAAACAAGAACTCTTATATATCTTAACAGATGAAGAATGGACACCACAAGGTGGTCATGTTGGTGTCAGACATGTAGAGACAACCACTGGAACCTCAAACATATGTTCGTCTGAGCTAACATCTTACTTAACACCAAGAAAATAACATGCTACGTGTACTCGAATCATGCTTGAAGAGTCCAGACAGTAATTTTCAATGGTGAATTTTCATATATAAAAAAAAAAAAAAACAAAGAAATTGTAAGCGTACCTTAATTAAAGAAGTAGACTAGTGTTTGCAAAATTACGACTACCATAACACAAATGATTACACAAAGTAATATTTCGCACAGCAAACACGCGCACACACACGCTTAGAATCATGTATATGCCACGCGCATATTCAAAAATCTTTCAGATGTATCCCGTCAAAGAGTCGATGTTGGGTAGTAACCCCATGTCATGTCATGTGAACATATTTGTTTTACATAGATACGAACAGCTTGACGCGATATGACTAAACCATATTTTGGTCCCTGGTGTAAGTCATTTTTTGTCATTTGATAAATATAGCTTGTATTACTAATCTTCTCTCTTTTCAGTTCAAATAAAAACACACAACGACCAAACTGAGAACGGACCTTTTTATTTGAAAAGAGAAATGCTTGTCAATCGACAGTTGGAACTTAACTAGTTTCAGATCAATACAAACAAAACTCAATTTCCTGAAGATTGCATCGAAATGGGGCATCGCGATCTCTGCAAAATGATGACTTTCCGAATATTCTAGGCACCCGAAACTAAAATTGAGATGATGGAATTACCTGGATGAGGGCTGTGGATACGGCGAACCCAATATAGAGATCGATGATCTGCGAATCCAACACAAAAAAAAAAAACAGGAAAAATTGGCTAAGCTTTTCTCTGCTTTCAGTTTGTGAGTTCTTAGAGATAGAGGGAGAGAGAGAAGGAGACCTTGAGAGTGGTGGGAGTGGCGGAGTAAGCAGAGCGGAGGGAATCGAAGAGGGCAAGCGCGTCCTGGGCCGTTGACGACGATGATGCTTTCCCCATTTTTCTCTCTCTTCTTCTTCTTGTTCAGTCTTCCTCTCTGTCTCTCTCTGCTTTCAGACTTGCAGTGTTTTACGAGATCCAACGCACGGACTGGTCTCTCGACCTAAATGGTTTGGGGACATTCTCGTCATTTTACGTCATTGTGTAATGATTTGGGTAATTTGGATGGGCTTCTTCCAAATCTCTCATCTTCTTTTTTGTTGAAATTCTAGTTGGGCCAAGATAGGCGTCCGTTTTGTTTAAATCCAACCCAATTCAAGTTCGAATCTCTCTTGTTTAATTCTCGGGCGAATTGGAAGGTGAACCAAATTTTCATAATTTGGGTTCGAATTGGGTTTCATTCAACTTCAATCGGATTCGAGTTTAGAGCCCCATGGCAATGGCAGCGCCAAGAGCAGCCGTGGTGACAGCAAGCCTTACAATAAAGTCGAATCTTCCATTCTCCCAAATAACTATACATATTGGAATCTAGACCACAATGGTTTCCATATTTTAGTGCACGATTCTAGGGGTTGAAGGAAAATTTAGAGACCGAGGACGATGAGAGACGGAGAGAGAGAAAGGGCGAGAGAGGGGGAGAGAGGGGAGGACACTCGTGGTTTGTAATTACCTGTTTTTTCCTTGTGGTCTTGTGTATTTGTTTTATATTAATTACATGGACTTTACTTGTTCTAACCTAGTAATGCAAGTCATAAAAGGGATTTGATTCCCAAATCCGCTTAGAATCATACTTTTAGATTTCCACAATCACACTTCAAAATAATATTAACTACAACATGTCTTCTTAGGTGTGTAAAGCTTAAGAAGTAGTTGCATCAGATGTCCTCAAATGATTGTTAAAGTTTTCAAACTACATAAACAGTTATACAAGCAAATCTAAATTAAGGTTGCATTAATGAAACATAAACTCACAAAATCCTGACAATAGTAAAAGCCAAAGAGGGACAAAACCTCTTAGTGAAAAAGGTGAGAAGTGCAAAGTCGATGCTTGAAGAAAACAAGCAGCGATTAACGCTCACACCAAGGTATGACCAAACTAAGATAGGTGCATCGTTAAAACCTTGTCGAGTTAACAAAACAAAATGGTACAAATGCTCTTGAACTAAGGGGAAAGAAGTACATTAAGGTCAACTAGGTATCTACTAGATACTTCTCCGGAGTTTGACAGAACTTCTTAATTAAATTGCAAGAGGCATAAATCGAACAATTTACACATTTCAATTTCTCGGACAAGCTTCAGAAAACTGGACTTTGGTAATTAGTTGGTGAAGAGATCTGCAAGGTTGTCATGGGAATGAATTCGCTTGATTTCAATATTATGATGCTCTTGTTGCTACTGAGAGAAAAGAATATCAGTACAATATGCTTGATATGGTCTTCCTTAATGCATCCTTTCGGAATTTAGTCTTTACATTATCTTCAAATATCCTTGTTGGGACATCAACGACAGACGACATTCCACAAGTGTCGAATATGCTCAAGGAGAATATCTCAACATGGTTCGAATACGTAGCAACTAAAGTCTGCTTAAACCTCCAAGATATTGTAAAAACATAACCATTTTCTTTTGATTTTTTTTCTGCTTTTCCACACACAAATGAAGAATGACATGACAGTAGGAAGCAAAAACTCGTCTATAATATTGAAACTTGTCACACGTACTTATTAGTTAATCAGACATAAACACAAAGAAGAAACTATCGTCTCAAAATAAATAGCAACACAGCACAATGTTCAAGTCAATTTGCCTTGCGTTTAAGCACAACAACATAGATTATTGCCTTCCCTGCCACTACAACGGATTGTTGCTCTGCAACTCTTTTACCATACAAGTCAAAGAGCTCATCCAAGATTTCGTCTCCAAATTGCTGCTTGATGAGTTCCTCCATTGTAGCTCTCATTTGAGATGCAACTAGTTGAGGAATATTATAGACAATGTCATGCGCGACAAAATGATGCAAATTTTCCCATCTCTCCACGCTAAAGCGTCCATTTCGTTCTATAGCAGCTTCTAGTTCTTTGGATGACATGAAATAATTAGGTATATTAAATGAATCTACTTTCTCTTCATCAACAATTCCCTGCATGTATAAATTCAAAAAAAAAAAAAAACCATGAATATCTAACGATAACACAATAGGTAAGCCGTAACTTAAAGTATCGAACTCAACCTAAATATTATAGGTAATCACCCACGCATGATCTAAACCTGAGACTTTAACTCCTTAGTAGTCAAGACTATCAGTGGAGAAGAATACCACTTGACATTCAATAGTATTGTAATAAAGTAACATTGTAACATAGCGTGATAATCAATTAAAGTCGTTTCTTTTAGTTCTAAATTTTTAATTTACAAAGATTAGATTTCATTTTTCGAGAAACAAAGATTACATGATTTAGATGACTACACATAAGGAAGATAATGAACTATAAATAGTAGTTTTATACAACACCAAGATCAGTTTACAATTAATCTCTTACCTTCCTAGCCATCTCCATGAGGCAAGATCCCAAAATTTGAAAGAGCATATTCGGCAGAGATTGAGAATGAGGGGTATCGTCCTGGCGACCTGGAATGATAAGTACCATGAGTCCTTCATTCACAATCTCTTGTGCCCTTGCATTCAGGAAGCACTCCATGTCCTCAACATTTTGGGCTTCATAAGCCCTTACTACTTCATCAGTGGCATCTGAGTAAAAGATTCGACCTTTATTCCATGCAGGACTGTTTTTATCCACTACCTCTTTTGGGACTCGAGAAATCCATGGAATGGAACAGGAAGAGTGAAAAATGTGGATGGAACTATTAGGAAATAGCCGACCATGGAAGGAACCCGGCACACCAGCGGCATAGTATTGCCGGTTGTGTGGGAGGGAGTTGAAGAGCAGGTTAAAATCATTAGAGGCATGATCATTAAAGAAAACCTGAAATTCAGGTATCTGGGAATTCATCCTTAGGGATTTATATTTCAACTGCAGAGCTTCAATTATGTTTTCCATTGAAAAAAATGTATTGGGCCCAACAGAGCAACCCAAATCTGCAATTCTAAAGGTCTTGGAAGATAACAAGGTTTCCAGGTCAAGCTCTGCAATTGCCTTGCTTATAAATTGTTTGGAAGCATCCACAGCTCCTCTCTGCACAAAGAGAAACGTTGGTGTTACATTTATTTGAATCTGGATGGCACCCAAAACTTTTTTATACTGGTTTTATTTTGTATGGAACTATATGTTACATTTCCTAATATTTCTTTCGATGAAGGGATCATACGTTAGAAAATTACTTGGTAAAGAGGGTAAACAAATCACAACTTAGAGCTGGTGAGGAAATGCTTTTAAACAGACCAAAGTGTTTGGGTGAAAATATTTTGAAACCAATCCTTAGTATAAAAGCAAGTGAATCTTGAATACTAGTATTTCCTACAAGAAACACATAATTGACGTTTCTTGCAGGAAACACTTCAAGTGCTTTTAGAACTCAAAAACATTTTCTCCAAAAGTGGTTTCAATCATTTTAAAAGCATTTATAAACGAGCCCTTAAAAAGTGTCATACAATTTTTTTTAGGGGTGTGCTATCCACACACCCCTTTTTACTTCTCACACACCCCTATTACTTTCTGTCCGTTAGATCTTCTTCAATTCATCCGATCCGACGGCCGAAATCTAAAAAGGTGTGAGAGAAGTAAAAAAGGGTGTGTGGATATCACACCCTTTTTTTTTTCTTTGTGGTGTGGTTTAAAGGAGATATGTTTGTATAAAATAATGTTGATTTGAATGACCGCTTACACGTAAGGAGCCAAACAATGTTTAATTTATTATACATTACTAAATAATGTTCATTGATTTTTTTTAAAAATGAGGATGATGAAGGATTAGGCGAGTCAAACTACTCTTAAAGCTTGGTCTTCAAACTACAAAAGTAGCCTTACTTTCTAACACGCACAAAGCGGTCATAAAGAACCAAGACCCGAAATTTAGCCATCAACCAGTGATTACATATATGTTTATAATAGTGAATAGCTAATTACAAGCAACAATTAAATTATTTCTTAATTACTTAGTTCGTTTTGGCAATGTACATAGTTTATGCATACAAGGAGATCAAAGAAATAATTAGTGGAGGTTAGGACATAAGACAGCAATTAGCTCCGATTTAAGTACTATTTTAGTATGTAGACCACTTTTATATGTATTAACATATTTAAAATTTATGTTTAAAGTTACAAGATAAATAAGCATCTTTGCCATGGATTGACTAAGGTTTGGTTACTCTTATATATATACATGCCTAAGACTATAATCCTATATACCAATTGCATTATACTTTTCTTTGGTCTAATTTACAAGTGAAAGGGAAAGTTTTTCGGTGTACTCCAAACATGCCACAAGACGTTATTATTCCTCTCAAATTAAACAATGTGTATTTTTTTATTAATAAATATATCGTAAAAATGATACATATCAACTTTGTCATTCACGAAGAATAATTAATAATATAACACGCAACTTGTTTTTCCGGTTTCCATAAAGAGGCGCTGGGGCCAAATGCAGAGAATAAAAGGCAAAACGATGCAAACAAGGCAAGCAGCTACCATCCTACAACCCCCCCACCACACCACCAAACCCCAACCCCCCCCCCCCCCCGCCGCAGCACCCACTAGCCAAATGCAGTTAAGGGAGATTCATAGTGAACTGAAGAAACCTGGTAAACGGAGTTGTTGGCATAGCCGGTTGGTCCATCTCCACCTTTCATTGGATAAGCTTCACAGACTTTGCTGCTTTCCTCTGTTGGTGCCATCTCTCTCTCTCTCTCTCTCTCTCTCTCTGAATATTGTCAAGTTGTATGTATGTGTTTATGTAGTGAAATGAAAATAAGTTTCATGTTCTTGCATCCCCAACCCAATTGCCAACTGCATGCGTGCAATGTGTCGTCAAGAACTCTGCATGCACAGTATGTGTCATATGATAAACAAAAAGAAACAAAATGTAATTACAAAGGTTATATAAAGATGGGAAATTAATGCGAATGGAAACAAATCCTGTTAATAGGAAATAAATTAAATTCTAACATGAAACAAATCTTAACAAATAAATCCTAAAAGGAAGAAAATCAAACACATCAAAATATATAGTGTACAAACTACAAAGGTTATAGATAAAGATGGTAAATTAATGCGAACGGAAACAAATCCTATTAATAGGAAATAAATTAAATTCTAACATGAAACAAATCTTAACAAATAAATCCTAAAAGGAAGAAAATCAAACACATCAAAAGTAGTTACGGTGGGGTGCATTATTGTAGTGGCGAAAAAAAGTTATGCTTATGCACTCTGATGTAGGTTCAATTCTCATTTATTTCTCTCTCATAATAACTAACTTTTAACCTATTAATATTATCACTCCACTAAAAAAGTAGTAAACAAATAAATATAAAGTAATTACATTGGAGAAGTCAACTCACGCCAACACTACCCACAAGTTGGTTAATAGATGTTCGCAATGTCCAACTTGCCCAGTGAGTTGTAAACTACTTTACTTGATGCGTCGATTTTAATTTGTCAACACATTTGCCAAGTGATATCTAGACTTGACAAATTAAAGTTGAATAATTTACACCTCAAAATTCTCTTTTGATAAAATGTGTATTTCGTAACCATTTTCTTTTGATTTTTTTTTCTGCTTTTCCACACACAAATGAAGAATGGCATGACAGTAGGAAGCAAAAACTCGTCTATAATATTGAAACTTGTCACACGTACTTATTAGTAAATCAGACATAAACACAAAGAAGAAACTATCGTCTCAAAATAAATAGCAACACAGCACAATGTTCAAATCAATTTTGCCTTGCGTTTAAGCACAACAACATAGATCATTGCCTTCCCTGCCACTACAACGGATTGTTGCTCTGCAACTCTTTTACCATACAAGTCAAAGAGCTCGTCCAAGATTTCGTCTCCAAATTGCTGCTTGATGAGGTCCTCCATTGTAGCTCTCATTTGAGATGCAACTAGTTGAGGAATATTATAGACAATGTCATGCGCGGCAAAATGATGCAAATTTTCCCATCTCTCCACGCTAAAGAGTCCATTTCGTTCTATAGCAGCTTCTAGTTCTTTGGATGACATGAAATAATTCGGTAGATTAAATGAATCTACTTTCTCTTCATCAACAATTCCCTGCATGCATAAATTCAAAAAAAAAAAAAAAAAAACCCATAAATATCTAACGATAACACAATAGGTAAGCCATAACTTATAAGTATCGAAATCAACCTAAATATTATACGTAATCACCCACACATGATCTAAACCTGAGACTTTAACTCCCTAGTAGCTAGACTACCAGTAGATAAGAATACCACTAGACATTGAACAATCTTGTAATAAAGTAACATTGTACCAGAATGTGATAATTAATTAAAGTCTTCTTTTAGTTCTAAATTTTTAATTTACAAAGATTAGATTTCATTTTTGGAGAAACAAAGATTACATTATTTAGATGAGTACACATAAGAAAGATGATGAACTAGAAATAGTAGTTTAATACAACACTAAGATCAGTTTACAATTAATCTCTTACCTTGCTAGCCATCTCCATGAGGCATGATCCCAAAATTTGAAAAACCATATTCGGCAGAGATTGAGAATGAGGGGTATCGTCCTGGCGGCCTGGAATGATAAGTACCATGATAGTTGAGTCCTCCATTCACAATCTCTTGTGCCCTCGCATTCAGGAAGCACTCCATGTCCTCAACATTTTGGGCTTCATAAGCCCTTAATACTTCATCAGTGGCATTTGAGTAAAAGATTCGACCTTTATTCCACGCAGGACTGTTTTTATTCACTACCTCTTTTGGGACTCGAGAAATCCAGGGAATGGAAAAGGAAGAGTGAAAAAGGTGGATGGAACTATTAGGAAATAGCCGACCATGGAAGGAACCTGGCACACCAGCGGCATAGTATTGCCGGTTGTGTGGGAGGGAGTTGAAGAGCAAATTAAAATCATTAGAGGCATGATCGTTAAAGAAAACCTGAAATTCGGGAATTTGGGAATTCAACCCTAGGGAATTGTTGCATTTCAACTGCAAAGCTTCAATTATGTTTTCCACTGAAAAAAATGTATTGGGGCCAACAGAGCAACCCAAATCTGCAATTCTAAAGGTCTTGGAAGATAACAAGGTTTCCAGTTCAAGCTCTGCAATTGCCTTGTTTACAAATTGTTTGGAAGCATCCGCACCTCCTCTCTGCACAAGGATAAACGTTAGTGTTACAATTATTTGAATCTGGAGGGAATCCAAAATTTTTTTTCTTTATGGTGGGGTTTCAAGGAGATATGTTTGTATAGATTAATATTGGTTTGAATGACTGCTTATACTAAAGAGCCAAGCAATGTTCAGTTTATTATACATTACTAAATAATGTTTATCATACATTACTAAATAATGTTCACAGATTACATATATGTTTATAACAGTGAGTAGCTAATTACAAGCAACCAATTAAATTGTTTCTTAATTACTCAATTCGTTTTGGCAATGTACATATTTTATGCATACAAGGAGATCAAAGAATAAAGACTTTTTAGCTAAAATGGTCACTGAGATTGTTATAACTCCTCACTTTGGTCCCTGAGATTTAAAATCGATAGAAGTGGTCCATAAGTTTGTCCCCTATCAATCATTTTGATCATTTTCTGAAAATTTTTGTTAAATAAAAACCAAAATGATAAAAATACTAAAATGATTAATGGTGAACAAATCCAAGGACTACTTCTATTGGTTTCACATCTCATGGACCAAAGTAATGAATTATGCCAATCTCAAGACCATTATATCTAAAAAGCCAATATTTAATTATTTCCAATTTTATTCTGCAGACCACTATATATATATATATATATATATATATATATAACATATTTACAATTTATGTTTGAAGGTACAAGATAACTAAGCATGTTTGCCATGGATTGACTAAGGTTTGGCTACTCTGATATATACACGCCTATAAGACCATCAGCCTTTAACAATTGCATTTTACTTTTCTTTGGTCTAATTAACAAGTGAAAGGGAAAGTTTTTCGGTGTACTCCAAACACGCAACAAGACGTTATTGTTCTTCTCAAATTAAAACGTGTGTATTTGTTATTAAGGGTCTACTATCCACACACCCCTTTTTACTTATCACACACTCCTTGTTAATTTTTGTCTATTGATCTTCTTTAATTCATCCAATCTGACAGCTGAAAACTAAAAAGATGTGGGAGAAGTAAAAAGGGGTGTGTGGATATCATACCCCTTTTTATTAATGAATATACCTTAGAAATTAGACATATCAATTATGTCATCTACTCTTATTATAAGACGAAGAATAATAGTATATTGTACACCGTGGACGGAGGGAGGTAAGGCCCAGTGGGGGCACATGCCCCCTCTCATCCCTTTTTTTCCACTACAAATTATTCAATTAATCATTCCCATTTTTTTTGCTTTGCAGATTATTCAATTAATCATATTAAAATAGTGAAAATCCTCTTTTAGTTTTTAAATGTCATTCCGTCTTGTATATTTTTCTCATGCACTAATGTCTAAACCTTGTTGAATTGCATGTATTTGGTTAATTAGTACAAATAAGCATTAAATTGTCAACAATTAAGGACAAAATTTGACAATAGAGTAATAAAATTAGGCATTTTGTAATTAATTTTTTCAGCATTTGTAAAAGAACTAGCTTTATTTGTCCAAAAAGGAGGTGATAAAAATAAGGCAAGCAACTACCACCCGACAACCCCAAAATAGAAAGGGAAAAAAATAAGGTAAGCACTAGAAGAACAATGTTCAGAACTTCAGAGAAAGGATCATCAAACCAGAGCACCCACTAGAAGCAAACCCTAGCGGAGGACTGATGAGAAAAACTTATATATTATTATTTCTATGTAATGTATGTCAATATGTGTAGTTTCAAACTGCAGAAGAGGTAACTATTTCTGTCCCCTAAAATTAGAAGATAAATTATTTCTATGTAATGTATGTCAATATGTGTAGTTTCCAACTGCAGTTAAGAGAGATTCATAGGGAATTGAAGAAACCTGGTAAACGGAGTTGTTGGCATAGCCGGTTGGTCAATCTCCACCCTTCATTGGATAAGCTTCACAGACTTTGCTGTTTTCCTCTGCTGCTGCCATCTCTCTCTCTCTCTCTCTCTCTCTCTCTCTCTCTCTCTCTCTCTCTCTCTCTCTCTCTCTCTCTCTCTCAATCTTATCTATCAAGTTGTATATATGCGTTTAGTGAAATGAAATCCGTTTCTTGTTTTTGATTATGTGCCTGGTATTTTATTTGCATCCCCAACCCAACTGGCAACTGCATGCGTACAATGTGTCGTCAAGAGCTCTGCATGCACAGTAGTATGTGTCATATGATAAGCACAAAAAAACAAAACGTAACAACTCACCTATTCAAGACGCGTAATAGACCTTGTATGTACGGGGCTGCTAAAATTAAGTGCCTGTGGGAATTTTTTATGTGTATTCTGTTGTAATGTGGATGGACATCATGTTCAAACCAGTTGGCAGAGAAGATGATGAACTTGGTGGCTGCACAGACATATGCCAACTGATAAGAATATTTGCTTCACATGGCAAACCACACTGATGCATTAGGCTGTCAACCAAGTTGTTTTCAGTGTTAGTTTAGACAAAGGATTTGACACAACCACTGATAGGAATTTTACCACCTGCAAAAGTAGGGATAAAAACACTTTAAATACTTGCAAGAGTACAAGGTTATCGTAGTATAGCAGCTCTAGCAAGGTCGTTCTCCACAGGAATTGAATGAATAATTTGTATCAAATCAAATCTTAATTAATTACTTAAAACAAAGTTTGAGAGAAAGTTGATTTTGTGATTTCAAATAATAAAAACGAATTTAATAGAACATAATTAAGCCAAGTGACAAAATAAAATAAAGTAAAAGAAGTGTTTTTAAAAATTAAATTGTAAAAGCCTAGGGTTTTGCCGTCACCTTAACAACCCTATGTAGTTCTTCCAATTACTTATGAATTACACATGCATATTTTGAAGGTTAGGTTTTCCTAATATATGCCTACTTGGACCCCCAACATAGAGCGTATATCAAACATGCAATCCGTCTGTGGTATTCAGATCAAATCTAAACATGCATGACTCATTAAGCTTTGTGAAACCTTTTGAAAAACCATACAACCCTTAAGACGTGGTATTCATCCTAAGTGAACTTGCACATATTAATCACAAGAAGCCTTCGTCAATTTCAGGGACCGACCTCCGACCAAAATTGCATCAAATGACTTTTCTAAAAATCCTAATGGTAGCTAAGCATTAAGACAATTAGATAGTTTAACCCAGCGATTAATAATTCAAAACTTGCATGCATAATATAATAAGCAAATTGAAAAGAAACTACATATTCTTGCTAAGGCTCGTGGCCTCGCCCTAGCAAACGGAAATTAGTTACTAACAATCATAAACAAAATATTATTAAAAATAAGAATAGAAAACACCTAGAAAATAAACTTGAATCCAAGAGTTTTGCGTTCTTCTCCAATGTTGCCTCCCAGAGCGTCCCTAACCCTAATGGCTAGAATCCTTATTTATACTATCGAAAATAAAACCCTAAAAGGTCTTCTAAAAATTAGGAAATACAATAGAATAAAATAACTAGGAAATACATTCCTATTCTAACTTTGAAAAATCTGCCCAGCCACAAAGAATCCCACGTTTCTGAATCTTCAGGGCTCCAAAACAGGCCCAAAATGTCTAGAATTAAAGCTTAAGATGTCCCGAACATAATTGCAGAAGGCCTCGAACCCAAAAGACATCATCCTGGACGCCAAAAAGCCCAAATAAGCCCAAAACGTCAGTTTGACAGCACTGCGCGCTGCTCCTTTATTTCATCGCCATAAATAAACCGCTGGGTAGAAAATTATGAAACTTTGATACGATCAAGCCAAGTAACTCACGAACGTCCTCCAACTGGAATTACTCCAAAATTCGTCCGTTTGACCATATTTTGCTCCAAAGGAAGTCGAAAGTCCTATATTAGAAATACAATTCAAAGTATCAAAATTCTTTCAAAATATTAACCAAAATATACTAAGAATAGGGTTAAATATATAATATAAAATCTACTCATCAACCACCAAGAACACAAGGATCAATCAAGTAAATCACATATCCTGAACTATATAAATAATGATTAAGTAAAACATAAAACATACTAATCGATACATACCTGCAGACATCTTCATGGATGTAGAAGCCATGTAAATTTGCACACAAACTTCTCCTCTCTGCAAAGCACAATGCTCTCCAATTTATAGGCAATTGGAACAAAAAGAGCGCATCCTTTGTGAGAGCAGGGGTTGTGGTTTTATACTGCAAGTTTCGGACCACCTGTTCAGGCAAGAATTTTGCTGGGAAGGGTCCCTGGCTCGAGCACACAGCTCCTCGAGGAGTTGGCACTTGGTTGGTTGTCGGGCTCCTGCTTGTTGAGAGGCTGGAAGATGAGGACAGAGTTAGTTATGAAAGGTGCCTTTGTGGAGCTTTAGGTGTAGGCCTTAAGGCTCGCAAGCAAAACTAAGTGCTTAGGCGTGCCACCGCCATCTCAGTATGGCAGATGTAGAACAAGTGTGTTTAAGTCAATTACTTGCGCCCCAAGTTATTTTGACTTCTTGTTATCAAAGGATTGTCGTGGATGAGTTAAGTCCACATTAAGTTCTTTTCTATGCCTTGAGATCAAGGACTTTTAGTTCATTATCTTGTATGCTTAAAGGGTGGAAGTCTAGATCTAATTAAGTCACTGGTTCGATCCTTATTTTGGCTTTTATGACGGTAAAACCACTAAGTGAACCAGATCTGAGGGCCTATGGGACTTTTGATCACCAAATGACTGGAAATGACTTGAATATATGCTGAGGGATACATTATAACACTAGATCTATTAATTGAAAGATGAAACAGAGAGAGTCGGGCAAGGTTGAACATCTTGCATCTTCTTTTCTTTGTGGTTACAGAGGGTTGAGTACTAAAGAGGGAAGAATGGTAAGCGAGTTTACGCAAGAGAATCGATACTACAACATTTAGAGAAGGTAGCACAACTTTTACAAAGACAAAAGATGTCTTTCTAAGGGAAGACTAAGGCTAAAAGGGTGCAAAATCTGGACAAAGCACAACTTTCTGAGTATTCGCTTGACTGAGAGGCAAGTTGTATGTTTGTTTGTTTGATTGGTTGAGTGTCTTTGTCTCTAGGCCTCTTCCTCCTTTTATAGACGAATTAGTCCGACTGCATGTATGTCACACCCGCCCCCTTTAATTATATAAATAAATCAAAATTTGCCCTGGAGTTTTCCAAAAATTTCAATTGGGTCCCTAGGCCCTGGGCTGCCACGTGGCAGCACCCCATCCCGTTTTCCTTTTCTGGTTTCTGTCCCCCACCCCGAGCATCTCTCTCTCTCTTACTTTCCCTTTCTGTCTCTCTCAATCTCTCAAACCCTCTCGAGCTCTCTTCCCCGTGACTCTCTCGCCCTCACTCTCCCTATCTCTCTCGCTCGATCTCACCACACACACTCACACCCTCGTTCTCTCTCCCGTTCGCGTCCCTCATCCCTCCCTCTCGATGTCACCGTGATGAACGGAGAAGACCCAGAGAACTCTCCGGCGTGCTCTTCGAAAATCTCCGACGAGGTAAGCCCTAGATCGACCCCCTTTTCCTCCTAGTTCGTGTTCAAGTTGGAAATTGGTAGTTAATTAGTGTTCTCTGTGAGTTTTAGGGTCGAAATCGAGACGGGGTGCACGCACCCATCTTCTCCGGCGAGCCCGTGAGTCTCGAGGCGATTTCCGAGCAACTCCGGCCGTTTTCCGTCGAACCAAAGGTACCAAACTTCCCCTCTCACTTCGTACTTCAATTTGGTAGGTAGATCGGGGCTTGAGACCCCCGTTTGTAGTAGGCCGGAGCTGTAGAAGCTCCGGCGATCCTCTGGTTTTTCCGACGCCAACCCAGGCCCTTTTGGGCCGGAACCCAGACCCAACCCACTCGGGCCTTAGGCCCGTAACCGGCCCAGCCCTTTTCCTTTTTATTATTTAATTATTCTGTTAATTAATTAGGGTTTAGGGCCTCTGGGCCTTGTTAGGAAGTTATTGGGCTTTAAGCCCGTTAGGGCCTAGCCCAGTACCCTAGCCCGTAGCATTTTTTATTTAAGGTACCCTAATTTAATTAAGGCCTTGGGCCTCAGAAAAACTAGGGCCTTTGGCCCATTTAACCAAGCCCAAGCCCTAGGCTTATAAGCCTTGGGCCGAAATAGAAACCAGGGCCTTTGGCCCGTGTGAATTAAACCCAGAAACCCTTTGGGCTAACTCCTAATCCAAAACCCTATTGGGTCAAACCCCCCAAGCCCAAACCCTAGTGGGTCAGACCCAAGCCCAAACCTTAGTGGGTCAGACCCAAACCCAAACCCATGGTCCGGATCCGACCCAACCCGGGTTGACCCTGACCCGTTGACCCGTTGACCCTGACCCGTTGACCCGATCAACGGTCAACGTTGACTTTGACCTTGACCGTTGACTTTGACTTTGACCAGTCAACGGTCAACGTTGACTTTTACGGTTGACTTTTTCGGGTTCCGTCCGGGACCCCTCCTAGGCTAATTTCGACGTCCTGGACCCGTTTTTGAGGTCCGTTTTCCCAAATTAAATCGTTAAAATAGAGTTTGACTAAGTTGTACCCTTTATGTGCTTAGGGACAACTAGTGTGGCTTCCCATACTCGCTAGCAACGCAGCATTGGATGGCTGAGTACTGTGAGTGGACCCCTTCTAAAATACTTATTTTATTTAAAGAAATTACGTGACTGCTGAGCTTGAGTATAGAATATTGTGATATGATGTTTGAGTATTGAATACCGTGTTATGGTGTTGAGATTAAATAAATATATGTGGCATTGATCTGATATTACCTAGTGGTCCACTTCCGCTACGGGATGTAGGGATAGGGTTCCGGTCCATCCCGGGCGACGGTTATGGTGCTGGCATAGGGCCTGGAGTGTGTTTCCTCTGACTTTTGAGTACAGGGACGGGAAGCTGGCATTGGGCCTGCAATGTGGTTTCCTCTGACTGTATGCTCAGGGACGGGGAGCCGGCATGGGGCCTGAAGCGTTTATATTGGACATTCACTAGCGATTATTCCTTTATGAATATGATTATAGTATATAAGTTATGAGTTGAGATGTGATTATGTTTATGAGTTGTGATTGAGATACTGCACTGTATGATAGGCGTAGGAAAACTTACCTATATATATCATGTTTTGGTTTTCTAACTTGGGGGTTAGTATCTTGATAACTATTTTCTTATACGTATATTAAATTGGTCCACTCACCCTTCTCTTGCGCCCCCTTCAGGAGATAGGAACGAGGATTATGATTTGAGGGATTACGATCTGAGCTCTGAGGCATTTCCCTACCAGTGATCCAGTGCTATCCCTTCTTCTCCGGCACGTTGTGTAATAGCACTTTCCTATCCTAATTCCTGTGTAATCTAGCGTAGACTTATGCTCTGGACACGATTCTGTAATGTGTGTTCTATCAGTGTTGGCAGTTGAATATTAGTTTGATGTACCATGTTTCTACTGCTTAGTGTGTAATTTGAATATTTCATATAATTATATTATGCGGGTTGTGAACATATTTAGGATATTTTGGATTGTTAATGGTTTTAAATGGCTTACGTCACCCCTCGGGTGTCGGCCAGCACGTGTTCGTCCCGATGTCTACAAGACATCGGGACCGGGGCGTGTCAGATTGGTATCAGAGCATATGTTCAGAGCATACTTAGGATTTCATTCCGCCAATTGGTAATCATGACTCTTATGGCATCTATCATTTTATTGTCGTTCTAAATCTGTCCTATCTCTTCTCAGAATTATGGATCCCCCTGGTGGACATATTCCACGTCGAGCTCGTACTGGTTTGGGAGCCTTGGGAGGAGGAGTGGCACAGCTAGCTAATGCTATTAAGGATGCCATTACCGGCAGTAGTAGTAGATCGAACCGCACCTACATTAAGATTGCTCGCAGCTTGGGCGTTCCAGAACTGAGGGTAGTTGGAGCATGTCCAGAGGCCGAGGAGTGGCTGGAGACAGTCGAGGATACCCTGGAGAGTATGAACTGCCCCGTAGGTCATTGGACAGAGACCGCTGCTCACTTCTTAAAGGGAGATTGTAAAGTCTGGTGGAAAGGAGTCAAACAATCAATTCCGCCTGGTGGCCGAATGACTTGGACTACTTTTCGGAAACGATTTTCTGCACACTTTTTGAGTCCTGGGTATAAGTTAAGGATGAGACAGCAGTTCCTAGAGTTCCGGCAGGGTGATCTTAGCATTACGGAGCTCGACACCACTTTCCGACGCTTATCAAGACACCACATTAAGACTTATGAAAACCCGGAGGAAAAGATGACCCAGTTAATGGTTTGCTTAAATGCCGATTATCGTGAGGCGATCTTAGCCTTTCTACACAACAGTTATGAAGAAATGATAGAGACCTGTCTGAGAATCGAACAGGGTCGGTGGGAGACTGCAGTACAGGCAGAGCAGGCTCAGGCTCGAACACCGAATCAGCCCCAAAATCAAAATCGACCTCAGAACCAGAATCAGAGAGGTCGTAACTTTCGGTCTCGTAGCACACGGGAAGTTGGTGGTTCATCTGGTTCGTTTGCCCCGAGGCACTCCTTTTCTTTTAAACGCCAAGGGCAAGGATCGGGTTCGTCTGGTGAGGGCTCAAGCAACGAGCTGGCTAGACGGTCTTTCAGTCATTTCAGGACAGTCACGTGCCACCGGTGTGGAGGTACCGGGCATTATGCCAGGGAGTGTTCTTCAGCTCCGGGGGTCACGAGTTATGCTCCTAGACCAAGTTCTGGTGGTTGGGCTAATCCGAACTCGAGCTTTGGTGTTGGATATTCTCGGGGGTCTGGCAGTAGTTCGTCTCAAGGGCAGGGTGGAGGTTATTCTCAAGGTTACGGAGGTAGCTTTTCTCAGGGTTACGGTGGCGGTTCCTCTCAGAATTACGGTGCTGGTCCTTATCAGAATTATGGTGGAGGTGATAGTCAGGGTACACAATTTCCCCCTCAGAGACAGCCACCACAGCAGGGTGTAACACCCGGTAACCAGAATCAGGGGAACAGAGGCGGTCGGAACAATCAGGGGTTTCGAGCCAGAGGTGGCCGAAACGACGGCTCAGGACGTCAGGGTGGTACAGGACGTCAGGTACATGGACGCATTAACGCCATCACCCAGCAGGAGGCCGAACAGGACCCACAAGTCATTATGGGTAAGTTACTTATCTGTGGTAATTGGGCTAGTATTTTGATCGATCCAGGTGCTACATTTTCCTTCGTATCTTCATCATATGCACGAGAATTTGAGTCACGTCCTACTTCACTTGGTTACGATATGTTGATACAAATGCCACACGGAGAACTTTTCTGTGCGCAGTGGGAGTATAGAGACTGCCCTGTTTTTGTAGAGGGATAAATCTTGGAAGCTAATCTGATTCCGTTCAATCTGGCGGAGTTTGATGTGATCTTAGGAATGGATTGGCTTTCTCGCCATAACGCCATCATCGGTTGCAGGGAGAAATTAGTAACTTTTGATCGTCCTGGACAGTTATCGATCACATTTCAAGGTGAGCGGCGAATCCTACCTAGTTGCATTATTTCTTCTATCCAGGTGACTAAGTTATTACATAAGGGGTGTGTGGGATTCTTAGCCCACGTTGTTGTGAAGGAAAAATCTTTGCTGAGACCCGAGAACGTACCAGTGGTAAAGAGATTTACTGATGTCTTTCCAGAAGACTTGCCAGGGTTGCCACCTGCGAGGGAGATCGATTTCACCATCGATTTACTTCCGGGTACAGACCCCATCTCATTACCACCCTATCGAATGGCTCCCGCAGAACTGAGAGAGTTAAGAATACAATTACAGGAGTTAGTGGATAAGGGTTATATCCAACCCAGCATGTCTCCCTTGGGTGCTCCTGTCCTGTTCGTAAAGAAGAAAGATGGATCCCTGAGGTTGTGTATCGACTATCGTCAGTTGAACCAGGTGACGGTGAAGAACCGTTACCCTTTACCTCGGATCGATGACCTCTTTGACCAGTTAAAAGGTGCGCAGGTATTCTCGAAAATCGATCTTCGCTCGGGTTATCACCAGTTGTTGATTCGGGAGGAAGATGTTCCGAAGACTGCATTTCGGACTAGGTATGGACATTATGAGTTCCGTGTCATGCCTTTCGGGCTGACGAACGCGCCTGCAGCGTTCATGGATCTGATGAATCGAATTTTCAAGCCATACCTCGATCAGTTTGTAATAGTCTTCATTGATGATATCTTAATTTATTCTAAGAGTACCGCCGAGCATAGAATACACCTGAGGACGGTGCTGGAGACTTTGCGAAACGAGCGGTTATATGCCAAGTTCAATAAATGCCAGTTCTGGCTGAATCAGATCAGCTTCCTCGGTCATATTATATCCGCGGATGGGATTAGTGTGGATCCCCAGAAAATTGCAGCAGTGACGGATTGGGAACAACCGAGGAATGTCACCGAAGTAAGAAGCTTTTTGGGACTGGCTAGTTATTATCGGCGTTTTGTTCACGGATTCTCTTCGATTGCCGTACTTCTGACCAAACTAACTCGGAAGGAGGTAAAATTTGAGTGGGATGACGAATGTGAAAAGAGCTTCCAGGAATTGAAACGGTGTCTTACTGAAGCTCCCGTTCTCGCTCTTCCAGACGAGAGTGGCGAATTTGAAGTCTACACCGATGCATCTCTTTCGGGATTAGGTTGTGTATTAATGCAGCATGGGAAGGTTATTGCCTATGCTTCTAGACAACTCAAGACCCACGAGAGGAATTACCCCACTCATGACTTGGAGCTTGGAGCGGTGGTTTTTGCTCTAAAGATCTGGATGCACTATTTATACGGTGAGAAGTGTCGCATCTTCACCGATCACCAGAGTTTGAAGTACATCTTCACGCAGTCAGAGCTGAACCTAAGGCAGAGGAGATGGATGGAACTCATTTCTGATTATGACTGCACGATCGAGTACCATCCAGGGCATGCAAACGTAGTGGCGGACGCTTTGAGCAGAAAATACCATGGGCAGCTTGCTTCTCTTCGAGCTATCCATGTGCCACTATTGTTTTCGCTTCGAGAAACCGGTGTTTCAGTGGAACCAGGTAAGCGGGGAGCCTGGTTAGCCAACTTTCAAGTGAGACCGGTTCTTGTGAATATGGTTTTGGAGGCGCAGGAACTAGATGAAGAATGTGTGGCATTGAGGCGACAGGTGGAAGACGGGGAGAGAAATGATTATATTGTTCGCGAAGATGGAGCGCTGATGTTACAGGAGAGACTGGTTGTGTCGGCAGTTAATGAAGCCGTAAAAAGGGAAATTCTGGATGAAGCACACCTCTCCGCTTATGCCATGCATCCAGGAAGCACCAAGCTATACCGTACCATCCGTCCTTTTTACTACTGGGTTGGGATGAAACGGGACATAGCTGAATATGTGAGTAGGTGTATTATTTGTCAGCAAGTAAAGGCCGAAAGGCAGAGACCTGGGGGACTTCAACAGAACCTTCCGATACCCGTGTGGAAATGGGAAGATATCACCATGGATTTCGTGTATGGTCTACCGAGAACACAATCGAGACTCGATGGCGTCTGGGTAATAGTGGACCGACTCACTAAGTCCGCTCATTTCCTACCTGTCCGACAGACTTATTCACTAGAAAAGCTGGCACGATTATTTATTGACAATATTGTCAGACTCCATGGTGTACCTGTCTCTATAGTATCAGACAGAGACCCCAGATTTACCTCGAGGTTTTGGAGAGCTTTCCACGCCGCGATGAACACCCAGCTGTTATATAGCACCGCTTACCATCCGCAAACCGATGGCCAGTCTGAGCGAACAATTCAGACCCTGGAAGACATGTTAAGGGTGTCTGTCCTCCAGTGGAAAGGTAGCTGGGACAGTTACTTGCCATTAGCAGAGTTTGCTTATAACAACAGTTATCACTCCAGCATAGGTATGGCACCTTTCGAGGCATTGTATGGGAAGATGTGCCGGACACCTTTATGTTGGTCAGAAGTCGGTGAACGGGTATTAGTAGGACCTGAGATTGTGGACACTACAAACGCTAACATCCGGATGATCAAACAGAATCTAAAGGCAGCACAAGACCGACAGAAGAGCATTGCAGACAGACATTCCAAGGACCGCGAGTATGAGGTGGGTGACTTAGTGTTCTTGAAGTTATCCCCCTGGAAGGGTGTAGTCCGTTTCGGTAAGAGAGGGAAGTTAAGCCCACGGTACATCGGTCCTTATCTGGTCACGGAAAGAATTGGTGCTGTTGCTTACAGACTGGAGCTACCGCCTGAGTTATCGATGATCCACAATGTATTCCACGCCTCCATGCTTCGGAAATATGTACCAAATCCTTCTCATGTTATCCAGGTAGAACCACTGGAAGTGAGTCAGGACGCCAGTTATATTGAGGAACCAGTGGCTATTATTGATCGGCGGGATAAGATTTTGAGGAACAAGGTTATCCGATTGGTGAAAGTACTCTGGAGAAACCATGCTGTCGAGGAAGCAACTTGGGAGACGGAAGAATTAATGTTGAATCAGTATCCGTTTCTATTTTATTGAGTTGAAATTTCGGGGTCGAAATTTTTTTGTAAGGAGGGTAGAATTGTCACACCCGCCCCCTTTAATTATATAAATAAATCAAAATTTGCCCTGGAGTTTTCCAAAAATTTCAATTGGGTCCCTAGGCCCTGGGCTGCCACGTGGCAGCACCCCATCCCGTTTTCCTTTTCTGGTTTCTGTCCCCCACCCCGAGCATCTCTCTCTCTCTTACTTTCCCTTTCTGTCTCTCTCAATCTCTCAAACCCTCTCGAGCTCTCTTCCCCGTGACTCTCTCGCCCTCACTCTCCCTATCTCTCTCGCTCGATCTCACCACACACACTCACACCCTCGTTCTCTCTCCCGTTCGCGTCCCTCATCCCTCCCTCTCGATGTCACCGTGATGAACGGAGAAGACCCAGAGAACTCTCCGGCGTGCTCTTCGAAAATCTCCGACGAGGTAAGCCCTAGATCGACCCCCTTTTCCTCCTAGTTCGTGTTCAAGTTGGAAATTGGTAGTTAATTAGTGTTCTCTGTGAGTTTTAGGGTCGAAATCGAGACGGGGTGCACGCACCCATCTTCTCCGGCGAGCCCGTGAGTCTCGAGGCGATTTCCGAGCAACTCCGGCCGTTTTCCGTCGAACCAAAGGTACCAAACTTCCCCTCTCACTTCGTACTTCAATTTGGTAGGTAGATCGGGGCTTGAGACCCCCGTTTGTAGTAGGCCGGAGCTGTAGAAGCTCCGGCGATCCTCTGGTTTTTCCGACGCCAACCCAGGCCCTTTTGGGCCGGAACCCAGACCCAACCCACTCGGGCCTTAGGCCCGTAACCGGCCCAGCCCTTTTCCTTTTTATTATTTAATTATTCTGTTAATTAATTAGGGTTTAGGGCCTCTGGGCCTTGTTAGGAAGTTATTGGGCTTTAAGCCCGTTAGGGCCTAGCCCAGTACCCTAGCCCGTAGCATTTTTTATTTAAGGTACCCTAATTTAATTAAGGCCTTGGGCCTCAGAAAAACTAGGGCCTTTGGCCCATTTAACCAAGCCCAAGCCCTAGGCTTATAAGCCTTGGGCCGAAATAGAAACCAGGGCCTTTGGCCCGTGTGAATTAAACCCAGAAACCCTTTGGGCTAACTCCTAATCCAAAACCCTATTGGGTCAAACCCCCCAAGCCCAAACCCTAGTGGGTCAGACCCAAGCCCAAACCCTAGTGGGTCAGACCCAAACCCAAACCCATGGTCCGGATCCGACCCAACCCGGGTTGACCCTGACCCGTTGACCCGGTCAACGGTCAACGTTGACCTTGACCGTTGACCGTTGACTTTGACCAGTCAACGGTCAACGTTGACTTTTACGGTTGACTTTTTTGGGTTCCGTCCGGGACCCCTCCTAGGCTAATTTCGACGTCCTGGACCCGTTTTTGAGGTCCGTTTTCCCAAATTAAATCGTTAAAATAGAGTTTGACTAAGTTGTACCCTTTATGTGCTTAGGGACAACTAGTGTGGCTTCCCATACTCGCTAGCAACGCAGCATTGGATGGCTGAGTACTGTGAGTGGACCCCTTCTAAAATACTTATTTTATTTAAAGAAATTACGTGACTGCTGAGCTTGAGTATAGAATATTGTGATATGATGTTTGAGTATTGAATACCGTGTTATGGTGTTGAGATTAAATAAATATATGTGGCATTGATCTGATATTACCTAGTGGTCCACTTCCGCTACGGGATGTAGGGATAGGGTTCCGGTCCATCCCGGGCGACGGTTATGGTGCTGGCATAGGGCCTGGAGTGTGTTTCCTCTGACTTTTGAGTACAGGGACGGGAAGCTGGCATTGGGCCTGCAGTGTGGTTTCCTCTGACTGTATGCTCAGGGACGGGGAGCCGGCATGGGGCCTGAAGCGTTTATATTGGACATTCACTAGCGATTATTCCTTTATGAATATGATTATAGTATATAAGTTATGAGTTGAGATGTGATTATGTTTATGAGTTGTGATTGAGATACTGCACTGTATGATAGGCGTAGGAAAACTTACCTATATATATCATGTTTTGGTTTTCTAACTTGGGGGTTAGTATCTTGATAACTATTTTCTTATACGTATATTAAATTGGTCCACTCACCCTTCTCTTGCGCCCCCTTCAGGAGATAGGAACGAGGATTATGATTTGAGGGATTACGATCTGAGCTCTGAGGCATTTCCCTACCAGTGATCCAGTGCTATCCTTTCTTCTCCGGCACGTTGTGTAATAGCACTTTCCTATCCTAATTCCTGTGTAATCTAGCGTAGACTTATGCTCTGGACACGATTCTGTAATGTGTGTTCTATCAGTGTTGGCAGATGAATATTAGTTTGATGTACCATGTTTCTGCTGCTTAGTGTGTAATTTGAATATTTCATATAATTATATTATGCGGGTTGTGAACATATTTAGGATATTTTGGATTGTTAATGGTTTTAAATGGCTTACGTCACCCCTCGGGTGTCGGCCAGCACGTGTTCGTCCCGATGTCTACAAGACATCGGGACCGGGGCGTGTCAATGTAGCTTTGTTCTTGCCCAAAGGCAACTGAAGGGTAGTGACTCATCAGCATTTTACTTGTATTGCCACTATAAAGTGCTTTTGGGCTGATTGCTGGCTGGTCTCTATCACTTGTCATTCGAATCATAGGCATATGGCCTATGCATTAATGGATAAACGCCAATTGGTCTTGAGATGGATGGTCTGGGGCTTAGTGTTAGGCCTCGAGTGAGCCTCATTTCTTTAGTCATTTTGGGCCTTCATTCCTTTAGGCCCAAAGTTCAAAATATTAACCCAAACACCACTTATAACAATCCTACAAGGAATATGAAACTAAATCCTTGTACAATCATGAGTACTAAACTCAAGTCCTAAGCAGAGTTCTAATCCAAACCAAAACAGGATTCACTCTCATAAACACACTGGAGACTTCTCTATACTAATCTGAAATAACTAAACCGTGTGAATTACACTCATACTCTAACGTTCTCCCACTTGAGTATGATTCACCACAGTAAAGAATCATCTTAAATTAACATAAAAGTGATCACATAAGTCTCACAACAATGTTTCTCAATAAAACACAGGACTGTAATCATGTGCTAAGGCAATGAACTCATAATCTTCTCTGCAATACAATGTGCAGAATTGACTTACAAATCACAAAGCCTAACTCATGTTCACGGCAAAGTGATTCAACTCACGAGCAAACCAAAAGTTTACTCCCTCTCATAGTGCCCAAAATACAACATAAGTTCTTTAGCTATTCACCAAAATAAATAACTAAGTATAATTCTTAAAACAACTTTATCAAAGATCAAAAGATTGACTCAAGAGCTTTTATTGAATTATCAAAATGGTTCCTGTGAACAACTAATCACAAATTTGTCTAAAAAAGTTGAACCAAAAGAAACCTCAACTAACTGCTAAAACACAAACAAAGTATAACTAGATAAACTAAAGTACCTAGCTCCAGAAAACATTGTTGCAGTACATTTCTTCTTGAAAAGCATCTTATAGCTATCTTCCAGAAGCTTGACAACATCAACTACTCCCACTTATCAAAAGCATTGACAACTCCCATATGAGCAACATGTACTTTAAAAATCCCATTAGGCAAGGCTTTTGTCAAAGGATCAGCAATCATCATATATGTGGACAAATGTTCCAGAACAATAACACCCTCTTTCATTTTCTCTGTAACTTGAAGAAACTTCACATCCATTAGCCTAGAAGCCGAAGTCCTTTTATTGTTCTTTGAGAAAAACACCGTTGAATTATTATCACAAAACATCTTCAACGTTTTCTGAATTGAATCAACAATCTTCAATTCACTAATGAAATTCTTAAGCCACACTGCTTGTTTCAAACCTTCAAAACATGCTATGAGAGCTTCCATGGTAGAAGTAAAGACTATAGATTGTTTGGCACTTTTCCAAGAGATAGCACCTCCATTCAACATAAATATGTATCCACCAGTCGATTTGCTTTCATCCACGTTCCCAGCCAAGTCTGAATCAATAAATCCAACAACTTCCAGTGTATTCTCTCTTTCATATACCAATAAGTAACCTTTTGTTCTCTGTAGATACCTTAAAACTTTCTTTGCAGCAACCCAATGTGCCTCACCTGGATTTGATTGAAATCTCCTAAGCTAACTATGAATGCAAGATCAGGCCTTGTGCAAAAATTATCATACACTAAACTGCCTACTAGAGAGGCATATGGTTGTAACTTCATCTTTTCTTTCTCTAATTCATTCTTTGGACTTTGCTCCCGAGAAAATTTGTGACCTTTATTCACAAGGACATCAGCACAATTGCAATGCTCCATGTTAAACCTAGCCAAGACTCTCTCAATGTACCCTTTTTGTGAAAGCCCCAAAAGCTTCCTTTTCCTATCTCTGATTATCTCTATACCAAGTACATAGTGAGCTTCCCCCAAATCTTTCATTTCAAAATTGGAACTGAGCATTGTCTTAGTTTCATGCAACAATTGCAGATTCAAACTTGCTATCAATATGTCATCCACGTATAGCACCAGAAAAATAAACTTGGTACCCTTGAACTTGTAATATATACAATCATCTAGCTTATTCTCTTTGAAGCCATTTGCTGTAACCACTTTGTCAAACTTGAGATACCATTGCCTACTTGCTTGTTTAAGTCCATAAATGGAATTATAGAGTTTGCAGACCATGTTATCATTCCCCCTTTCAACAAATCCAGTTGGTTAGCGCATATAAATGTATTCCTCTAATTCTCCATTGAGAAAAGCTGTTTTGACTTCCATTTAATGTAATTCTAAATCAAAATAAGCTGTTAAAACCATGATCACTCTCATAGAGTCTTTTGAAGAGACTGGAGAGAAAGTATCACAGAAATCAATTTCTTCCATTTGTGTAAATCCCTTTGCCACCAACCGAGCCTTGTATCTTTCTATTCTTCCTTCAGAATCTTTCTTGGTCTTATAAACTCATTTACAGCCTATTGGTTTGATGCTTGAATCTGAATTCAACAACGTCCACACACTGTTTTTAAACATGGATTCCAGTTCCTCCTCCATAACTTTCTTCTATAAGGATGCTTAAGGACTTGATATTGCCTGAGAAAATGTTAATGGATCATCAATATCTCCAAAATCATATTCATTTTCTTGTAAATACACATTGTCACGCCTCGGCCCTGAAATATTTATTTTATTTCGAAAAATGATAATATTAGTGATAGGCCCAAGCTAAACTTTTGTTTAGTTTACTACCAATATTCACATTTCTACACTTTCATGCTTTAATTTCCTACATAGTTAACCATATTTTCAATGTGAAAACATATCAATTTAAAGTGCAAATTTGCTCACTTAAAACAACTTTTCAACAAAAGATAAATTCTCAAGTATTTAAGGATGCATCTAACACCGTTAGACTGCCTACGTACCCTTTGGCGGGATCAAACCTTTCGTAGTTCACAATTTATATTCAACCCAATTCACAAAGAATCAATTTATCCAAATTATTCCACATTCGAGTTAATAATTGAAACACGTCAATTTGATACCAAAAATCATAATTGGAATAACGAAATTCTCATAAAAACACACTTGGCGGCTCCCTGGCCGTGTGCCGCCCCGAATTGCCGGAAAATTTCACTATTTTTAAAAATTCTAAAAAATTACAGAAATAAAGATCTCAAAGAGTAGAGCAAACTTTATACTTGTGGCCAAGTCCAATTTGGCTTGGAAAGGCTCCAATTTGCCTCGAACCATCGGAAAACCCTAAAATTGGGTGTTCTAAATCCTACACCACTGGTGCTCCGCCGCCTCCAAAGATGTTTGGGCTTTGTTCCTGGGTTATAGGGGAAGGTTGTAATGGTGGAAAATGAAGGAGATCATTTGCCAATTGATGGATCTCAACCTAAAACCCATGCGGCACCCAATTGATTTTTATACCAAATTACTACCAATTTCCCTCTAATTTTTGGTGGAATTAGCAAAGAGAGGGTCAAGATGATGATTGGGGACGGTCTATAGGTCCAATTCATCGGAAATTTGGATGAAAAACGACGAGGGACCGCTAGATTGGGTAGGTGGGTCGAACGGGTTTTGGGGTTAAGATCCCCGATCCTGTACTACTCTCCCCCCTCTTTTTTCCTCTCGGCCTACCTCTCTCCCTTTGTCCCTTCTCTCCCTTTCCTCCTTTATAACCTTGCCTTTTCATCCTAGCCCTGCATCTCATTCTTTTTTTCTTTTTTTCTTTCCATCTCAGCCGCACATGTGGCACACCTCAGATTCCAGATTTTCTGGAGTCTTCCAAATGGAATTAAAATTACCAAAATATCCCTGACTTTGAACGTTAATAACTTCTTCATTGTAACTCCGTTTCACGAACGGTTTGCGCCTACACATTCGTGAGTTCAAGCCCTATTCAAAAATATAGATTGGGACCTTGAATGATATACAGATTTTAATTAATTAATTTCCAACTTCAAACTTCTTAACTAGTTTAATAAAACTAAACTCAAATGAATTAATATAAATTCTCAATTCTTTTCACATATTCATAATTATGAATATATAATTCATATATTTAAATTTTTAGGGTATTACACACATAATCATTGGAAATCGCAGGTTTTCTAGCTCTCATTGACTATCCCAATGGTTGCTGAACAGGTTGATCATTATGTGGTTAAACTTCTTCATCTACAGTCTTTATAGGATCATCAATATGTGGCTGCAGATTATTTTCAGTCATTGGAGTGTCTTCTTCTTCAATTATGGTTGAAGGATTAGAAAAAATTGGAATCTGAATGTAATCACTTGAAGAAGTGGCAACTGCAGTTTGATCCAACTCTTCAAATTAAAATTTCTCAACTACTAAACCAACTACATCTTGATCTTCTAAGAACACTGCATTATGAGTCTCGTGAATTCTTGAATGTGCTTGTGGACAATAAAACTTAAAACCTTTGGATTTATCTGAGTATCAAATAAAATAACAAGTTGTTGTTCTTGAATCTAACTTCCTCTCACTAGGATTGTAAAATCTACCTTTAGATTTGCATCCCCACACATGGAAGTGTCCAAAACTCGGCTTTCTGCCAGTCCATACTTCAAATGGTGTACTTTTGATGGCTTTGGTTGGCACTCGGTTCAAAATGTAATTGCATGTCTTGATTGCTTCACCCCAGAGAAAACTAGGCAACTTTGACCTTGAGATCATGCTCCTAACCATCCCAATTAGAAGTTCTATTCCTCCTCTCAGAGACACCATTTTGTTGTGGTGTCCCAGGTGTGGTGTACTGTGCTACAATGTCTTGTTACTGAAGATAGAGTGCAAAATCACCCTTCTATTGTCCAGCCTCAGTGTACCTGCCAAAATACTATACTCCTCTATCGGATCTCGTAATCTTAATCTCCCTATTTAGTTGTTTCTCAACTTCAGCTTTAAAGATTATGAAACAATTAAGTACTGCTGTTTTTCACTAATGAGAAAAGTATAACCATATCTAGAGAAGTCATCAATGAAATTCACAAAATAGCTATTTCCACATATGGTTTTAATAGGAAAAGGACCACAGACATCATTTTGGATAATTTCTAAGAGATTTTGACTTCTTTTGGCTTCAAAGTTTCTTGTATTAGTCAATTTTCCCTTCATGCAATCAACACATTCATTTGCATTTTTAAAATCAAGTGCCGGAATCAAATTTGTCTTGGTTAATTGCAAAATTCTATCTTTTGAGATATGTCTCAACACTTTATGCCATAAGTCATATGAAAATTCAGTGTCGTGCATTTTTTTGACATTAGCATTTAAAACAAAACTTGGTTTTTCTTCAACAATGTAATCTATTTTCCATAATTCCTCATGTAAAACAGCAGTCCATAATAAAGAAGCTTTCTTATGTTTCTGGAAAAAAATTAACACATGTATCATCACATATAAAACCAAAACCTTGTTTTACTAATTTTGATGAAGAAACTAAATTTCTTCTCATGGCTAGGACATACAAAACATCATTTAGTTGAAGAACAAAACTGGACTTCATTTTTAATTTCACAATTCCAATAGCCTCAACTGCAACTTTGGACCCTTCTCCCACAAAAACATTATATGAATCTTTACTAGTTTGTTTTTGTTTTTGAAAACCATGCAATGTGTTAGTTATATGAACTGAATATCCAGTATCAAACCACCAAGAATTAGCAGGAATTTTAATCAAATTAGACTCTACACATACATAGACACCAGTTCTACCTTTACTCCTCAGCCAATCCTTAAATCTTTCACAATCCTTTCTATAATGACCCTTAAGTTTGTAGTGATGACATTTGATTTTAGAAACATCTTTAGGCTTAACACTAAGATTGTGAGATTTAGAGGATTTAGTATTTTTAGTAGATCTACTAGGCTTAGCAGAATTACTAGGGAATTTAGATGTCATACCAGAAGCACCAGTGGTCTCCTTATTCCCAACATGCACAAGGTTCACAACTTCAATCTGCTTGCCCTTTTCTTGTCCTTGCTGAGATTCCTCTTGCACGCACTGAGCAATTAATTCGTCCACAGTCCAAATCTTGTTTTGAGTATTGTAAGATACCTTCAACTGACTGTACTTATCTGGAAGTGCCTGCAGAATCATAAAGACAAGTTGTTTTTCTCCTATAGTGACATTCATTGAATTGAGTTTCTCGGCTGCATCAGTCATCTTCATAATATGATCTCTTATGGAAGTGGTTCATCTATCTTGTAGGTGGTCAACATTGACATGTATTAACTAATCTCTACCTTTTCAGATTCTTTGAATTTGTTCTCAATAGCTTTGAGGTAGTCCACTGCAAGATCATGTTTCTTTATGCCTCCCTCAGTCATCCCACTTTCAAGTACAGATAAAGCAATTTTGTTAGCCCTCATCTATTTCTCATATTCAGTTTTCTCATATTTAGTGCTTTTATTTGTCAACAATGATCCTTTTCCAACTGCTAAGTGAATTTTGTCTAGAGACTTGGTAGGCACAATGACTGAAAGTACAAAAATTGGGGTAACATCACTTGCAGCCTATTTAAAATTTAAAAATAAAAGCATGTTCAAAATACAATAGAATATCGCGAAGAGCACTGTATACAAAAAGATAGAAAAAGTAAGAACTACCTCCTTCAATAAGGAAAATGAAGTGTCGCTAGGTTCTGATGACTTCAGCAACTTTTCATTATTCCCCATCCAGATCCTCACACTAGAAAGATAAGGAGCCACATAATGAATACAAGAAACCATAGATAAAACTAACAAAGAAAAACAAGAAGACAATAATTGAATCTCGAACAGATAATAAAGAAATTTTTGGGTAATCAGATAGCAGATTAATCAGAGCCGCAACTCTCGTAAATGAGTCAAGTGGTTGGACTACTACTAGTACGTTGAAACAAGATACCAACTTGACAACTAAAACGCAAGTAGCATTTTGCTCAACACCGATTAAAGTACCTTGCTTCTACACTGCAAAAAACTATTCTCTAACTAGACAAGAAATTTCATACAAGAGTTATAAGAGTGAAATTCATTATGATTTCCAGCATACCTAACTTACCTCCCATCAGTACTCGTTGTAGCCAACAAAACTTTAGGATTTGAAGAGTCAGAATCAAGCAATGCCCAACCAATAGCTGTGATCCATGAATTGTGTGCCTGAAGCATCCCTATGAGCGCCACAGTTGCCAGGACCCTGCTTTGATCAACAGAGTAGCATTCTGGTACAGGAATTCTCCATACAGAAACTTTCCTGAACTTCCCTCCAACAGTAAGTAACTACATGGATGAACCATCTTGAGGAACTGAACAGATTTTGGATAGTGAATGCAGCATTGGCGACTAGGCAACTACAAGAGATGATAGCATTGCAGTGTGAGGAGCGTATTGATTCGCAGTTATAAAAGGGAGTGTGTTGTTTTCTGGTATCCCCTTGGCAGGTTTTACTTTCGATTTTGAAGCACGACAATCTTATTTGAACTCTTTTGTTATACAAAATATATGTACACTAGGAGTGGGGGGAGTGGGGGACTAAATTGATTTTGAACTTTAGACTTTTTCACAAGTTTCTCTACTTGTTTTTGGTGAACTAATAAAAAGTACATTAAGCTCACTAACATGAAATTTAATTAATTACAAACTTTGAGGATTCAACGTGGTCAACCATGTCCATATATTAAAAAGGAAGTTGAAATGTTCAAAATAGCCTTGAAATGTCCAAAATAATCTTGAAGTAGATCAAGTGGGAAGTTGAAATATCCAAAATAACCTTGAAAACATGTCATGTGTGTTGGGTTTCTAGGTAAATTTTTGGAATAAATTTAATTTGAATAACTAAATACGCAGTGGAAATTATAATAACATACAATATGTCACTCATGATTGCTGTAAGACCATAGTAAGTCAGATCGGAATACGCATACCTTAGAAGTCCGGACATAGACTTAAAAACCTTTGATGCGGAGCTGACTAAACGGAGCAGTGATGCCGCTATCATCTTGTTACACGATCAGTGGGCGAAGTTGACCATACTTGTTTTGCAAGATTCGAGAACCAAGTCTAGTAAGGAATCAGCAGGTTTCCTATAATCTTGAAGTTCTTACAATCTAAAGGATTGACGTGCCCCGCAAACTTCGTGGACGTGAATAGGAGGATAAAGGCTCTGGATAACTCCAATGGAACCAACTCGCATACTCAGATCATCATCTTTGGTTATGGCAACATAAGCACCATAACTCCCGACCGATAACTCATCGAATCAACTTTTTTACTCAGACTCCAGTGGGCACGGCTGATCCGCGTACAAAACTGCCTCACGATGGTTAAATCATCAACCACGCTATGGCAGGAGAGACGAGTTCTGAGGAACCCCGGTCCCTTGGACACTGCTCAAGTACTCTAAATGGAGCTGCGACACCTAAATTTATAGCACTTAAATTACATAGTCAATCAGTTGGAACCTTACAGTCAAAATTTCAAGTTTTCAACCAATGAGAGCAATTTTATAATTTATCAACACAAAACAATTGATGAAAAGTGAAGAAAACCTAGTAAACACTGGGATTAATCCCTATAACAGCAAATTCGATCTCGTGTAGTGAATAAGGCAAGTTCAAACTATGCCATAGATTTAGCGGTATACAGCTCCTTTGTCACCGGAAAAATCTCATCATCCAGAGTTATAATCTATGAGTAAAACATTCGTCATATAGAGTTATTATTTTGGAATAGGTTAACTAGTCTCCTCATTAATTTTCATAAAGTAACTTCTTCATTAATTAATTACAAATAAATATTGAAAATCGATGTTGACCAATGGGAGGCTGAAATGTCTTTGTGAGTAATTCCGACTCTCAGAATAGTGGATTGTCATGGCAAAGCCACCAGTTAATTACCTTTTTAAAAAGAAAAAAAATTGCGTTGTTGTTGGCACTCTCAAATAATCATTCAATACTCATTGATTTTTTTCTTTTTTTGACAAACGATAGGACAAGATTAAGAATGTTACAACAATAATCAAAATATCAATGAATGAACATATCTTACAAAAATGAGGATGCTCAAAAATACAATAGAATAACACGAAGAGCATGTATACAAAAGGACAGAAAAAGTAAGAACTACCTCCTTCAACAGGGAAAATGAAGTTTCACTAGGTTCTGATGACTTCAGCAAATTTTCATTATTCCCCAGCTAGATCCTCACACTAGAAAGATAAGGAGGCACAAAATGAATACAAGAAATGACAGATAAAACTAAAAAAAGACAAAACAAGAATACAATAATCGAACCTCGAACAGATAATAAAGAAATTTTTGGGTAATCAAATAGCAGATTAATCAGAGTCACAACTCTCGTAAACGAGTCAAGTGGTAGGACTACTACTAGTACGTTGAAACAAGATACCAACTTGACAACTAAAACTGACACAAAAATGCAAGTAGCATTTTGCTCAACACCATTTAAAGCACCTTGCTTCTACATTGCAAAAACTATTCTCTACCTAGACAAGAAAATTTTATACAAGAGCTATAATAGTGAAATTCATTATGATTTCCAGCATACCTAACTCACCTCCCATCAGTACTCGCTGTAGCCAACAAAACTTTAGGATTTGAAGAATCTGAATTAAGCAACGCTTAACTAATAGCGGTGCTCCATGAATTGTGTGCCTGAAGAATCCCAATGAGCTCCACAGTTATGGGGACCCTGCTTTGATCAACAGAGTAGCATTCTGGTACAGAAATTCTCTGTACAGAAGTTTTCCTGGACTTCCTTCTAACTGCAAGTAATGAGATGGATGAGCCATCTTGAGGAGCCGAACAGATTTCGGATTGAAAATGCAGCATTGGCAACCAGGCAACTATAAGTGAAGATAACATTATAGTGCGATAAACATATTGATCCGCAGTTATAAGAGGGAGTGTTGTTTTCTGGTATCTCTTTGGCAGGTTTTGCTTTCGATTTTGAAGCACGAACAATCTTATTTGAACTCTTTTGTTTCAACGGGTCATAATCAGTCTCAGACTTTATTTCATGCTCATAATACGAGTAAAGTCAAAAAGACCTTCGTCAGCGCTCAGGGCATAAATCAATAGGACTGCACTCGATAGATGAGATAACTCACATTTACATCTTACTGTTTTGATGAAGAAGCCCGTACCTCATCGAAATTAATACTCACAAGATAATCATAAAAGCTTGGCTGATATATTCGCAACCTGAGCAAAACGCATAACTAATTCAGAAACATAAGACTGCATCTTTGTAACATCAACCAATTTAAACCGTAGATACATATATACCTCTATCCATTCAGTACAAAAATCGCAATATAACGATCAATAAAGCTTGACGAATCCTTGGGTGGTGCAGACATCCAGTAAACAGCTTGCGTTCGAAGCAAGCCTAACTGGGGACCGAGAAATCGATCGAACACAAGGTTCTTGGTCCCATGATAAAATGGTAGGCAACATGCAATTAGAGAATATAACTGAAAACATACCGACAACCCAACAAAGAATGAAAACGGAAACACATTATATAATCGAAGCCGAAAAGATAAAAAATTTTGGTGTATGCAATGTACCTTGTCTATCTATGACACCAATCGGAAAAGGTTGGCTGTTTTTTTATGGTGATTAGGCCTCTTGGTCCAAAAGGCAGAGCAACCAGATTCTGTGACACACAAACACAAACACTTGACCAAACAAAAACGCAAACACTTGAGAAACAAAAAAATTATTAAACATGAATCAAACTTTCTGTTTTGAAACTACGAAAAAAGAAGTTAGAGTGAGAGGATTGATGAAGGAAGAATACCACAATGGTGACGAGGTGGTCGAAAGCGACAGCGATGAGGTTCTCGTCGGACCAAGCGATGGCGTCGGGGAAGGAGGGAGCGTTGACGAGCACGGTGGCCTGGAAATGGGAGTCGACGTTTTGGGCTTTGATTTGGGAATTGGAGGGAAAGAAAGACACGGCCGTTGGGATCCGATTTCAATGTCGGGTGACTTTAGTTCAGTTCATCAGATGACAGAACCCTAGTTCGAGTCTTGATGGAAACTATAACTGAGATATATTCCTTTCACTTAATTAACTTTACGCTGGAATAACTAAATAGAGTAATCTAAATTGAATGGGAATACATAACAATTTATTTGCCACCAAATGGGAAACGCAAACATAATTCCAATAATTATGCATCGATTCAAAATAAAAATGACCTTCAAATTGCACGCAGCAAGGAAAGGCAATGCTTAACTATGCGGAAGAGATGTTACCTTTGAGCTCAGATCCATGATGGCATCCTTAAGAGAAACGAAGCTCGAAATATGGACGAATGCTTCAACCATTGATGGTATCCCATCAACTTCAACCGCAGCAGAGTCCTTTTTTCTAGGAGTATAAACCTTCAGTTTATACTTATGTAAAAACACCACTTGCCCCTTCTTTGTAAATTTCAACAATTGAGCAACATAATAACTAGTTCTGTAACCAATCACTTCCCTCATGACAAGCTCTTCGTGCCATGATTCCTTAATGCCATAATCCTTCATCACCCAAACATTGATATCACCCATCAAGAGAAAGTATACTGTTGGAACCCCTTGTTTGTCCCACATCGGACAGAGGGAGAAGAGAAGAATGCTTTATATAGAATTACCCCACTCTAACTAACACTGAGGCCTTTTGTGATAAAACCCCACACCTGAGGATTGTGCAGGTAGTTAAGTGGGGACAGTATCGGTGTTGTTGGAGTGGGCCCTCGGCCCGTCGACCTGAAAATTTCCACATGGTATCAGAGCAAGGTTAAATCAACCTGCTTCTGTTATACTGCTATCCAAGAGTATTCAATCTCCAAAATGTCTGAAGGCAATCCTTTAGCATCAGAAGCTGATAGCTCCCCGGAGCTTTCCTCCGTGAATGTGCATGAGGTGGAAGTCAACCCAAATCAAAGGTTAAGCTCAGTCGTATTGAATGAGTTTAATTACTTGCCATGGTCAAGAGCTGTGTCTTTGGCACTAGGTGGCAGGTCCAAGTTAGGATTCATAAATGGAAGCATCAAAGTACCTGATGCTTCCTCACCAAACTATGAATTCTGGCTGAGCAAGGATCAACTAGTTATGTCATGGCTCTTGAATTCTATGGAGCGAAAGTTAGCTGAAATTTTCAGCTACTCAGAATCCTCGTACCAGCTATGGGAAGCGGTCAAGGAAATGTATGGCAACCAGAATAATGCTGCTCGGGTTTTTCAGTTAAAGAAGGACATCTCCGATCTGCAACAAGATGGCAAGCCGTTTGTCCAACTCCTAGGAAGCATGAAAAACATGTGGAATGAGTTGGAAATTTATCGTCCTCATACAACCGATGCAGCACTGCTACGAAAGAGAGCAGAAGAAGACAAGATATTCCAGCTCTTGTCCAGTCTTGACTCAACGTATGAAGATCTACGATGTCACATACTCATGAACACTGAACTTCCTTCCTTCACAAGTATGTGTGCAACGATTCAACGAGAAGAAGTAAGGAGGAAAGTCATGAACATGAGTACAATGACTAACGTACCTGAGGCTAGGGCATACATAACCAACGAGAAAAAGTACAAAGGAAAGCATCCACATTTGAAGTGTCGACACTGCAACAATATCGGTCATGTTAAAGACACATGCTGGATTTTGCATCCAGAGTTAAAACCTGATTTCATGAAGGACAACAAAGGCGTACAAAGGATGAACCATACTCCACATCGAGCAAATCATGCGTCTACCTCCTTCTCCAATAGGTCAGAACCATTCAAGAACTTCACAGCAAATCCAGCAGAACTCATGAACGAGTTTATGACATACCTTCAAGGCAAAAAAGAAGGGGCTGAAACTGACCGTGCAGATAGCATGGAAGAAGGGATCTCGACGGCATTGCTCGGCAAGTTTGCAGGTTTCTTGGCAGACACGAAACCTGTACCCCAAGAGGACACGCAAGGTATCATGAAAGCTTTTAAAACTGCTCTTAAACTAAATATGTTGCATGATTTTTGGGTTGTAGATTCAGGTGCCACAGATCATATGACCAACCATGTGTCTAAATCCCAAAAGTTTGAAAAATTTGCAAAGCCTTCTCAAGTTTCAATTGCAAATGGAGAGCATGTTAAGGTTTTAGGGAAAGAAAAAATAAAGTTGATGTCTGATGAAATTGAATCAATAGCCTTGTATGTTCCTTCCTTCCCATTTCAACTTCTATCTGTGGGAAGGATCACAAATACCTTAAATTGCTTAGCCATTTTTTCTCCTAATAACGTGATCTTTCAGGATTGTGCCACCAAGAAGACGATTGGTGAAGGGTTTTATTTAGATGGTCTCTATTACATGTCAAAGAGCAATCCCAGAGGGTGTCAAGCCAAGTTTAATCCCATTCAAGACAATCAATTGTGGCATCAACGATTAGCTCACCCTTCCTCTCTCATTTTGTCATCTTTATTTCCAAACTTAGGCAAAGATGATATTTTCTGTGAAACATGTCACTTGTCTAAAGCCACTAGATTACCTTTTAACTCCTCTTTGTCTAGAACTAGTAAGTGTTTTGAACTAGTTCATTCAGATGTATGGGGACCAACTAGTGAATCTTTTGATGGCTACAAGTATTTTGTGATTTTTGTGGATGATTTCTCTCGAGTCACATGGTTGTATCTCCTAAAGTCTAAGAATGAAGTTATACAAGTGTTTAAGGACTTCCATAACCTTGTTAAAAACCATTTCTCATCTCAAATTCAAACCTTACGATCTGACAATGGCACCGAATACATGTCCCATATCATGAAACAATATTTGAGCATTCATGGCATTATGCATCAAACAAGTTGCGTTGGAACCCCTCAACAAAATGGGGTAGCCGAACGTAAGAACCGTGACCTACTTGAGAAAACAAGAGCACTAATGCTGCAAATGAATGTACCAAAGAGATTTTGGTCCCAAGGTGTTATGACAGCTGCATATATCATCAATAGGTTACCTAGCCGAGTCTTGAAATTCAAGTCTCCACTAGAGGTCTTGAAAGGAAGGAAAATTAATCTCTCACATCTGAGAGTGTTTGGTTGCATCTGCTTTGTACATGTTCAATCCCATCACCGAGATAAACTAGATCCTAGAGCTGCTAAATGCATCTTTCTCGGTTATTCATCTACCCAAAAGGGATATAAGTGTTATAATCTCCAACTAAAGAGATTGGTTGTGTCCAAAGATGTTCGATTTAATGAGACTAACCCTTTTTTTGGCAAGACAAGTGTAATCACAGATCAAGAGGATGACATCTTGGACTTGTTCCCATTACCAAGAATCGAACCTGAGGGTCCGCAACAACAAGAGCTCAGTCATACCAACACTGATACTTCTCTCAATGAAGATGAAGATGAAGACACTCATCCTGATGGTTTCATACATAATGATGACAGCGGCCACCAAGAAAACCTTCAAAGTACAGCTGATAACTTGAATGAGAGTGAGCCAACTCTTCCAGAACCTCGACGCAATCCTCGGCGTGATAGGCAGCCTCCCACAAGGTTTCAAGATTTTGAAACATATAAACCAAGGCATCCAATATCAAATTACATATCGTATCAAAAGGTGACTCCATCTCATGCTGCCTTCCTGAACACCATCTCCAGTCATAGTGAGCCTCAAAATTTCCATGAGGCTAATAACCATGCTGTGTGGCAAGAAGCAATGCGAGATGAACTCAAAGCTCTAGACCAACACAAAACCTGGAGCATCACCAAACTCCCAAAAGGAAAAAAGGCAGTGGGGTGCAGATGGATCTACAAGATCAAGTTTAATTCAGATGGTTCAATTTAGAGGCATAAAGCCAGGCTAGTGGCTCGCGGATTCACTCAAACATTTGAGGTGGACTACAAAGAAACATTTGCTCCTGTTGCAAAGATGAACTCAGTTAGGGTTCTATTGTCTGTTGCTGTCAATGAGGGTTGGTCCATGTACCAAATGGACGTGAAAAACGCCTTTCTACACGGTGATCTTGAAGAAGAAGTCTACATGCGATTGCCCCCCGGACATCCTCAAAGCCAAGACCCTGATTTGGTATGTAAGTTACATAAGTCAATTTATGGACTGAAGCAATCACCTCGTGCTTGGTATGCTAAACTAAGCTCAGTGCTTAACAGTGTTGGTTTCAAAAGGAGTGGTGCCGATTCATCATTATTCGTTCGCATTGGAACTGGTGGGAAATTAGTTGTGTTGATATATGTGGATGACTTAATAATTACAGGTGATAATGCTGCAGAGATCTCCAAACTCAAACAGTCACTTCAACAAAGATTTGCGATTAAAGACCTTGGGGTGTTAAAGTTTTTTCTAGGGATCGAAATGGCATCTTCTCATAAGGGTTTATTTCTTAATCAACGGAAGTATGTCATGGACCTCCTCAAGGATACTAATATGAGTGATGCTAAACCTGCCCTTACTCCTCTCGATAGCAAGCTCAAACTTGACTTGGGAGGCACTCCACTCTCGGATATCAGCTCCTATCAGAGGCTTGTTGGTAAGTTGATTTACCTAACGATCACAAGACCAGACATCTCATATTCAGTGAGTATTGCCAGTCAATTCATGCATTCTCCCACCATCGAGCATATGAACCTTGTAAAAAGGATCTTACGTTACTTAAAAGGGTCTGTTGGTCGTGGCATTCTCATGACAAGGAACGACCACACTCAAATCATGGGGTACTGCGATGCAGATTGGGCAGGAAATGCCATCGATCGCAAGTCCACAAGTGGTTACTGCACCTTTGTTGGTGGAAACTTGGTCACTTGGAAAAGTAAGAAGCAAACTGTCATCGCCAGATCCAGTGCCGAAGCTGAGTACCGTGCAATGGCTTCAACAGCGTGTGAGTTGATCTGGCTCAAAGGTCTTCTGTGTGATTTAGGGTTTCCTGCAACCCTTCCTATGTCTCTATTCTGTGACAACCAGGCCGCCATGCATATAGCATCCAACCCCGTGTTTCACGAGCGAACTAAACACATTGAGGTTGACTGCCATTACGTTCGTGAACAGGTACAGACGCAAGTAATTCAGACACACTTCACAAGAAGCTCCGACCAATTAGCAGACATTTTCACAAAGTCCTTAGCTTCTCATCAGTTTCAACGGATTCTGTCCAAGCTTGGATCCATCAACCTTCTGGATCCAGCTTGAGGGGGAGTATTGGAAGTTGTCTAGTGGATGATTAGTGGATTATCAGTTGTTATTAAATATTTGGTGTTGTCTAGTGGATGATTAGTGGATTATCAGTTGTTATTAAATATTTGGTGTTGAAAGGAAGAAGGTGGAAGCATCATGGAGCATCATGGAAAGCTAGTTGTGCATAGCTGGAACAACAATGGAATAATGGAGTCTTTCGGCTAGGTGTTAGTAAAGCCTTAGTGGATCTTAGTTAATTCCTTCTTTAAATGTTTTGTTAGGTATGAATGGAGGTGTCATGATACCTTGTATTATTTTGTATTTGGAGGGTCCTCTACCCTTAATCATTCCCGTAGCTTTCCATAGCTTAGGCTCTATTGTTTTTCTGCTATATATGTTCTAGGTTCTGTTGTAATCAATTCCATGAATGAAATACAATTCAACCTCTAAAAATCAACATGGTATCAGAGCCAGGAGGCGGGCCCGTACTGCCACGTGATTGGGTGGGTCCCCGTTTGGCCCCGCGCGATGGGTGAGTCCCGACATGGCTCCACGTAGGCCAAAGATGCCACGTGTTTGGGTGGGTCCCCAATGGCCCCGCGTGATGGGTGAGTCCCCAATGGCTCCACGTGGTTGCCGATGTGGATTTCCACGTGTGACCCATAAAATGGGGTCTCACGTGCGGGGGAGTGTTGGAACCCCTTGTTTGTCCCACATCGGACAGAGGGAGAAGAGAAGAATGCTTTATATAGAATTACCCCACTCTAACTAACACTGAGGCCTTTTGTGATAAAACCCCACACCTGAGGATTGTGCAGGTAGTTAAGTGGGGACAGTATCGGTGTTGTTGGAGTGGGCCCTCGGCCCGTCGACCTGAAAATTTCCACATATACAGAGCGGCAATCTCTCAAGACTACGAGGTTAACAAGACACTTTCCCAAAGAACAAGGTGGTAATGGCAACTCTTGGAAACACTCACTTTCAACATCAAAGGCACAAATCAATACAGAATTGTCGCCACGAGCAATCCAATGAAGAAAACCATCATGATAAACCCCATACCATTGGTACCTAAAAGGGTACATAGAATTCCCAACATTTCTCCAACTTCCAGTGCCAACTGTCAAAATCATTATCTCTCATTCATTCGATTTCAATCTGTTACTCGTAGATTAAACCATTCCTAATTTATAGACACCATCGACAGGACTAATGTAACCACCCGTCCCCAATTATTACGAATTTTATAATTTTAAAATATGAATTTAAAAAAATGCCCTTCGAGGCAAATGAGTTGACTTTCGTCGATCATTTTGTCATGTCATGTAAGATCTAGTTTCTTGGCATATCCTTGTAGTACTCGTCGCTACGAACGTGTGGGCGCAAACAGAAAGCAATTTGGAGTTATAACGAAGTAGTTATTAACGATTGAAGTCGAGGGTAAAATTGTAAAATTATTACTTTCTAGAATGCTCCAGATTTTTGGAGCAAAATCTGGAAAACCATGTGTGTGAGTAAGGAGGGAAGGGAGAGGTGTGCAGAGCACCGGATCACCCTTGACCGGTTCCTCCCTGCCTACCCGACACGATTTCTACACAACCCGGTGGTGATTCTGGCAATTTCCCGGCAAATTGACCGTCTTCACCACATAGAATCAACCCTACGACGTCCTTTCTTCACGTTTCACCTGAAAATTGAGGGAATTGGGCCTTGATTCGTGAAGATCAAAGGCAGGGCTTCGAGCGCACCCACGGTGGAGAATCCGCCATTTCTGCAACAATTTCTCTCAATTTCCATCACCAATATACTTCCCTTGAGCTTAGGAACAGTGCCTAATCATTGGTTGGAGCGTCGGAGTTTATTTGAGGACGAATCAAAAACCACCCATTTCTAGGGTTCCAACGGGTTTTAGTAAAATTAGGGCTTTTTCCGGCCAAATTGGCCTTGGCTCAGGTATGAAAGTTGTTCCTCTCATCAAGATATTCATTCCTGTAAAATTTGGGAATTTTTGGAGTTGTTTGATTTTCCGACGAATCAGGGCGGCCGGCCGCCACACGCGGCGGCGCGTGGGGGAAAAACCCAATGTCCTTCCTTAGGTTTCTCGACGTGCCGAATACAAATCCGTTATCCGTTATCCCAAATAATAACATTTTCGTAGAGTTTTACTAAAAGGTCCATAATTGTGTTTAGGCGCATTGGAGGGAAGCGACGTCATCCTCGCTAGTTTGAGCGGTTCTCGGGCAATAAAATCAATGAGTGGACCCCTTCATACTTATATATTTTTATAAAATATTAGCCTAGCATGCATTATATATTTCATGATTTGAGTATGTTTTATATATTGTTTTATGAATTTCTATATTTATGGTTTGTAAAATAATTATGGTTATCGAAACTATATATTTCCAAAGATACGAAATATTGGTTCTTTGCTTATGAAATGCCATAGATTTACGATTATGAATTAAGTAGATTTACGGATATGATTTATATTACGGTTTCCGAATATGAGTTATGAATTATGGGATTTTCATATATGGAATTCTATGGATTTACAAATGTGAATTATCATGGATTTATGTGTTGAGACTTTGAGCATTTGAACTCCGAGATTTAATGAGTTTTTGAGACATGTTTTCGATACTTAGTGGGTTATTATACGGCACATCCGCACACCGCAGGTATTGTCTATGGCCATAGGAGTAAGTACTGAGTATGATCCATTTTCTCAATGATTTAATTGCTAAAGAGGCAGCTTTAGACAGTGGAGTGTGGAAGAGCGATAGGAATCTTATCAAGATTGTATGTTATGTGGCAAAGATGGTGTTTATTGTGATCAGTCAAGCTGTTTCCATTCAGAGATTGGAGATGGTTTTCTTTTACTTGATTATTTTGAACTTTCTACTGTTACTGCATTCAGACGTTGGTGGACAAATAGTTTATAGTATGAAAATGGCTTTTGGCAGAGGGAGAAGAGAAATAGGGAGTACTAAGAGTCTAGTAGTCAGCTATTGCCAGATGTTAAAATTGATAGTCGGATTATTGACTGGTTTTATCATCTAGTAGGTACTTCTGTATTTGTTTTTTTTTTCACGGTCTTTGGTTACAAACTTACAAACATTGTCCGAACAGGCCTCTTCCATTTCACTTACGAAAGAATTTGATTATTTGGAGTGTCATGCTTATGGTATATTGGACATATTTTACCCTGATGAAGCCTTGAAACATGTCGTCCACTGTTAGGAATCATTATTTGGTGATGGTTAAGATAATCTGCCTAGCATTAGTTGAAAGATTTTTCATTGTGGAATTCTTGTTTGTAGTTCATCATCTGGTAGTTTCATCAAAGTACGTCAAGGACTTTTATGTGGTTGAAATGCAGTATGTTTGATACTCATCACTCCTTTCAAATTAAACGATTACAGATGGTGCACGTTAGGCTCCTGGTAGATTCCATTCCACAGGCTTACCTGATGCCTGATGGGCTTTCTTTGAAGTCCTTTAGTCACCGTGGGACATAAATGTAGGTAGTTTAGTCAAATCCAGCCTTTAACTCTGTTGAGAGCTGTCATGGTTTGCTGAATATTTTCTCGTACAGTACATCCATATGCTTTGTGCGAAAGCGCAAGTTCTTACTGCATAAGGGCACTAATGATATGGGGAGCCATTTGAATTGGCGTGGTTTTGGAAGAAAATATGATAAACTGAGAAGAAAACATGGTGTAATATGTGGTATATTGTCAAGAAATTATAAATAAAATGAGGAAACGTAATTCCCTAGCTTACCTCTGTTGATTGCTTTATCCATAGTGATCTTTGATTGAAATTTGCCTGTCTGTTATTTCGTATTGTTTTACAGATATAGATGAGACGATGTTTGGAGGTTACGGATTAGCTCACAGATGATGAAAAGTTGAAAACATATTATATTGGTGACGAAGATATATCCTCTTGAGAAGAAGACTGTCAGAACGTTCATGCTTCAAGATTAAAAACGCTGTTTGATTTGGTTCATGGTTGCATTAGGTCTTTAACTATGACGTTATGTTTAGGATTCGAGTTCTAAACTAGGGGAGTTTGTTAAGTTGGTAATACCAATCTGTAATCTATGTCATCTGCATATATGTTTAACTTTGCAAGAGGACTTAGACTCTGTTTTGCTGCATGCATTCGGAATCATAATTTAAGGCTCTCGCTTTACGAATTGTTTTTACTTTTGTTTTAATTTGTTAATTTATTTTTTCTTCAATATTTTTGAGTTAGTTTTAGTATAGTCCACACACCTGCATATATATAAACAACCAAAGGCACCCAAAAAAATAACCTGATATAGACCCTTTTAGAGTGTATATAACCTTATTCCGGTATGGAATGAACTTATAATCATAGAACTGACAACTCGATCATCAGATTATAGATTATAAGTTTATAACCCTAGCTTATTTCCATTTTGAGTGGAACAGATTTACTAATTCTTTGATTCCAGTTATTAAGGGGGGTCCTGAACTAAGAAATAGATTCTAGAAGCTAAAAAGGGTATCCTGAGCAATATGACAGAGTATCGAAAGCCTACGATTAAGTAACCCTTCTGCAAGTAGAAATTACATCCACATTCACATATTCATACGCATAGTTCACTATTGTTAAGAAAGTGTTGTAGTTCCTTCTTGAGTCTATATGACAGAGTATTCAACACAATCGTGGTTCATTAAAACCATGTGATTTAGAATGCTACTATTACAAGGACCTAAGAGACAAACGTGGACAAACCATGAGCACTCTAATAGGGCGTAAACTTGTCTTAAACATTCAACATTTGCCTCGACCAATTTTCAGATTTTTTTAAATCCATTTTCATGTGCCTTTGACATTTTTTTAAAGTTATGTGTGACATCCCGTCCCGAGTTTAAATATAGTTTCGACGTAAAATGACAATATTGCCCTCGAATACGCGGGAACGGTTATGGTTTTGGGTTTGGTTTTGGGCTTGGGTGTCCTAACCATTTAAGCCCAAAGTTTGGGCTGATATTTTAACACACATACATATACACACACGCATGCACACACGTGCACTGGTTTTCTCTCTCTCTCGAACACTCTCTCGAACTCTCTCACCCTCCTTCTTCACTCTTAACGTACGGACACACCCATACTTCACCTCATCGACTCGGATCGAGGCTAAGGTATGCATATTCTTAATCTCTGAGACTCCCTGAGTATTTATATAGTGGTTTTAGGTTAGAAAACCCTAGGTTTAAGTCGAACCCGTAAGCTTTAGTTTTGGCACTGTTCACGAACTTCTCCATGGTTGCGTTTTAGGTGAAAACAAGATCACCATTCGTCTTAAAATTGTCTCAGGAACCTCGGAGTGTATCGTTGACAAGATTTGGACGTCGGGATCGTGGGTTTCGAGAGTGGCCGATTTTGGAGGAATTGTTCAACGAATTTCTCGACGTTTTTCGAAGGATTTGAAGGTATATACTTATTCTACACTAAATTTAGAGCATGTAGGAAGAAAAATCGTGGAAAAAGGATGAAAAATGAAGGAGATATGGAGGTTTGAAGGTTCGCCGGAAAAACCAGTCTGGCGCCGGCGACGGTCGCCGGAGCTGGAGGTTGGGGGTGACAGAATATTCCGTCAAAGTTGACGGAATATTCCTCACGCCGTCAGTTAGTTCTAAAGGAATCTGTTAGAAGATAACAGAATATTCCTGACGCCGTTAAGGTTCCGTCACACGTGCGAGGCACGTGCCGCGCGTGGCCGGCGCGTCTGTCCGTGCCTTGGCCGGCGCCTGGCGGCGCGTGCGGGGTCCAAAAATTTACCTGAAAATTTCTACGTGTTCGTGACGTCGTGTAGGTCGCGTTGGTATATTCAAATACCAAAATTGACCTTCGTATGAAAAGTTATTTACGTAGTTCGGTTATGTACTGTTAATGACGGTTTTGCAGTTGTTTCACATATAGGTGAGACGTACCCAGAGGACGAGCGCATTCATTTTAGGCTCGGGGGATACGACCCGTCGACATACCAGTGAGTGGGCTTTTGTTTTCAGTATATATATATTATTGGCGTTTTTCCCAGAAACGCAAATTTCATGATTTATGAACGGAATTGGTTTTATAATTACGTTGCCATGTCGTATGCCAATTATATTTTATAAGTATGATTATGATTGCAATTGCTATGCTCCGCCGCCGAGGACGGCCAGGTAAGTCAGGTAAGTATGATAATAGTGTTTGAAATGATGATAGATAGTGGTTTAGCTCATCACCTGCACCTCGGGTGTTTGTGCTCCGCCAGAGTAGGGCCTAGCCTTCACGTGATCGTTCACCTCATGCACCGTACGCTCACCTTGGATCCAAGGCAGGTGCCTAGCCTGTCGTACAGACCACTATAGGTGGTTCCAACTCGTAGGTGACCCGCGATTCGTCGCACAGCCTTCACGTGATTGTAGCACTGAGCGTAATATCATACACCTAACCTGTCGTACAGACCACTATAGGTGGTTCCGACTCGTGTGCAGGATAATGATTGATAACGATTGAGTATGACGGATGAGCTATAGGTTCAGCCGTACAGGTCACTAGAGGTGACTCCGGCTGACGTTACATTAGGGACACTTCTGATTACATTACTTGCCTGTTGATGATGATTTTCTGAGTTGGTATATCGACATGGCCTATCATCGAGTTTTGATAATGAGTTTTGATTCTGAGACGAGTTTTCGTATATAAGTTTATATACGTACTATTTTTTGGGAAAATTATATTGTGTTACAGCGAGGGGTTATTTATGGATTTTTGTGAAATGATTTTTGAAAACAATTGTTTTTGCCCACTCACATTTTCTGTTTTGCGCCCCTCCAGGTTCTAGGTAGCGACGACGTGGACGGCTATCGAGGCACCGAGGCAGTTCAGACAGACCACCACTGATGTAGGATTTCTTTAGTAGTTGTGCTGTTTTGTTTTTAATCGACTACACCTAGGATTGGCTCTGTGACCTTTAACTATTTCACTTCCGCTCTCTATCACTTTTTATCTTATGTCTATTATCAACTTGACTTCACTGCTGCATTTCATGCATAATTACCTTCCGCTGACGTTTTTGGCTACGTCACTCGCACGTGACGGCCAGCACGCTTCGGCCCCTGGGTCGGGGTGTGTCATTATGAGTGTGCATTAAATTGTTTATTTAATTGCACAAATTATTCTTTGATTTTATATGTGATTAATATAGCAATTAGACTGTATCTTTTTCCAAAGAAATTTACAAAGAAGGCGCATGTGTGTTTTTATATAAGTATAAACTGTGGGTTTATACTCCTAGAAGGGTGGAAGAAAGGGCTCTGCAGGGGCTCAAAGTTGGCTTACTCTGCATGTCTTCCCATTTCTTAGTTTCTACTGGACTAGTAGTCAGCTATGCCAGATGTTGAAATGATTTGACAGATTTACTGGTTTTATGTTCTATCGTCGAATACGCATGTGTATTTGGGATTTTACAGTAGATGCTCACAAATACTGTCTGCTACGGCCTCTTCCATTTCACTTTTAGAGAACAAGCAAAAACGTCCGCATGATGCTGCAGGTTTTAAGACTTTTTAATATTTTCCTACTTCATTGTTCTCAGGCTCATCTTCATCTTCATTATGTAGAGGTGTTTTCTCTTCTGAATTTTTCACTGCAAGGGTTGGCAGCTAGTTTCTACAAATTTTGAAAAAGGGAGATGTTAGTGTGGATGGTTTGTCGAATTGAACTCAAAATAGAATAACATATAACCAAAGCTAAGACAGTTTATTTATGATAATCAAGGTGCATATATAATCCGCATTTCTTCTTCTTCTTTTTCCGTCTACTCTATCAAATACAATGTGAATGACTAAATGAGTGCATCTAAATTAGAAAGAGTGGACATAGGGATATATAATCTGACAAAGAAAAAGTCTTTATAGCAATAAAAACAAAAAAACTACTTGATAATTGGACAATGAAAAGGAGGAAGATGAGATGAACAAAGAAAAGGCTTTAAAATTTTGACAGAGGCATTTTCAGCAAGTTAAAAAGAAGGCATTTCCAAACATAAGATTCAATATCAATATGCAGTAAAAGGACAAAAATGTCTGAGCAAGGACAAAACCAAAAAAGAAGAAGAAGTAATTATGAGGATGTAGAATGCCTACGAACGAAGTATTTTCTTTTCAAATGAGAAGATAGAGGTAACTTGCGTACTTAGTGCTTGTGCTAAGGATCGAAGAGAAGGGAGAAATTTAATCTTCTTTTTGAAAGCTGAAGGAAATGTAAACTGTTCGAACGACCAATACTGTAAGAAAATTGGAAACCAAATGAGAGAACATAGCAGAAAAATTGATGGGGAAAATAGATTAAGAACAGCAAGCAAAAACATATAGGACAAATGATGTTGTCCAATGTACTTAATTTCTCTTATATAATAAGGCAACTGTCCCACACTGCTTTCGGCAATGAAGCTGGCGGTATGTAATATATCATATCTCATTTCTCCATCATCTTGTCCTGTGGCCATAGACAATACCCGTGGTGTGCAGATGTGCCATATGATAACCCACTAAGTATCAAAAACATGTCTCAAAAACTCATATTAAACCTCGGCGTTCAAATGCTCAAAGTCTCAACACATAAATCCATGATAATTCACATTTGTAAATCCATAGAATTCCATATATGAAAATCCCATAATTCATAACTCATATTCGGAAACCGTAATATAAATCATATCTGTAAATCCACTTAATTCACAATCGTAAATCTATGGCATTTCATAAGCAAAGAACTAATATTTCGTATCTTTGGAAATATAGAGTTTTGATGAACCATAATTATTTTGCAAACCATAAATATAGAAATTCGTAAAACAATATATAAAACATACTCAAATCATGAAATATGTAATGCATGCTAGACTAATATCTGATAAAAAAATATAAGTTATGAAGGGGTCCACTCACTGATTTTATTGCCCGAGAATCGCTTGAACTAGCGAGGATGACATCGCTTCCCGCCAACGCGCCTAAACACAATTATGGACCTTTTAGTAAAACTCTACGAAAATGTTATTATTTGGGAAAACAAATAGCAGATTTGGATTCGGCACGTCGAGAAACCTAAGAAAGGACCTTGGGTTTTTCCCCACGCGCTGCCACACGTGATGGCCGCCAGCCCAGATTTGCCGAAAAATCGAACAACTCCAAAAATTTCCAAATTTTACAGGAATGAATATCTCGATGAGAAGAATAACTTTCATACTTGTGACCAAGGCCAATTTGGCGGGCAAAAGCCCCAATTTCACTAAAACCCGTCGGAACCCTAGAAATGGGTGGTTTTTTATTCATCCTCAAATCAACTCCAACGCTCCAACCAATGATTGGGCATTGCTCCTAAGCTCAAGGGAAGTATATTGGTGGTGGCAATTGAGAGAAATCATTGCAGAAATGGCGGATTCGCCGCCGTGGGTGTGCTTGAAGTCGTGCCTTTGATCTTCACGAATCAAGGCCCAATTCCCTCGATTTTTAGGTGGAACGTGAAGAAGGGACGTTGTGGGGTTGATTCTAGGGGTGGGCACGGTTTGGTTTGGTGCGGTTTTGAGTGAAACCGCAACTTTTTGCGGTGTGGTTCGGCGCGGTTTTGAAGCCAAAATCGAAATGAAACCAAACCGTTTGGTTCGGTTCGGTGCGGTTTCAAACGGTTTCGGTTTGGTTTTTGAAAAAATATATACAATTTAAAATTTATACTTATCTACACATAACACGGTCTCATTTTCCACATAATACATTAATTAAACAACCCATATGAGAATTCTTTTCTTTACTCTAGCTAGCTAATTGCACATATGATATACTCTGTGAGCAGGAAAAAGTACCCAAATGGAGTGCTACGGCTTATTATTTGATTAGAGATTTGGTCTTTGTATCTTTCCTACAATGACTACTCTTATTTGATGCTCATTGTTTCTTTTTTTTCTTTTCATTTGCATTTTTTATTAGTCTATTATATAGGCTATCAGTATGAATTTGTAGATTAGGGTTTTGAGGTGCTTTTACTAGTAAATAATTTTTTTATCTTTTCCTATAAAGAAACATTGAGATGCCAAGCTTGATGAGGGATATAATTTGGAAAAAATAATCATTATTATGACATGTACATACTAAATGTATGGATTCTAACAAACAACTAATTAAAATAGGACATCTAATTTAAGGTGCGGTTTCGGTTTCGGTGCGGTTTTCAAAAGCCAAAACCAAAGCCAAACCGTTTCCTACAATGCGGTTCGGTTTCAAAACCGCAACCGTTTCAAAACCGCAAAACCGAACCATTCGGTGCGGTTCGATTTGGTTCGTGTTTCGATTTCGGTTTTCGGTTTCAAGTGCCCACCCCTAGTTGATTCTATGTGGTGGAGATGGTCAATTCACCGGGTTGTGTAGAAACCGTGTCGGGTCGGCAGGGATGAACCGGGTCAAAGGTGATCCGATGCTCCACACACCTTTCCCTTCCTTCCCTACTCTCTTTCTTCACCGGTTCACTCCCTTCTCTTCTTTCCTGATTGGGTGTCCCACCTCTGCTTTCTCTCTTTTATCTTTCATCTCTACCGCCCATCTTTTCTTCCTTTTAATCTGGGCCACACACGTGGCTTTCCAGATTTGCTCCAAAAATCTGGAGCATTCTAGAAAATAATAAATTTACAATTTTGCCCTCGATTTCAATAGTTAATAACTCTAAATTGCATTCTGTTTGCGTCCACATGTTCGTAGCGACGAGTACTACGAAGATATGCCAAGAAAATTGATCTTACATGACACGACAAAACAGTCAACGAAAGTCAACCCATTTGCCTCAAAGGGCATTTTCGAAATTTTATAATAATTGGGGACGGGTCATTACAATCTACCCCCTTAAGAAAATTTCATCCTCGAAAATTTAAAAAAACTTATTATATGGAATATACTCGAAAGTAGGGAGAAAATATGTATATAAATATATATACAAGGAAGAAATCAAGTTAGAGTGGCTGCATAAAAGAGAATGCCATTCTGTCGCGATCGGAATGCAATTATTCCTTTTTTATGCCTCCAAACTCATACCTTCTTCCTTGCTTGATAATATAGTAGTATAATACTCGTATAACCCACAAGGTTGAAAATACCAATTATTATGTAGTAACATAAGGTCAAAAATATATATACATATAATAAGATAACGACAAACGTACGATTAAAATACTTGTATGGAGTTGAAAATCAAAAATAGAGATTAACTCATCCAAAATTTGAAATGGTAAAAATACTTATATAAATAAAAATAATGTAGTAAGAAAATATTTGCACGAAAAATCAAAACCCAAAATGAAAATGGACCTCGCCAAACATTCGTTGTGTCACGAACTTCGGGAATGTGTGTGTGTGTCACGAGTCGAGTCCAAACCATCACTAATTAGCAACTGCAGTCGTAGACGAGCCAACTTGCCCACTTGCTTAGTGAACCCAACAATTAAGCCATCAATATTACAGTCTGCAGCCTATAATGCCGATAACTCTTCATTGTCTCAATAAGCTAGTGAGAAGTTCACGAGGATGCCAAAATATTGTTTTGCTCCTCATGTGCGAATATGCCTAGATAGTTCGATTCATGTCTCGATCGCACTGATGTACCATCCCTGAGCTCACCAATCAAGCTAGTAGGAGTGCTTCGACATCCATGTACGCACGAACAATAAAATCCTGAAGTGAAAATCAAGGGGTATAAGATCTGAATGCTTGAATTGGAAAGACCCTATTTATGACGACATCATTCAGATGACAGTTACACTCGAGCCACACGTGGAAATTGATGCTATAATCGCCAAGCTCAAAACCTACATTTATACTTTTACCAATGCCATGCTGAACTACTGCTCAAAATCCTCAAGACTACATGAAACTCTTCTTGGGAAGTCTGGTAGGCTCGCGAGAAGATTATGCTTCAAATGTTCCTGCTAGCATCAATATAAAACTGGGCGCATGCATCCGCCGAATCAATCGATTGTAAATTCCTCACTGATTAAGCTAGAAACCATGTTGAGAAGGCTAAAAGAGCAATCAAGAATTTGAGAGTCAGAATAAGTTCATTAAATCTGGAGTACAAGGTAATTAGTTTGAATATACCACTTTGCTGCTTGAGTACATACAAGTACCCAACTTGATTGGGTAACAACAACGTGAAATGCTCGAACTGCAAAATTGGCTAACTTAGTTTCCTGTTGATCAAGAGTTATGTTGCAAAAGTATCCAAGAATTTCGCACAAAGTGGAAATATAACTGATTGGAGAATGTTCGGATATCGATGTATCTTTCTACTGATGTGCTCAGCAACTATGCTTGCACGATCGGGAGGGTTCACGATGGTGTAGTTGTAAACATTGATATACTCAATCTATCATCACCACCAGAGATTTAGCTCATTTCGAGTGAGAATATAACTAAGGAATTTGCGATGTTGAATGACAACCACATTAAAACCAACGAACGAAAGTCTAGATATTCCATCAAACCAAGATTCACAAAAATTCGTTACTTACTAATGGTGAAGATTCGCTCGATAGGATGCTGATTGAGTGATTCAAGGACTGATAATCTCAACTAAAGGCTTCAACATCTAGGTGGTCCTCCTTGATGGTCTGTTTACTTCAGAAACGATACGAAGAGTAGCAGAGCAACATAAGATCGCCTAAGATGTCTAGTACTATAAGGTGAAACTGAGACTACGAACATAGCGACTATGGACCAAAATCTCAATGAGTCTGAAAGATTAAAAAAATAAGGAATTCGCCTAAAAGGTTCAAGGTATAGTTTTCACGGATTAATGGATAATACACCAAATGAGATGGTCAACAAACATCGAATCATCACGGTTTCCTCCATAGAGCGATGTCATTGGGTTTTCAGGCAAGGATGGTAGCCATTGACCCTAGGTAGAAGATATGACGGTTCACTGCATACCGTGCCAATGTCGAATGACATATTGTTACATGATCACACTACATCAATGCACGACACCACATTTGGTAAGATACACCATAGGAATTGAAGTTTAATGATGTCATCAAATAGTGTAAGAACAATGGTCGAGTGGAACAACATCTCGAACCAAAACTAACTTTCTTTCTAACCAAAAGAAATGGAAGTAGGGTATGGCTAAGGAAACGTTAGCCACCGACAAGAACAATGGTATTTTGAGTTTCACAACACTCGAGTGAATTTTCAATTTCCAACAATCGCAACCTTGGATTAGATAAGAATATCTTCCATAATGCTCAAGTCTCCTAAGAAACGTACGAAATTGAAGAAAGATCGACATTTGAGGGATTCGGTAATAGGCTAGTTGTTGATGTTTAATAACCTAAACTCGTGGTTGGAGTAGACAAGGATGTTATCACTAAGACAATCACAGAGAAGATTTTCCGAAGGGTCCACACAAATTCCCTCAGTTAAAACAACAAACCCGAGGAAAGTTGATTCGGTCTACAACTAATGCTTTCTTAATTTTCTCTAACACGAACCTCCGATCTTTAGCTGGTCTCAAATAGACTTCATCCCATTAAGATTTCATCCCACTAAGATTTCCTCTAACTCACGTCACTTCATGTAGAACCGACTCTGCTTGCCATTCCTAAGGAACACATGTCGCAGAGTATCGGTCCGATACTGAAAGCCGTTCATTCACTCTGTTACGTCAAACTTGAGACACGATCCCGACAGAGATTTCTTATATTCCAAATAGGATGTGACTATTCAAGCATAACCGTGCTGAATGACAGCAACCAACAGAAACCGTGACATCTGAATGGTATCAAGGCCGACACACTACTAGAGTAGGAGAATATCCTAAGTATGCTCTGATACCAAACTGACACGCCCTAACCCTGATATTCTTACATACCAGGATAGGCACGTGCTGGCCAACACCCGAGGGTGACGAAGCCCTTTAAAACATGTATACAAATAAAATATATGCAATTAGAACGGTTAAACCATAACAGAAATGTGTTCAGAGCATACAACTATTAAGAATAATATGGAAAGATTACTAGGAAAAGATACGAACAAGGGAAACATATCGATACCGAAGAGACTCGAGGATACCTATGTTGTGGAGTCCTGACACTGGGATCATGTACCTCGATCCTAACTCCTAAAGGGACGCAAAAACAGAAAAGGTGAGTGGACCAAAGTTATAATAATAGTACTAATAATATGAAAACCATTTTTTTTATGAACATACGAACCCCTTGTTTTGAAAATATATATAATACTACATATAGGTCTTATGAAAACCCTATCATGCCACGCAAAACCTTCGTAAAACATGTTTGTGTAAAACCATGCTCAATAATGCTGCAAAGTCGCCCAAAGGCAAATCTGTATATCTCATCAATGAAGTACTCAACTAGGGGTATCATAGTCACCCGAAGGCAGTACATGTCCATCACCCGAAGGTGAAGCTGAATAACATGTCCATCACCCATAGGTGAAGCTGAACAAAATAGCATACATCCACACTAACACTAGTCGTGGCTAGTGAAGCTGTCGGACACTGCTTTCGGTAGTGAAGCTGGGGGTAAGTAATATATTATTTCTCACTCCTCCATCATCTTGTCTTATGGCCATAAACAATACCCGTGGTGTGCAGATGTGCCATATGATAACCCACTAAGTAAGTATAGAAAACCTGTCTCAAAAACTCATATTAAATCTCGGAGTTCAAATGCTCAAGGTCTCAACACATAAATCCATGATAATTCACATTTGTAAATCCATAGAATTCCATATATGAAAATCCCAGAAGTCATAACTCATATTCGAAAACCGTAATATAAATCATATCTGTAAATCCACTTAATTCACAATCGTAAATCTATTGCATTTCATAAGCAAAGAACCAATATTTCGTATCTTTGGAAATATATAGTTTCGATGAACCATAATTATTTTGCAAACCATAAATATAGAAATTTGTAAAACAATATATAAAACATACTCAAATCATGAAATATGTAATGCATGCTAGGCTAATATTTTGTAAAAATATATAAGTTATGAAGGGGTCCACTCACTGATTTTATTGCCCGAGAACCACTCGAACTAGCGAGGATGACGTCACTTCCCTCCAACGCCCCTAAACACAATTATGGACCTTTTAGTAAAATTCTACGAAAATGTTATTATTTGGGAAAATAGATAGCGGATTCGGATTCGACACGTCGAGAAACCTAAAGAAGGACCTTGGGTTTTTCCCCCACTCGCCGCCCCGATTCGCCGAAAAATCGAACAACTCCAAAAATTCCCAAATTTTACAAGAATGAATATCTCAATGAGAGGAACAACTTTTATACCTGTGACCAAGGCCAATTTGGCTGGGAAAAGGCCCAGTTTCACTAAAACCCGTTGGAACCCTAGAAATGGGTGGTTTTTTATTCGTCCTCAAATAAGCTCCGACGCTCCAACCAATGATTAGGCATTGTTCCTAAGCTCAAGGGAAGTATATTGGTGGTGGCAATTGAGAGAAATCATTGCAGAAATGGCGGATTCACCGCCGTGAGTGCGCTCAAAGCCGTGCCTTTGATCTTCACGAATCAAGGCCCATTTTCCTCGATTTTCAGGTGAAATGTGAAGAAGGGATGTCATGGGGTTGATTCTATATGGTGGAGACGGTCAATTCGCCGAGAAATTGCCGAAATCACCACTGGGTTGTGTAGAAATCGTGTCTGGTCAGTGGGGAGGAACCAGTCAAGGGTGATTTGGTGCTCCACAGACCTCTCCCTTCCCTCCTTACTCTCTTTCCTCACTGGTTCACTCCCTTCTCCTATTTCCTGATTGGGCGTCCCGCATCTCCTTTCTTTCTTTCTTTTATCTTTCATCTCTACCGCCCATCTTTTCATCCTTTTAATCTGGGCCACACACGTGGCTTTCCAGATTTTGCTCAAAAAATCTGGAGCATTCTAGAAAATAATAATTTTATAATTTTGCCCTCAACTTCATTCGTTAATAACTCCTTCGTTATAACTCCAAATTGCGTTCTATTTGTGCCCACATATTTGTAGCGACGAGTACTATGAGGATATGCCAAGAAAATAGATCTTACATGACAAGACAAAACGGTCAACGAAAGTCAACGCATTTTCCTCGAAAGGCATTTTCGAAATTTCATATTTTAAAATTATAAAATTCGTAATAATTGGGGACGGGTCATTACATTAGTCATGTCGATGGTGTCTATAAATTAGTAGTGGTTTCATCTACGAGTAACGGATTGAAATCGAATGAATAGGAGGTAATGGTTTTGACTGTTGGCACTGGAAGTTGGAGAAATGTTGGGAATTCTGTGTACCCTTTTGGGTACCAATGGTATGAGGTTTGTCATGATGGTTTTCTTCATTGGATTGCTCGTGGCGACAATTCTGTATTGATTCGTGCGTTTGATGTTGAAAGTGAGTGTTTCCAAGAGTTTCCATTACCGCCTTGTTCTTTGGGAAAGTGTCTTGTTAACCTCACAGTCTTGAAAGGCTGCCTCTCTGTATACGTTCTATCGATGGGTTATATCAATGTTTGGGTGATGAAAGATTATGGAGTTAAGGAATCGTGGGCCGAAGAGCTTGTCATGCAGGAAGTGATTGGTTACAGAACTAGTTATTCTGCTGCTTAATTGTTGAAATTTACAAAGAAGGGGCAAGTGGTATTTTTACATATGTATAAACTGAGGGTTTATACTCTTGGAAAAAAGGGCCCTGCTGTAGTTGAAGTAATGGAATGCCATCAATGGTTAAAGCATTCGTCCATATTCTGAGCTTCGTTTCTCTTAAGGATGCCATCTTGGATCTGAGCTCAGAGGTAACATCTCTCCCGCATAGTTAAGCATTGCCTTTCCTTGCTGCGTGCAATTTGAAGGTCATTTTTATTTTGAATCGATGCATAATTATTGGAATTATGTTTGCGTTTCCCATTTGGTGGTAAATAAATTGTTCTATATTCCCATTCAATTTAGATTACTCTATTTAGTTATTCCAGCGTAAAGTTAAATAAGTGAAAGTAATAAATCTCAGTTATAGTTTCCATCGAGACTCGAACTAGGGTTCTGTCATCTGCTGAACTGAACTGAAGTCACCCGACATTGAAATCAGATCCCAACGGCCATGTCTTTCTTTTCCTCTAATTGCCAATTCCAAACCCAAAACGCGGACTCCCGTTTCCAGGCCACCGTGCTCGTCGGCACTCCCTCTTTCCCCGACGCCATCGCTTCCAACCACTTCGTCACCATTCTGGTTCTCTCTATTCATCAATCTTCTCACTCTAACTTCTCTTTTTCGTAGTTTCAAAACATAAAATATGATTCATGTTTCATAATGTTTTTGTTTGTCAAGTGTTTGCATTTTTGTTTGGTCAAGTGTTTGTGTTTTTGTGTCGCAGAATCCGGCTGCTCTGCCTTTTGGACTAAGAGGCCTAATCACCATAAAAAATAGCTAACCTTTTCCGATTGGTGTCATAGATAGACTGTTGAAAATCAATGTCAAGCCCAAAACAATAAGTAATCCACAACCCAATCTAAAGTCCAAGTCCATATCTAGTTTGATGATGTAAGTGCTTACAATTGCAAAGTTAGGTTGTGTGTGAAAACAAAGCAAAGTTAGGCAAGTTAGGTTGTGTGTGAAAACAAATAGGTGCAATTAATGTGTTTTGTGTGGTAGTAAATAATCTTAGTTTAATTAAAATGTGTGGTATAGTTTCCATTTGGTTTGCTATAAATACCCAAGTCCCCAAGCCTTGTAATTCATCCAAAGCAAAAACAAAGCTAAGTGCTAAATAAGAAAAGCTTTGCTAATTAGTGTTTTTGTGAGCTTTCTTTAAAGTGTGCTCTATTTTCTTCTTCTTGGAATAATTAGAGTTATCTTGGATACTCTTTTTGTTCAACAATTGGTATCAGAGCCAAGTCGGTCAGGGATCGTTCTTGGTGGAGCTATCTTGAGTCGTGAGGAGTTTGGTACTCTGCAAGTTTGTTAGTCAAGCTTGATCGGTATAGTCGAAGTCTTGCCGGCACGATGGGTGACCTTCAAGTAGTTGGAGGAATCAAGAAGCTCAACAACAAAAACTACAACATGTGGTCAACATGTATGGAGTCCTACTTACAAGGTCAGGACCTTTGAGAGGTTGTCGATGGTGGTGAAGTTACACAACCGACGACAGAAGATGCCAATGGCGTCTTGCGAAAGTGGAAAATTAAAGCAGGCAAAGCAATGTTTGCTTTAAAGACCACAATTGAAGAAGAAATGTTGGAGGACATCCGGGATGCCAAAGCACCGAAGGAAGCATGGGACACTTTTGCTACACTCTTTTCAAAGAAGAATGATACAAGACTACAACTTCTTGAGAACGAGCTGTTGTCGATAGCGCAACGTGACACAACGATTGCCAAGTATTTTCACAAGGTGAAATCGATATGCCGTGAAATTTCTGAATTAGATCTAACGGCGTCTATTGGGGAAGCCAGGATAAAGAGAATAATTATCCATGGTTTGAGACCCGAATACCGAGGGTTTGTTGTCGCTATACAGGGATGGCCGATACAACCATCACTTGTTGAGTTTGAGAATTTGCTTACAGGTCAAGAAGCTATGGCCAAGCAAATGGGAGGAGTCTTGCTGAAGGGTGAAGAGGAAGCGCTCTACACCAACAAAAGCAAAGGCAGCCTCAAGCAGCACACTGGTGGTGGATCTAAAAAGGATGGTGACAAGATGAAAAATCACCAAGGAAATGGAGGCTTTCGTCCAGGGGGAGCTTCGAAGAATCGCAGTAATAATAAAAAGTTCGATGGCGAGTGTTACAACTGCGGGAAGATGGGCCACATGGCGAAAGATTGTTGGGCCAAGAAAAAGCCTGTTGAAAGTAATACTGCTACTTCCAGTTCGAAGGAGAATAGTGAAGATGGCTGGGATGCTGAAGCATCATTTGCTACCGAGGAAGAAGAATTAGCCCTCACGGTAACAACACAAGAACGGATTAACTACAAAAATGATTGGATCGTAGATTCAGGCTGCTCAAATCACATGACGGGTGATAAACAGAAGTTGCAAAACCTATCTGAATACAAGGGAGGTCGTGTGGTGGTGACGGCCAACGACTCAAGGTTACCGATTGCCCATATCGGTAAGACTGTAATTGTGCCCCACTACAACACTAACCAAGTGCCACTTCAAGATGTTTACCATGTTCCAGGTATGAAGAAAAATCTGTTTTCAGTGCCTCAACTAACATCATTGGGAAATTATGTCTTGTTTGGTCCACAAGATGTGAAGGTGTATCGACATCTCAAGATCTTAGGGACGCCAACAATG